>JANDJT010000217.1:16332559-16348471 GCA_024331685.1 Stegophilus panzeri
TGTTGAACTATTTCAATTGCTTTTGTTTGATTTGTTCATTGCAAACAGCTGAAAGTCTGTAAATTTTGACAATAAACACGATTTGCAATGGAGATTGAATAATTTTGATTGCAACTGTACATTTGCTTTAGTAATGACGAATGTTCTTACCTCCAAACTACATTACACAGACTGGGTATACTTATTCTCATATGAAGTAACGGGTTACTGTAATTTTTTTCTTAAGACTTGATGCAACTCACAAGCTTGGTAAAGATTCCTGGGAGTAACTGCAATATAGCTCAGTGTGTGTGTGTGTGTGTAAAATATATAATAATAATAATAATAATAATAATAATAATAAGTTTTATTTTTAAAAGGCGCCTTTTATGACACCCAAACAAGGACATTTCACAAATACAACATTATATATATAAAAATACATTGTGGTTATTGTGCAAAGAAATTGTGGTTTATTAAAAATTACATTACATCCTATTTGATTTTGTTTTTTGTCTTAATCATTTTGCTTCATTGTAAAACAAAATTTCATAGGTGCTGATTACTTCAAATATTATAAATCAATTACACACACTATCCACTTTATTAGGAACACCTACACATTCATGCAGTTATCTAATCAGCCAATCATATGGCAGTAGCACAATGCAAAAAATCATGCAGATACAGATCAAGAGCTACAGTTAATGTTCACATCAAACATCAGAATGAAGAAAAAGTGTGATATCTGACTGTGATTGTCGCATGGTGGTTGGTGCCAGATGGGCTGGTTTGAGTTTTTTAAGAAACTGCTGATCTCCAGGGAATTTCACACACAACAGTCTCTAGAGTTTACACAGAATGGTTCCTGTTCTTGGCTAACAGCAGTGGAACATTAATGCGGTTGTGGTTGCTGTTGTAGCTCATCCATCTCAAGCTTTGATGTGAGTTCTGAGATGCTTTTTTGCTCCACACGGTTGTAAAGAGTGCTTATTTGAGTTACTATAGACTTCCTGTCAGCTCAGACCAGTCTGGTCATTCTCCTCTGATCTCTCTCATCAACAAGGTGTTTCAGCCTGCAGACCCTCTGCAAAAAACTAGAAGAGAAAACATATATAAACACAACAAGCAAATGTTAAACCACGGGGAAAGTGAGGTGGAATTGACCGGACACATTGACAAGTGCACTATAGTAGTTACAGTAACTTCACCTCAGGATTAATCACTCATGTAATGTTCTAAGTTGGTTCTCATTCACCTTTGAGCCACAAGCTGGATATTTTGCATGCTTGATCTGAGCTGGAATGGAATTACAACACAGCACCTGATTGTTACACTTGTGCAAAATCTTTTTGATGCCTCTTCTGCAATAGTTGCAGAATGCAACTTTGCTTTAGCAGCTTAAATTAAAGTTGGATATTCGTACCCATCCTGTGACACATCATGTATGACATAACAGCAAATACGTTAATAATGATGTTAAAAAGGGTTTCAGTGAAGCGGCTTATTTTACAGGGTTAAATGCCGTGTGTAGGTTCCAATGTACATTAGAACCTGCACAGTACACTTTTCCAGCTATTATACGCCCAGTCCAGCAACCCTGGTACTGAAGTGTCCTGCACATGTCCTCCAGAATTGTGGGCAGCACAGGGACCAGCATTGTCCTGCCAATACCATGGCCTCAGGCACACAGACCCCCTCTTTGATAGGCTAAATCCTGATTTAAAGGATTATAGCTCCATTCTCTCTTGCATCTGGAGAAACATGCAGTGATGTAACATGAAAAAGAATGGAATGGGTAGTTTTGGCTTTGGTAAACACAAGGCGATTAATTTTCACTAGAGTTTATCACTGATGTTAGCTATTCTATGATCTGGTCTCTATATACAGCATACACAGACTACATGGTCTGTATATGGATATGCATATATAATCAACAGTACGATAACCATTTATAATTAAATTTATAATTATTGGGTAGTAGATGGCCACTGATAATGCTCATTGATTGGGAATGATAATTATCCTTTATGAATTATAATTTAAGAAAATTCAATTGAGGGAGTTGAATAGACAGAGTTGAGCCTCAGTGATACCTCACAGCTTCAAAATCCAGAATTTAATCCTTTAGTTTCATGTTTTATCCCTATATCTGTGTGATTCCGTTTCCTCCACCCTCACAACACCATGATGATAGATAGATTGACTACTTCAGTTTGCCCCTAGATGTGAATGTGTTTGTAGTGCCCTGCTATAGACCAACGTCCCATTCAGCATGGGATCCATTGTGACCCTGACCAGCATAAAATATTTTCTGAAGATGAATGAATGAGTTCCATATTAGCAAATTCATCTCAAGCCTCTTTTCTTGAGGCTTCAGGTTTTGGTAGTTGTCAATGTAATTGTGCAACTTATTCTTTAAATTTATAACTTTTGGTCACTCATTCCTCTTTCCTCCAATTATTTTTGTTCTAATTAACATAAAATCTGCTCCGTGTAATCCTGTGTGACGGTGTTAATCCAGAAGGGGGGGTACCACTACAAATGGTCGAAGACAGCAAAATCTCTCCTCACTACAGTGTTGGTGACGGACCCTTCAGCTGCACGGCAACGTGTGAGGTAGGTCATGAGAAAGCTTTGGCCTGGAATAATCTTTGTGCTTCTATCATAAAGTGTTTAGGTTTTGTGTGCTAGATTTTGCTGCCTGGACATTGGACTGGGATTTCTTCTAATGACTAGAATAAGAAGTTGTTTGTCACTGATGAGTGAGTCTTGGATGGGTGTAGCAATATTTGTTAATGCTCCAACAGGTTGGAAAGATCAGTTTGGTTGTAAGAATTTATTATTAATTATTAAGCATTGTAAATATTCTGAAGAGTTTGAGAATTGCATCGATAAGTTTATAATGGAGATGCATAAGGGTGGATATGTATCAAGGCTTTGTTCTGAGTGAGAAACGTTAATCAGTCTGCATTCATTTCATAAATGCACAGGAATAAAAGAGACCTCTTTATAGGTTTGATTTTTTAAATTGATTTCTTTTACTGTAAACTGAAAAATATTTTGTTAATAGGTACAATAAGAGCATTCTTAAGGTACTATCCTGGTACTATACTTCCAGTTTTCTGAAGACTGTACTGATCTTCTGAATTAATGGCTATTGTTGTAAGTACATTTTTCTTTATTGTTCCTCACTCTCCTTATACAACATACTAAACACTGCATGATTAGGGACAGGGGGGTTCAAATAACCTTTGAAAATAGTGGTGCTGAGCATCAGGATAAGTTTACCGTATCATGATGTATACAGAATTATTGATCTAAAAAGACTAAATGTGAGCTTTTTGACATTAAATAATACTTTCTAGTTTAATCCCACCCGAATTGACTTATTGGATTTCCATTGTCTTCATGCAATCAGATGTATTTTTTAAAAACTATTTTCATTCTCAACAATCTCCACTCACATATAGTATAGTATAGTATAGTAAGCAAATATTCCAAGCTCTGAATACCAGGTTGAGACTGCTAGCTCTGATCTCCAAGAATAGTTTTCATTTTTTTAACCAGGCATTACTGAATTCATGTGAGCCAGCTTAGTGTTTCCTCATAGTTGCACTCATTATTTGGGCCTGCTCCTCAGTAGAATAAGGGCTTTGGATTAGTATGTTTTTCAGAGCCGGTGTCTTTGTGCAGGGTGGAACGTTCCGCATGGTGTCAGAGGAAGAGCAGACGCTTAGGGCCAAACTGGAGCGTCTCACAGTCAAAGACCACGGGCCAGTGTTTGGACCTTGTGCCAAGCTCCCTGATCACACCGTTCAGAAGGTGTGTTTACAGACTCATGGCAGTGATTAAACCACTGCTGTCAGTATCTACATGAGAGATATTATATCCATCATCTATTTTATTCATTTGATCTATTTCCATTGCAGCTGTTGTTTTATATATGCTTGTGATATTTACTGGTCATTGTAGGCTAAAGATGAGCTGAATGAGACAGAGGAGAAAAAAGTGTCAGCAGTGAAGGAACTGAAGGACATCATTAAAGAGAAGGCAGACAGCGGAGATGACCTGGCCAAAGCGGTGCAGGAAACGTTTATCGAGAAACCTGATGCTGTGATTATTAGGTTCATTCGGGCCAGAAAGTATGATGTGAATAGGGCTTTTGAGCTCATGAAGGGTGAGAAGGCAATCCTTAAAGTTCAAGTAAAGGCCATATAACATTCTCAGTCCTCTGTAGTCAGCAATTTACAGTGTCTAGGTGTTTATATTGTCAGTAATGGTGGAGCAAAAGCATACTGTGCTACTTGAATGTACTTCCTGATCACACTGATAAATAGAACTGTTGCTTTTCTTTAGGTTACGTGCGCTTCAGACGAGATTACCCCGAGCTCTTTGAGAACTTAAGCCCAGAAGCTGTACGCAGCACCATTGAAGCCGGATACCCAGGGATCCTCTCTAGCAGAGACAAACATGGCCATGTAGTGCTGCTCTTCAACATTGAGAACTGGGACTATGAAGAAATCACCTTTGATGAGGTAAGAATTATCTTGTAAGTTTCTCACTTTTAGGAAATTGGGTATTGGGTGAGTATTAAAATGACTCAACTTAAATGTTATATATTTGCCATCATCTTGTTGAGGCTTTATTATTGTTATGAAAGTGACATTCAAGACATATAAAACTACAGCCCTTTGCTGTAGATCATCAGAGCTTACTGTGTGATCCTGGAGAAGTTGTTGGAGAATGAGGAGACTCAGATCAATGGCTTCTGCATCATTGAGAACTTTAAAGGCTTCACCATGCAGCAGGCATCCAGTATCAAGCCCTCAGAACTGAAGAAAATGGTAGACATGTTGCAGGTAATTTCCAGAACATGCCACATATTGTATTTACACAACTTCAGGAATCAAGTACTTTAAATATTGTAGATCCATTTTACAAAATCATATGCACATACCTCATTGCTCTTCCTTTTTCTGTTAAAGGAAATATCCACCGTGAAGGACTTGCATATTAATCTTCAAAAGCATCCAAGATTTAATTTGTAATGGAGTTCTGAGTTTACTTTTTTAGTTCTTCATGTTGGTGTACTTTCACTTAGGTTAATGGTTTCCTACATTACCCAAAATGCTGTTTAAATACTAGTGGCGCCAGTGGGTTTTAGACCTTGGATCATCTCTACCTAAAGGGAGTGATGCATTGGTTCTTCCTCACTTTAGTTCTGACTAGCTCTCTCACCTCATCATCTGTACACTCCTCTCAAACAGATCAGGTTCCAATGCTTCAACTTTCATGTTAATATCACTAGCCAAGTCTCTGCTGTCATAGAGCTGCATTGCATTCTGGAACTTTGAGTCCAATGTTTGCTGTCTCCACTACTTAATTCTATGTTGGATATCTCATTAATATGAGGTTGGTCATCAGTAGAAAATGGTGAGTGAGAAAAGGCCTTGTTCTTGTGTTTTTCGCAGCTAACAGCAAAATCTGACTAGAAATGTCCCCTTGTGATGCCAGTGTGGCAAATAACTGCTATCTTCTCATGGGAAAAACTAAAATTGAGCACTAACCAACAAATTAGCACCGAATACAATAATCACATAAAAAAAATATTTCAATATAAATATATTTAATCTGTTTCAGGGTGGAGATTTCTATTAAATCAAGACTGAGATTAAGTTTGGATTAGGAGGATCATCAAAATTTCAGAACTCTAATGCTACATCTCTTCTCTTGGCCAGGACTCTTTTCCTGCTCGCTTTAAAGCAGTGCACTTCATCCACCAGCCTTGGTATTTCACTACTACCTATAATGTGGTCAAACCATTGTTGAAGAGCAAACTCCTGGAGAGGGTAAGCACCAGAGGATCTCAACAAAAGTGCTCGTCTTAGTATATTAACACTGTTAGGATCGCATTGGAAAGGACACCTGAGTCTGACTGAGCATTTTGCCTGTTTTATGTGTCTGAAGGTATTTGTCCATGGAGAGGAGCTGGAGAGCTACTACAAGGAGTTTGATCCTGAAATCCTGCCTGCAGAGTTTGAAGGGAAGGGTCCCAACTATGATGGCAAGGCAACAGCTGCAAAACTTTTTGACTGAAAAATACAACTGTCGTGAAATTTCTCTGTAGTCATTGTGTATGTTTTAGTATTATAGCATAGAGAATAAGTATGTGAAAGTTAGTTTGTAAGTCATATCCAATGTGGACTATGTGTAAAATGACATATTGTTGTGGCAGAAAAATAATCTGATTACATAAAATGTCCTATGTTCATGAATGTTGAAATAATTGGCCTGAGGGAATCATGCAATTATGTAATATCAGTGCTGAGGAATGACATCATTTAATAGTAAGGACAAAAAAAAAATCATTTAAAAATAGTTTAATTTGCATGAGCATTTTTAACAATATATTTGTGTACACACCATTATTAAGGTTGTTTCATAGCACAATAAGATATTAACAGTTCACACTACAAGAATATGTAGCCATATATACATCAGGATATCTGTATCAGTGTAAATGACTTAGGATGGTCAAAGATGCTTGATGCATTTAACTCTCCACTATCCAGTTTGATTTATTGCTGAATGATGTAGATTGTAATCACATTCAAGAAAAAAACAACTTTACTGTCATATGGTACTTATTGAACTGTCTTTTCATTGTAATTAGCAAAATGTACATCAGCACAAAATATTGACCCTATCCTGTTATCCACTTAAGGTTCTGAGTCAAAAATGAATTCATTTAATAATTTACATCTTGTTCTATTCAAAGAATAAAACATGACAGGGTGTGCTGTTATAGGAAAATAATCAACAGTGGGGTGGTGTGATGAAATAGAGTTACTGTTACAACCCCAAAGTTAATTATTTTCCTATAACACCATGTCCTGAAGTGCAGTTCCACTTATAACACAGCAATTTGCCAACAGTAACTATATTTTAATTTATTAAAGAATGACACTTTTTATCCATTTATAGTTACATTTAATGTTGTGGGAAGTCCACAAAATAAGTTTGTTTCTATTATAAACTAAATTACAGTAAAACATCAACAGCACTGTGGCATTTTAAGTGAAATCCTTTACACTCAGTGCCAGCCACCAGAGGGTGACACTGTCCCACAGAGGAAAGCAGGTAAACTGAATTTTATCCCCATAGATATCCATCTTGCCACATCAGAATCAGTTTCTCATGTGACTGCAGCAATCTCAGTAGTATGCAAGACAGCATGATAAATTAGTGGTTAGAATGCAAACACAAATCCTTCTGCTGAAATTGTCCATTTTTTTTAAACATCAAGTCACTGTGTAAATGTTTCCATCTTATTAACAAAAGTGAAGGATGCAATTTATTTTTAATGCACTCCCATTTCTGATCATTTACGGACTTGGCTGTAGTAAGCTCATATACTCCCTTACTAAGCCTATCATATAGTTGCAGAGAGGAAACAAGTATTGTATAGAAATTCAGTTGGTTACAGAGATATGTGTCTCCATGAGACTGTTTCTTGCTTTGTGTTCAGTATGTAAGTTACTCAGACAAGTAAGTCAGCCATTGAATGCATCTGAGTTACACTTATGAGTGAAAATGGCTGACCTTTGCTAAGCTTTGCCTTTGAGTTCTGTGCAATCCATGGCTTGGTGATACACCATGGCCGGGTGCTCCTTCTTCCTCTGGCAGATGGCATTAGCATAACTGATGATGACTTTGTCCATCCAGGTAAGACGCTGAGGGAAGAGCATGGTGCCCTCAAAGAAGCCCATGTGCCCTCCATGCTGTGTCAGCACAAACATTACATTCTCTTTTTGTTCTATGGGGATCAAAAGTGGTTTAGCATTAGTATGTACATGCCATCCAAAATACTGTAATACTGTAGGTTGTCTTTGATTAAAGAGGGTATAGTCACAGGTGCTGGCTTTACAGTTTATCCTAGATACCAAAGTTCTTCCTGTCTTTCAGTTTGCTGACAGAGACCCATCAATGCTCCATTCAAGCCACATGATCTGGAGAGCAGCTATCTATTTCTAGCCAAAACAAGGATTGCCCCGAGTGTCACAGCTATCCTCTATACAGAATAGAAGTAGGTGAACATGTGATTACAGGGCCATATGGAGCCTCTGACAAAAGGCATGCTGAATGAGAGATGAGAGGTGGCCTGCTGGTGAAAAACACACACTCTGAAACTTCCTGTCATCTCAGTCATCACACTCAGTCTGCACCAAGCATTAGATCTAAAAAGCAACTCTCTGGAGAAAAGGTACTCAGGCAAATCCTTTGAGGGCATCAACACCTGCAGCTCAATAATTAGGTTCTCTTCTCTGTCATTTCTAAACCTAACGTCTATCGACCACATCCAACAAACCATAATTGCACTACATTTCCAGTACTGACGAAAAAAAAGAGAAGAAAACACTCACTTATACTCAAAACTCACTTATAATACCCCTTATAATTGGGGTGGGAGAGCTAATTTTTGTAGAACGTTTTCATGAATTCTCCAGCCTAAGTTTTTTGTAAATTAAACTCTAAATCAGCACCTGTGCTGATCTAAAAGTAATCAGAGGAGTTCCATTTAAGTATAGGACACAGAGGACTTTATTTTACATATAAAGAGGTCTGTCTGCAAAAATTGGCCTCTTCTCAGGAAATAGAATGTACATGGTGTCCATTGAAATGATAATCATTCCACCCGCAATAGAATGGTTTTGGTGTCTGTACTTTAAGTCATTCCTGTGGGACATGCAGACAGGACATAATCTGATCTTGGTGCACACTGTGTCTGCATTGTCTGATAAGATCTGTTGTGGAGAAGGGAAGTGCGTACGGTGTGTACCATCTAATAAATAATCACACAGGGGCAAATGGATCGCATGGCCTTGAAAAATTCAGCACCAGCATCTGAGTACAGAGCTTATGCAACACATACAGTTTATAGTCTGAGTTTGGAGACTGGGTTTCTCTAATGGAGTATGGGGGAAAAGGATTTCCATACACTTTACACTTTTTATACTGGTACAATGCTGACTGAAATAAATATTTTGTGCTTTTGGAATTAGCCAGAACAAGTAGTGCACTGATTACTTTCTGCTTTCATGGATTGGAATATCATCAGAATATATGTAATGCTTGTTTAAAAGTTATACATTGTTTATTTTTTAAATATGAATGTTATAAAAGACACATATAACGTTTTTCTTACTGATTAATACGTTTGTGGAAGTGTTACCTGCTAGGGTGTGAGGTATAGTCAGAAGAGACTCATGGACAAGCGGGTCATCTGATGAATTAATCATGAGAAGAGGAACATTAACCTGACAGGTGCAAGATAAATTACACAAGCATTATTGTTATGCCATTTAAATGACTTGCAGTAATGTTAAGTATAACTACTATGATCTCTTTTTAATAATACATCTGACTTACATTGTGAATGTAACGTACACAGCTTTCCTTCTCATAGAATTCTTTTAAAGAATTATGACCATGGAACTTTCTGAGGAAAAATAAGTAGACAGATAGTAGCATACACAACTTGAAAGGGGTACATTATGGCTCGGGCAAAGCTATCAGAGCCTTTGGCAGATATTCTTGACATGACATGACCATGACTGGATTATGATTATGCCAATAATATGTCAGCAAAGGAGTTTTCCTTGTTCCAAATGCTTTAGTAAATCGTCCCCTTACTGTAAAACTGTTCTTGCAGAAGACTAACTTCAAATATTCTGTACAGCTACAACTGACACAAACACACAAAACAAAACAGGACACAGATGCATTCAAAACACATATTGAAAAAATAAAAGATTTGTAATTAAATTGGCTTTAATCCAACTGTACCTCATAATGCAGTCATCAATCTGCGTAAGAGATGTGGCCATGTAGAGACACCTTAAATCTTCAACATCCAGTTTGCCAGACTGTGATCCAAACAAGCTTTTTCTACAAGTGAACACACTAACATTACTTCTATGAATGCTTCTAATCATATTCAGTGACTAGAACAGTTACACATTTCTCAGTTATTACACTTCATTATACTACAGCACTGTTGAATTCCCAAATTTGATTTGTCAGAATGTGATTCATTTTCTATAACAGCATGGCTCAAATAGTAGTGCCAGCTGCAAGGTATAAATTAATATGCTTGTTCTAATATGTTATGGTTTCTATAATATCAGCTAATTCACAGGGACTTGTATGGCAGATGCTAAACATAATCAAAAACTAATAATAAACAAATTTTGAAAATTTGTTGTTATTTAACAAAGAAAACGTATAATGGTCGATGTGGCAAAGATTTCTATAAGGAAACATTTATTTAAGAGGCTCCAGCCTCAGTGCTTTGAAATCATCAGAGGTAACTTTAAAGTTACTTTTAACTTTAAGTTGTTTGACGCAAGTCTTCAGAATAGAGGGATCTACCATTTGCCGTTCGTCTGTAACATGACAAGGTGTGTAGTTTTTGTCGTATTAACTTAAAGAGAGAGAACAAAAGAGAGGGTCATGAGGGAATGACTGTTTATAACTATTATAGCCTAAGTGATAACAGGAACTAGCTTGTTTCATGGATGTTCTACAACATTATATGTCGTTGTAAACTGATAAAAAAGAATGAAATGTCAGTCTATTAAATAAAACTAGTAAATGTTGTCAACTTGCTGTGGGATAAGAGGAATAAAACACATTAGAAAGTACTGTCATAGCAAAATAATCAGCTTTAGTGTGATAACAGTAACTCTGCTTAGTATCAGGCCGCATCATCTGTTGATTATTTTTCTATAACAACATGCCATCTTGCATTTTATTCCTTATTTATCAATGCTTACTTGTGGGACAGGATAATCTTTTTCATATTATCAGCCATGAAGAAGTCATAAATTCTCCTGCATTGGTCCCACTGTATAAATGTTTCATGAGCCCTGAAACAAAAAAAAAGAGAATGAAGAATATAAAATGAACTAAACAATAACTCAGATGAAAACAAGCGTCATATTGTTTGCTTAAACAGAGATTAATGTGGAATGCACTATAAGAATTAAAACTGACCTCTGAGCACAATAGCCCTGACAAACACTGACACAGCATAGCACCTTGTCCTGATTGGCTTGGTTCTCTCCCAGAAACTTACACACGATGTTCCCACCTAGACTGAAGCCCACCACAATGAGCCAGGTCTGAGGGAATGTACGTTTGATGTAGCTCACCATGGCTGAAAACTCCCAGGTACAGCCTGTAGCACAGAAATAGATTGATATATCCAAAAATGGGAATGACCTAGCTGTATAAAAAAAAACAACAAAAAAAACAAGTGTTCCTAATAGTAAGAATTTTCTTCTCTGTGTGATAACTATATATGGTAATATAAATAAAGACTGTTAGTCCTATTACTAGAGTGTTACATCACTACCTCCCCAAACATTTTGGACAGTGCAATTGCATATATCAAATAGCTATAAAATATAAATATAAAAAAGAATGCCAGTCCACCAACGCAATGATGAAATAGGTGTAAAACCTTGCCAAAGAGTTGTTTTGCATGGGAAGGCATTTCATTACACCAGCACTGGTCTTACCATAGGTGAACATCCGTGGGGATGTGAGTTCAATGTTTGGCAAGGCCCCCAGGTGGTTAAGCACAGCACATCTATAGCCCTGCTTCTGGGAGTAATCCACAAAGGTACGGATATAATGCTTCTCACTGTGGTTACCGATCCCGGGGCAGATCACCATGGTTATGTCATCTGCGAGCATACACCACAAAAGCAGTTAGTCATGTGCAGCATAGGTCCCCATTATATTCCTCATTGTCCCTCCTAACACACCTGAACTTGATGATTGGCAGTTTATAGCCCTTAAAATCATGGACCAGTTTAACTGAGATCATATAGGTGTAATATACCCAGTTGAGGGATTTTAGGTTTACTGCCATCTTCATAGAAATTGTACAATCCAACAAATCATTCATCATGCAATTGTGTTGTGTGGTATGTATCAGGCATATAGTGTTTTATTGTTTTTAGTGTTCAACTGAGCCTTACATGACCTCAGTAATTTTGAGCATTGCAATCATTGTTGGTGCTAGGAAGGCCAGTTCTAGCATCTCCTAAGTAGTCGTTGGCTTTTCATACTTCAACAGTAATGATAATGATAATGAGTCTTTATTGCCCACATATACATATGCACAGTGAAATTCTTTTCTTCGCATACCCCAGCATGTCAGGAAGCTGGATTCAGAGTGCATGGTCAGCCATGATACAGTGCCCCTGTAGCAGAGAGGGTTAAGGGCTTTGCTCAAGGGCCCAACAGAGGCAGCGTGGCAGTGCTGGGGCTTGAACCCCCAACCTTCCCGATCAGTAAACCAGGGCCTTAACCACCAAGCCACCACTGCCCCCAGTCCAAAGAATGGTGCAAATAGGAAAATGAACGGAATTGTGTAAAATCAGCATGCAAAATGTCATCTCAGAATGCATCTATCTTTGCCTTAAATGGGATACACAACAGGCAAAGACCATTTAGGTTAGCAGGAAGAAGAGGAAAACATGCCTACATGAGCAAGTGAACCTTTTGAGGAGCAATTAAACCACTGAGGAGTGCCTGGTCAATTAAATACAGGTTCCTTTTACATCATGCTTACTGAAAGATCTGAATTAATTCTGTTTGGGAGTCATTCTGTTTGGGATGGAAAACAGTGGTGGCAGTGTGATTGTGTGGAGAATGATTGCTTGGCATATATTAGCACCCCCTGATACCCATGAAAGGCATATAAATGCCACAACATATCTGAAAATTGTTGCTGACTAAGTTCAACCCTTCACAGTCAGACTTCTATCATTTGCTATAGAAACATAGTCAAGAACTGGCAACTTTTACAGAAAGAGGCAATTTGACAAACATGGCAAATAGCCAACCACAGAACTTTTCCTGTAGCCCCGTGACAAGTACGCATCTTGTTTAACTGCAAATCTAGTTTACTCATAACTAAATGCTTCAAACAAAACTATTTAATCACTTTTAAAGACATCATGAACTTTTTCAGCCCAGTGACTACATCTTACACTGAAAGTGTGTTGTGGTCTTCAAAATTTTTTATAATGCTGGAAAAGTGCAGCATTAATGTGTGCATCCCATGAAAGGTGGAGAGTCAGTCAGATTCTGAAGCTTGAGGCTGGAAACGTGTACAAAATATATCAAACACTATTTGACTTGTGGGCAAAGCATCTGACACTGAGAGTCATCCTTTCATTGCTACAGGTTATTCACATTTAAATGGACACTTCCACCATAATAATACACCATGTCTCAAGGGATGTACTTGTATTCTTACAAAATGTTTTCAGGGATATGACAATGAGTTTTCATCCAGAGTCCCTGGATCTCTAGCCTATTATGCATCTTTGGAATGGGGTAGAAAGGTCTATTCACAGCTAAATTGTGCAACTCTCTAAGTTGCAGAAGTGTGAAATGAACAACATCTTTTAAATCCCTTCTGATTTTATGCTGTTCTGAAGCCAAATGAGGTTTAACATGCTATTCAATTGCCATACCTAGTGAACTGCTATCTTTTTTGTATATTAGTAATACTTGCATAGGCTCTTTTTGTCTGAAATGAGGCCAAGAACCAGTGTGTACATCATACAGACATCATAAATTCTCAGCATTAGGCTGGTACCACACATACCCTCTGAATTTCTGAGAATGTTAAAGCCGTCCTTAAAAATACAAGAACAGTGTATGGTATGCATTTGTTACTGTTTATATAAATAAACTTACCACCTGTTATATGATCACCAAGGGGCTCAAAAAGGTCAAACGTGGCTGTAGCACCATCATGTATTGGAAGATACAAACGCATGCCGCAGGGCTGAGGAGAGTACACTCGGCCCATCTTTCCATAGAGCGCAGTTTGAAAATGTCCACTCTTACCCCACAGTAATGGTGGAACGTACCTGCGAACACAGACATACTGTATATTATTGTAGATGTAGGATGTATCGGATTGTAGGCCAGCTGCCAAAAGGTTGGCTAAAGATCATAGGTTTGATTTCATCTGATACCCTTTCCTTAACCTAACTTAACCAAGTTACTATTTCTTAACCAATTTGCTGTTTCCTTAATGTCAGAGTATCAACTCCAAAGAATCAACTAAACATCAAAGGATCAACTACATATTGGAGAAATATGTGCAGTACATGTGAATACTCACTCTTTGGTTAGAATAGAGCAGGATTTGAGCAGGTAGTGATTAAGAGGTGTATTCCGACAGGTGATTTTAGGGGCTGCTGAAGGACTTGTTAGGTTGAGGCAGCGCACTATGATGTACAGCACAGTGGCTACTGCAGCCAGCTTCATGCCATCAAAGACGGCTGGCATCTCTGGTCTGAGGGTCTGGGCATTTCGTTCCACATGGGCATTCATGATGAAACCACTAACCCTGTAAATCATATTAAATTTTTTTTCTTTGTTATAGCAGACATTTGCTACTCAAGAACTTACATTTAAGCAATGTTTAAAAAGTTTTGAAATGTACCTGTTGTTTACAAATATGTTGCAGGTCCTCTGCTACACTTCTTAAATGGTAGTATTTAGTTCTGAAAAAAAGATTGTATTGATGGTGGCCCATATCCTGTAACACTTGCAAAGAAATACTGTATCAGTTGCTTGCTTGCATTAAATCTGTCTCTTAAGCCCTCACTCTCATCCTGTAATGAGGCTTATAGGTGAAAGGTAAGGCTGATTTGTCTGCAATTAAATTTAGTGAACCCATCTGACCTGTCAAAGTGTCCTTACAGGCACTCATGGTGAAACTCTCCATGAACTCTCCAAACTCTCATGGCTAACTCTCTCAGACATTACATATTTTTTCGTTGCTAGATCTGACAAGTGCTATTAAAGAATGCTGATTTAGGGTATTTCGAGCTTTAAAAAAGTTTGGAAATGTGCCTGATGGTTGCAGGTCCTCTGCAACACTTCTTAAGTGATTCGATTTAGATCCATCTCCTAAGTCATCTCATTAACTCGATCTCTTACGCCCTCACGTCTCATCCTGCAACAAGGTTATAAGTGAAGAGTAAGTCTGCAACTGTTTTATTTAGCCCATTTTTATTGACTCAAGTTTGTTCTTCATGGGTCACCAAGCTCTGCTGGTTGAGCTTGAGATATGCCGAAATGCATGCATAAATAGATGGTTTGTATAACTGATACCAAAAAAGGATTAATGTCTTGTAGACATGTAGTTACACAGTTCACACAGTGCCCCAATGATGACTCATCTTTATGATAAGAGTCTAGAAGTCTAGATATTTTGAGTACTAGACATGCAAAATGATCTACACCTTCACAGACAACATGGGTTAAAGTAAATTAATGAAATCAGTACGCACCGTTTAGAGATCTCAGAGCCTCTTGTTGAGCCAGCACAGTCCTAGTCAAACTTTTTTTTTGTTAATCACAGGACGCCTGCTTCGTCTCCAGTAATAGAAGACGCAAACTTAATACTAACGCATTGCTCAGGTGCAGAGAGGCATCCTTACAGTTGCCTAGCAACTGCCTGGCGTCTCAGGTTGGAGCTGAGCAAGTACTATGCCTTTAAAGGTGATTGGCTGAAGCCACAATGGCGTCCTGCTTACCAGGTAAGTAGGCTAATGCAGGTTACAGGTGGTAAATGATATGTTCCAGCCAGGGCATTATACACTCATTGGGCAGTTTATTAGGTGAAGATGCATCCATCCATCTTATACTCACATTCTACACCCACCATATAGATGCACTTGGCGGGTTTACAATTATTGTCTGCAGCTCATTTGTTGCTAGGCACAGTATTTCCTACCTCTATCAATGAAAAGGAACCATCCATCCATCCATCCATCTTCTACCGCTTACTCCTTTTCAGGGTCACGGGGAACCTGGAGCCTATCCCAGGGA
>JANDJT010000217.1:16348571-16359224 GCA_024331685.1 Stegophilus panzeri
TTACTCCTTTTCAGGGTCACGGGGAACCTGGAGCCTATCCCAGGGAGCATCGGGCACAAGGCGGGGTACACCCTGGAAAGGGTGCCAGTCCATCGCAGGTGAAAAGGGACCACTGCTGATTAATTTCTATGACATGCATTAAAGGATAGCTACCACAAGGTGGAGGCAAAGAGCTGAAATTGCTCCACGACTATTTTGAACCATCTACAAACGTTCTGCACGGTGTGGGCTCAACACTCAACACTTACTGATATGCGTTAGATGGTCATCTGTAATTGATCTCATTTGAAGTGTAAAATCATCCCAACTTCTTATGTATCATCACAAGTTCCTAGTTTTCCTTGCCAGGACACCCCTGCCTGGAAAAATCGTATCAGTGCAATCCTAGATGGTTGACAACACAAGATCCATCTCCAGGATTTTCTCCTAGCCAGTATCCATTATATTATTAGAGATAAAGAAGGTCCGTTGGAGGACAATCAGTCTCACTTTACATTCAACCAAATCAAGTGAGATTGGCTAAATTGAATGAGGACGGGCATTTAAACGACTCAGCCAGAGAGCCTGGAGTGACCTTAATGACATTAATAACCTTTTTTTTTTATTATTATTACGGACCAAATTTTATTATGCACTAAATGGTAGTGCAGTGTGCATGTACATTATGTCTCTCCTTGTCTTGAATTGTTCTTGTGCGCAGAGTTGATTTGATTCTACTTCTTTAGTATGCTATATATAGCCTATTGCAGCCGTTGCACACAAACCAAGGATACTGACACACAAATATTAAAGTAGATTAACTTTTTCTATGTTTTAATAGTTTTTTTTAGTAGCTAGCACGTTTGCCTCGCACCTCCAGTGTTCTGGGTTTGAGTCCTGCCTCAGCCCTCTGTGTGTGGAGTTTGCATGTTCTCCCTGTGCTTAGGGGGTTTCCTCCAAGTACTCCAATTTCCTCCCCAGTCCAAAGACATGCACTGTAGGCTGACTGGCATTTCCAAATTGTTCATGGTGTGTGAGTGTTTGTGCATTTGTGCCCTGCAATGGGTTGGCACTCCGTCCAGGGTGTCCAAGGGCCTTGTGCCCCAAGTTTTCTGAGATACGCTCCAGGCTCCCCTGGGGTCCTGTGTAGAATAAGAGGTGCAGAAAATGGTCTAATGGACATATTCATCATTGTGCAAGATCATACTTATACAGGATTTTGCCCACCCAACACTCATTTTACCCAGACCTTTAGAACTAGTTGTAGCTGCAGTTTAATTGTAATCTGTTTTGGCACACAAATGTTTAGGAAAATGGTCCAAACTCCCAACTTGATAGATAAGAAAATCCAGCTCTCAAACTGTGTTTGATATAACTTAACTATCACAAAAAAGCAAAACAAAACAAAACAAAAAAACATATTAATGATTACAAAATGATTTGTACAATGATAATGAGTACAAATGATTTGCACTGCTGTTATTATGGTCCTCCTCATGTTCTTGCACAAGCCACTTTCTCTAAACAATATTGATAATCCATTTGTTATGTACAGTTGCACAGAATAGTTACCCTACAGCTGCTTTTTTTCATCCTGCTGTGTATATGAGTATGTGAATGTGTATGTTTACTGTGTTTGATGTTATGTGATGGGACCAAACACAAAGAAAATTTCCTAATACATTTTTAATTTATATGGTGAATAAAGTGATTCCTGATTAGGTAGCCTATATATTGTATTATTATTATTATTATTATTATTATTGCTGTTGTTGTTGATTGTTGTTGTTGTTGTTGTTCTTCTTCTACTTATTATTATTGTTGTTGTTGTTGTTGTTACATATATCAATTAGTCTGAGTGTTTTGTTTACAGTATGATATCAGTCTAAGTGTATGAATATTTCTGCTGTAGCGCCGCAGAGCTATTTTTCGACTGGTCACGCCCACGTGGGCGTGGTTACACTTTTAGAACAGGGCGAGATTGGCTAAAAGGACAAGCACACGTGCGGAGCGCAAATATCGCGGCCTGCCCCCTCGCGCTTTTTAATCTGGAGCTCAGGCGTAACGCAATTCAGGCTCACCTCGAAGCGCAAAACAACACGCGAGAGAGTTGAGCGGGACTGCAAGCAGAACCATGAGAACTTACTCAACCTTCTCACTTTCTTTACCACTTTTTGCCGCTTGCTTTGTTTTTGTTTCTTTCTCTGCGGTGAGAGGTAAGTCCTTTTCCCCCGTTTGGAATTATTAGAGAGAATGTGAGAGGTGTAGTAGAAGTGTAGTGTGTAAACAGGCTAGAAACACAACGCAGCTTGGTGTGAGGAGTCGATATGCATGTTGAGAAAAATCCGCTTTAAATAGTGTGTCAAAACATTAAGTGTGTTTGAGAGGCAGTCACCACGTGGAAACATGAATTTATCAACAAATTGTTTTGGGCCAACATATCTTTACAATACTTGTATCATTTGTGTATTTCACTGCACACATTGACATATTTTAAGATGTACAGGCACTTTACTGAAATATTAATAATCTAAGCTGAACAAATTTTCAAATTTTATTAGGAATTCTATCAATCAGCTATTAATAACCAATCAGTCCTGTCCCTGGAAAATGGTGCTTCATGTATTTGTCTGCACTATGTACTTATAAGAAAGGATTCTACCTTTTTAAGGATTACAGAACTCCAGTATCTGTACATGTATAGTAGCTGACTCTCAGGGATAAAAGTATTTTCTGTTGTGTGAGCTCATACAAGGACATAGTGTTCCTGACCCAGGGCTTTGCATGTGTGTGAACGTTTTAAGTAGTTTTCAAAGGTTTAGACTAAGGAATCTACTGTCCTGATTTCTATTGGAATTGAAATGACCTGAAGGCATGGAGGACCATCACAAGATCTTTGGGCTGATGTGTAGGAGACGT
This sequence comes from Stegophilus panzeri, assembly GCA_024331685.1. Taxonomy (NCBI): domain Eukaryota; kingdom Metazoa; phylum Chordata; class Actinopteri; order Siluriformes; family Trichomycteridae; genus Stegophilus; species Stegophilus panzeri. The sequence goes on from JANDJT010000217.1 coordinate 16,351,470, forward strand.
GTTTGTTTGTGTAGGTTCTTTTACATCCAGTTTTGGGCTGACCAGATTCAGATAGTGATGCAGTTTAGTTTTTGTAAATTATGGTAGAAATGATTGAATATGATTTAAAGCAGATGCAGATTTCTTTTAAAATAATGTTTTCTTACTTCCTGTTAGGATTACCTTGTAATGTTTGTGTAAGTTTAGTTTTCCATATTCATCAGCGTTGACTGAGGTCATGCATTTGGAAGGCATTTGTGTTTCGTGTGGAAGTGCCATTATGCCTGAGGCCATGGCTTGGTTTTGGATTTGTAGGTGTGGCACAGAGACCAAACACTGAGTCATTTCCAATGGCGGTGGTCATCAAAACATGTAGTGGAACTCAACAAAGCCTGGACACTTCCTACCACTAATGACCAGTGCAGCAGTGCTTGTGTGTACTTCGTGTCCTTCCTACTTGCGTGGGCTGACTCGCCCTCCAGATTTGGAGGTGTTGGCAAGTGCTGGCTCTTACAGCTTCATCTGGGTCATGACTTAGACAGATGTCTTCACTGCAGATGCTTTGGATATGCACTTGGAGTTTTCTTTATTTCTTTGGCAATATTTCCTCCCCCAATTGTGTTGCCTTTAACAGATGTCCTTATCCAGAGCAGCTTGCATTTCTCATTTATACAACTGAGCAATTGAGGGTTAAGCTGTTGCTCAAGATCCCAGTGCTGGCAGCTTGGCAGCGCTGGGATTTGAACTCATAAACTTCCAAACAGAAGTCCAATGTCTTAAGCATTGAGCTATCACTCTTCACACATGTAGTGAGAGAAGTGCTACTATCCTCCATGCTGCTGTGCTGTGTGTTTTCCTGTCTTATTCACATAGTTGAAGGAGGTGAAACAAACACAAACCTCTCCAGTCAGTGAAGAGAGTGAAGTCTAAATATAGATCTAGTGACCATACAATCTTTCGTGCCTCTCTTTTACAGCAATTTCAAAACTGTTGCATGGCCTTTGCCATCTGGCAGAGGGGTCTTGTCCTCAGGGGATGACCTCATTTGTTCTGATGAATTGACTTCCAACACTAAGTACAATCGGCATTTTCTTCCTTTCTGATTAATTTTCTATAGTGTCTAATCAGTGTTCCATTTTTAGCTTCAGCAACATGGCATTTCTCTTTTGAGCCCCCTCTGTCTCTTGTCCCACTTTCCAATCTGCTGTTCTGAATTTTTAAATGATTATTCCCATGTTCCAGATGCCTCACAAACTTTGACAGTCTTCTTATTTTGATCCTGTACTAACGTGCGTCTTTTGTTATTTTGGCCTAGATAAGGTGGTATATGAACTGCATATCTGCTGCATTAAGAAGAGTTGGTATCTCTTCAATTTCAGGGGCTGTTTGTTGTTTATCAGAACAGATAAATATGCTGTTCAGAAGTTGTAGCTGAAGATGTAGTTCTGCAGCCTTTATCTCTATTATTTCCGTGCTTTGTTCACTTGTTTCTACATAGACGCATCATGCTTCTAGTGTGTTGGATGTGGACCATTATGGGACATGTTGTGGCACTGGATCTTAAAGCCAGCTTCCATGTGCTCCGGTGCTTTAAGCTGCTCTGTGAGGTAATGGGCAATCGAGCTCAGGCAGTATGTTGTGGCATTTCAGGACATTGTCTATATGTGCAACTAAGCTACTGCACTGTTCAGCACACAGTTCTTTCAACACCAAAGCTGATCATAATAATTCAACAGAATTCTTAGTTCCCAGTGTACTGATATAGGCATAAAGACAAATTAAAATTTGAACAAACCCTTCAAGCCAAATGTAGTGTCTTGAACTGTTTGTGCTAATAAAACTGTCTTTGATTTCTGGTTCTTGCTCTTCATAACATCTAATGTGAAAACAGTTGTAGAAGCAACTCAAGGGTTGAGGATGGAAACAAGGTCACCAGTCACCACTCAACCATCTTAAGGGTCCTTGAAGGCTGAGCAGTTGTTTTGGCCAAACACCCCCCTCCCCTTCCCCCCCAAAATTATCCCAGTGTAACTTGTTGCTTCACTACAGACTTCACTGTAGCATGCCTTCCTATTTCCTGTCTCTACTCTTGGCATGTTGGCAGCGTGTTCGGAAGGGCGACCTCTTTCATTCTCGACGTGTATTATGTTTATACTGCGCCCCACAATTTCTTTGTTTTCTACCTGTTCTTAATGTGACAGTGGAAGGTTTTGCGTGATGCCCTCAGCTGGAAGGAACGCTACTGAAGGCTACTTTGTAATTCTGATTCCAATGAAACAGCATTTTAGACATGTCCTACTACAATGCAGAACAGCAATCTATGGATAATCTAAGGCAAAGAACTATACAAATTCTGTCAGCTATGCTAGGATTACCTATCAGTTCTTACTCACAGGCAGTCTAAATATCTGGAAAAATACAAAAGGGGATCTTTTACAGAGCCATAATATTAAGTAGCTCTTTGTTTACTTTGTTCTTTGTATTTTTCATGGCTTTTCCATCTGGAGTAGTGATATTATGAGTCATATAGCGTGAGAGGGTTTGATACCATAATGGTTCCTCAGCACAGTAAGAACATATTACTCATCATCTGGGCTTGTGTCGCTGATCTCCACCAAAACCCGTTTTGTCCCATTCTGTATCCAAGAAAGAAATGAACACGCCTGTTGTATTCATGCGTGCAAGCTTGCCTTTACATTTATCCCATAGCAAGTGTCTTACCATGGGTTGTGGTAAAACACATGGTGAAAGGGAATTCAGGTGAAAAGGGAATTATCCAGATTTTTCGTCTCTTGACTGATCAGTCCAGATGATAGCATGCTGACCAAATGTTCCATCTGATCAAACCAATTTTACAGCTGATACCTTTGCTGTAATGCACTGCTGGTGCCTGTAGCTTTAAATGATTTTAAATCCTATGAGGAATATGAATGAATGGGGAGAACGACATGCTCAATTAAGTTAATATGTAGAATTACTAATTAAAGTGTTTAATTATGTAACACTTGTCATTATTAGGCTGCTTCTTTTATCTCAGATGTCTGTTATTTTCCCAGACCTTGAACGTGTCCACTAGTTTTCTGTGTTGTGAACTGTAAAATCATTATCATTGCAGGGAAGGAATTAATGAATGAATGCCCTATGTACATGAAATGTGTTGAACTTAAAGAAAGTTAATCAGTTTCACAGTTTTAAGTAAAGGAGGAATGGTATTTAGCCGATCAGCTTTAAACCAGCGTTGCACACTTCCTCTTGTGCTTCCAGCAACAGTTCTGTGACTATTATAACAGACTATTGTTTTTAAGTATCAGAGAGTCTGTACTGAGAGTCAGAGGAGGTTTTCATGCCAATCCTATATGATTTTTTGTGATTATATTACACAATAATTTTGAAGTCATTCCTCCGAAGAATTAGTGTTTTGTCCATAGAGTCAGGGGGAACGCATCCCTAGCTTGTGGGTGTTGCAGTGCATTCATTGACTGAGAAATAAGCAAAACATTTGATTAATGATGGCTATGTCCAAGGTCATATCATCCTTCCAACGTGAATAACCTCCAAAGAATGCTGTGAGCCTGCAATGCTATGAAAAATTAGTCAACTGTAAACAGCAGCTGTAATTAAGCCTCAAATTATTTACAGATTGTGACAATTTAGCATGGATGTTACCTTGAATAGAACCTGTGTTTAAAATGCTGGTATTTTGGGAGTGTGCCAAGAGAGGACAGGAAGTTCTTCAGATGTTTCAGATTCATGGTGGATTTGTGGGAATGTAGGTTCTGCATTAAGGTGTCTAAATATACCCACCCATCCTTGACTGAAAAGATAAAACCTTTTAGAGTCGGAGTGTCTGTGGATCTGCTTTCACTTCAATATCAAACACACACACACTTCTGGATTTTCTCAAAGCATAAAATATCCAAGCAATATAAAATAAAATCTTATTTTCTGGTGGAGAAAACACATTTTGTAATATTTTGTTTGCATCTAATAAACATGCCTAGACTTTGACTAACCAGCTGACCAATGGCCACAATACTGTGGACTTTGTGGAAGCATCTAGCACTCGGGTCAGCACTCCGCACTCATGGCAACCACATACGCATCAGTCTTGTTCCAAACATTGGAGTACGTTGTGATGACTAGTGTTGATTTTACTTCTCTTTTCCCGGTAAACAGAAAGTGCTCAGCCCTGGATTACTGTTAATTATGATGTAAACGGTTGCTCACCACCACTGGGTGGGGGGGTGGGGGTGTGTGTTTTGGTCTGGAAAAACCGGTCCAGATGTCACTGTGGCTGAATTCTGGAATAGGTGGAAAATTTAGATTTTAGCCAAAATTTAGTTTTATGCCAGTAATGTAGTTTAAGCAAACATTAATATATTTTACCAAAATTATATGGAAATTATCACTGAATTAATTCACTGCATTGATCATGAATTATTTCCTCACCAATATTAGTTCAAACAGAAAGCAGTTGTTTAAAGAGACTGAGTGAGTGCGAGTGACTTTTACATTGGGTGATGAGACCGAGACTGATGTGGATGTTGCTGATGATAATTAAAATACTAACTAATTTCCCATTGTTAACTTAGAATTCTTTAAAATTTGTTGTTTTTTCATTAATAGATTAAGTTAAAAATGTAGTGGTAGGCAGGGCTTCTTTCAATAGAATTAGAATGAAATCCTTAAATGTGATTTTGGTGTTAAGGTGTTAATTTAAAATGCTAGAACTTAACCTTTATTCCATATGCTGTAGTGGTTGAGATCAGTGACTGTGCATATGAGTGGACAACATGGCAAATTCACTCCCATTGTGAATTTTTGAAGCCTTTTGGGGTCTAAATGGGAGTAGAAACTTGAAGCCAGTGAATGTTCAGTAGATATAGCTGATAGTCTGATAATGACTGAAGCCGTCCATCAACTAATCAACCATCCATAGCACTTAGCCTAGAGCTTATGCCAGGGAACTCAGGACACCCTGGACAGGGTGACAACCCATTACAGGGCACAATTGCACATGCATCATGGATAATTTGGAAATGCCATTCAGGCTATGACCCATGTCCTTGGACTGGGGGAGGAAACTGGAGTACCTGGAGGAAACCCCCAAAGCACAGGGAGAACATGCAGCCTCCATGCACACAGGACAGAGGCGGGGTTTGAAAAAGCAACCCTGGAGGTGCAAGGCAAACATGCTAACCACTAACCCACCGTGCCTCCTATAAAACACATTTATTATAAGGAATAATTTGAGGGTGATTATCAAGGTCAGCTGAATTTGACCTTTAAAACAAAAGACCACTATTCCTGAAAATAGTTTGTGGAGCTGAAACTTAAAATGAAAATTATGCTCTCCATTCAGTAACATGGGGAATTGGTGGGATTAAAAGTTGGACAGCAGCCAGCCACTAGAGGACACATTTTTGCTTTACTTTTGAATCCCTGACATGACGCATACTAATATATACAGTCATTGGTTGAGATACATAAAGAGAAACGTATTTAAGTTCAGGAAAATCTGTATTTTTCAGAACTACATATAGTAGAAACTAACATTTTCTTCAAAATGACCACCTGAAGGGTTTTCCCAGGTCACTACGCGCTCACATCACACATCACCGCAGTCATGTACTGAAAATATTCACTTGGGGAAAATAAGTAAACTGAACTGAAAATCTTTTATTTCCTCTTTCACAGGTGATTCCTGTAAGGTGAATGTGTGCCAGAATGGCGGGACGTGTGTGACTGCAGCAGGGAAAGATTCCTTTATCTGTATCTGCTCAGATGGCTTTACGGGAGAAACCTGCAATGAGACAGAGCCTGGTAATGTGTTTAACAATCACATACTGTGAAATAGTGGTAGATGTAGATCAGCAGAGTGGTGTGTTCACTTTATCAGATTCTGTTCTTCCACATGTTTTGACCTTCGTTCACAGGGCCTTGTCATCCTAACCCATGCAAAAATGATGGTATCTGTGAGCCGCAGAGAGGAGATGTCTTCGGGGGGTATTTGTGCAAGTGTCTGAAAGGCTTTGATGGCACCCAGTGTGAAAACAGTAAGAGTTATTTTCCAGCCTAAACATCTTTACAGACCATAAGGAAAACCATAACATAGTAATGCAGTCTGACATTCACTGCTGATAACAAGAAGCATAGTGGGTTTGATGCAACCAGCACAGCCTTCTTATCAGTATAAACGAATATTTGTAGAATATCAAGGACCTAAAATCAGATGCAGCTGTTCCTGTCCTGAGATTTTGACTGATTAACAGTGAGATACTGAGGCCTGTGTTTGACCCAGTGGGCCTCAGGATATTCCGGTGGTAGATGGCAAATCCTCAGCTGTAGCAGTACAGTAGTGTGTCCCTGTCCTCACTCTAAGTAACTGTTGGTTTTTATTGCTGGTGTAGGGGCAGGACAGAGGCAAACCAAGCTGCTACCATCAGCAGGAATAATCAGTCTCATTGACTTCAAGAGAGGAAAGAGTGTCTAGTGATGTAATAATCAATTTTCAAGTTTATAGCTGCTGCAACTAAGTGACAACAGGAAGTAACTTGTTTACCTGCCATGTTTTTATTCCTTATTTATTGTATGTATTTGCTTAAAAATTATTTCATGTTTTGGATAAAGATTCTCCCTGAGAAGAAACCGTGTGGGCAGAAATGCTCTCTTAATTTAAAGTCTTATTTGCACTTATATTTAGAAGTCAAGATTTATTAAGTTAACAGCATAAGCTCGCTAAAATCTCCAGCACTGATGATGGAGCAATGACCTTCCATGTCAATTTGTTTCCAGCTGGTGGTGTCAATTATAATGATTTGATTGAGCTTCGTTAAGTGTGTGGGTGTATAAACAACAAGCCTCATCCTTAGACTGTAGTTACCGTCTGTAGTTGAAGATCAAGAAGGCTGTGGATTTTCATGGTGAATATTTAGAAGTAACCGAAGAAGCATCTGTTGTGTTTGTGTTCAGATAAGACAAGAATGAAGAGTTCTTTGGCAGAAAACAAAGCATAGTTTTAAGCTGATTCCTAATTGGTGGATCCGGTTCAGCCATGAAGAAACATGCCAGATCCTTATTTATAAACGATATTCATATGACTTGATTTACCATAAATGTTATCTGCATTAAACTCCAATTTATATTAAAGCCCCAATCGAGCCATTAAATACATAGCATTTATGAGACATTTTAATTGGTCGTCTTCTTATTCTTCTTACACATATTCTTAATAATACAGGTAATGGGAAGGATAATTAAATGGGAAATGTTATGCTTAATGTGGGGTACATTTTTGTGTCAAACATAATAAAGCAATGTTAAGGTCCCAAATCAATTTTTAAGTTTTGTGGCTTTTAGTATGAATATGTTAGCCTTAAGGTTATCTACAGGTGCATCTCAAAATATTTTAATATTGTGGAAAAGTTAACTTCCCATTATTTAAGTCAGAAAGTGAAATTTTCATATTTTCTAGATTTATTACACATAGTGAAATTTGACCCCTTTTTTGTTTTGTTTTGTTTTGTTTTTTGTGTTTTTAAAAAGGTAATACTTATAGCACTTTTTTCCAAAGCGCTTTACACTGGTTCTCATTCACACACACACACTCACCAGTGGTAGCAGAGCTGCCATGCAAGGCGCTAACTTGCCATTGGGAGCAACTTGGGGTTCATTGTCTTGCCCAAGGACACTTCGGCAGGTGGAGTCATGTGGGCCGGGAATCGAACTGCCAACCCTACGATTAGTGGACAACCCGCTCTACCACCTGAGCCACAG
>JANDJT010000217.1:16359291-16374167 GCA_024331685.1 Stegophilus panzeri
TATTTCATGGGTGAGCAGATCATAGAGCAACACCATAAATGCCTGATGGTCAACTGGAATTTGGCGTGGCCAAGTCCTTTTGATATTGACTCACTGAGCTGGGTCATTTTACCCATACTGCATTATTTACTGTTTATAAAATTTGCACACACTTATGTTAAGCTCAGTATTGATAGCATGTATTTCTGAAGAATAAAAGCTAATGTGTGCCTGAGTGCACACACAAAACCTCTCTATACTTTATACTTTAAAGACAAACTTATTCCCAGCACAAAGCCAACACACACGTCTGTGACACACACATCCACACTGTAAAAACACACACACGGTTGTCCAGCCAACAGGGAAAGGCCTACTGCGTATCACACCCACGCCATCACACACTCGCCTTGTTGCTGGGGTAAAATGGAGTTGGAGGCGGAAGAGTGAAATAAGTCAACTCTGACACTGTCAGTGTCTTTCCTCTTGGCTGATGGGAACGTTATATTGCTGGTGTGAAATTACCCTGAAAGCTCAGTGAGAGACCATGAAATCTGTGTCAAAAGCTTTTATATGGTGAAGTATTAGCCATATTAACTCGCCTAAAATAGGATGGAACCTGTTGTAGGGTGTCGGCATTAGTACAGTTTTGGAAGCAGTGTGTGTTCATGTAAGTAAGTGTGGAGGAATAGTGGAAATGATGTATTTCTTTTTTTGGAGTGCAAATAGAAATCTATAATTTGGCATCTGAGTTCTTTACCAGGACGTTTATATGGCTGCGTGACTGGACTCCATGGCGGAGCTAATCTTGTGTTCTGCTGCTCCGGCTCTGTTTGAGAAACTTGGTCTCTGCAATTCTCTTGGAATGTTTATTTTGTCTTTGCTCTGTCTTTCCTGTTTCTCTCTGTGCCTCTTCTTCTCTTCTGTTTCACAAAATGCCCTGCCAAGATCTTTAGAGCCAAAGCAGTAGCCAGCCTTAAATTTTTATAGGTGAACAGAAAGTTCTGTGTGATGAGTTACGACACATCTGCTTTTGGTCGGTTGCCAGGTTTAGAAATGGAGCGTTGCACCAGAGGCATTCAAAGCTTTATTGCAGATGTGCGTCATACTGTTAACCTATTGTTCCTAGCCTTTCCCCAGGGGGACACCTTTACTATAGACAACCAGACTGTGCTTTAGTCTCATCTCGTGTGTGTGTGTGTGTGTGTGTGTGTGTGTATGTCACATACTCCTCTTCTCTTGTCACCAGTAAGTAAATGCCTGTTCAGCTGGACTGTTCCTTCAGACATTGCTCTTCCCTGTCACGTGCAGAAGCATGCTTGCCTCGTCTCCTATCGATTGGGGTCAGAGTGCATTATGAGCTCAGGATCAGCTTTCATTTTATGCATTATGCATCGTCCAACATTTCCTATTGATGTTCACTCATATGACCTCACACACCAGTGTGTTAAATTCCCTGCTTCAGTGAAGCAGCTGTTCTGTATCTGCAAATTGAGCTTTAGGTTTGAGCTGTAAGGATGGTACGTGTTCTATCACTTTATTTCTATGATCATGAAAGTACTAGTTCCTGTTCTGCAAAACCCATGTAAGGAGTGTCATGCTGAATAAACAGCAGTCTCTCAAGTGACTGAATTTCCGAGCCACAACTGCTTAGATAAACTTAAACATACTGCAATATTATCTATCGAGCAATAAAACTTGTAACAAACAGGAACCCGAGTCAGCAGGAAGGGAAGTGCTGAGTCTCCTTATTTGTAACCATCTAGGAAGTATGATCCAAATCCATAATCCAAAAACAGAGGTCAAAACCAGATGAGCAAGAAAGCAGGAAAACTAGGTCATCGAAAACTTGTGAAACTTGAAAATAGAAACGACTACAGTCCACGATTTTTTTTTTTCTTTTTTTTTTTTTCTCCCTTATTGTAATTTCATTTATTTTAATGAACTATTAAAGAAATACAATGCGTGTACAAAAATCTTGTAACTATGGTGCTGAGGAACAGCAGTGGTGTGTGTGTGTGTGTGTGTGTGTGTGCAATGATCTGAGTTTTGTTTTATGGGTAGGACATTTTGGTAGGACATTGGCACATATTTAGAAACTGTAACTGTTTCAGTTTTGACCTCAGAGTTTGAGTGTCTTTCAGCTTGTGCTGTCTTGGCTCTTGACTGGTCAAACACTCCATCTGTGCGCTTGGTCATATAATCCTTTGATTTCCTATTCATCATTGTGGGCTTTTGCTGGATTGACAGAGTGATAAGGCTGTTAATAGTGCATGATTTTTACTGTAGCTGGTTGTGTTGCATGAATTATGGTAATATGTACTGCTTTTGTGTAAAATTATCCCTAAATACTGTGCATCAGTCATGTAGCCAGGAAATAATTTCAAGGGAATGAGGAAATTTGCTAAAGTCACATGTTATCTAGATAATTAAAATGGAAAGTTAGAAGCTCATGTGTTTTGGGTGGATCCAGACAGTAGTAGATGATGTGATGGTATTCAAAAATTGTCATTTAATTATTTTAAAACATAATTCTACCATCAGTGGAAAATCTTGCCATATATTTCCATTCCGCTTATCCTGCATAGAATTGCGGTGGAGCCTGGAACCTATCCTAGGGAACTTTTGCGCCCTGTCCAGAGTGTGCCACATCCATCTCCGGGCACAATCACACACACACACACATTCACGCACGCATTTACACACTACGGACAATTTGGAAATGCCAATCAGCCTACAACACATGTTTTTGGACCGTGGTAGGTAACCGGAGTGCCTGGTTTACCTCGACGCATTGGGAGAAAATGCAAACTCTGCACACACAGGCAGAGGCAGAATTTGAACCCCTAACCCCAGAGGTATGGGGCAAATGTGGCTTAGTGGTTAGCACCATCTTGCCATATGAATGAATGTATCTATCTATCTCTCCCTTCCCCAAATAATGATTAAAATGCTAGTAATATTCTTCTTACATTCCTCCTGTGGTACTTCATGGGCTGTGCCCTCAGAGCTCAGAGAACAATGTTGCTCTGTGAAGTTGGTTTTCTGACCAGTTTGGTCATAATTTCCCCAGTTCCACAGTGGGACGACTGGAGTCTTGAGTTTATAGCACTGTGTGTAAGTTTGAGATGCCACTGTGGTTTAAATTTCCATAATTTCACTTCATAATCAGTACAAAAGCTCATTATCTTGATGTATGATCACTCCAGATCTGATCCTCTGAGCATTTCAGAGGACCAAGTACATAATTTAAACAGAAACTCTAACTATATTGATTAGATTTTTTTCTTTTTTCCTTTTTTTTTTTCTTTTTTTTTCTCTTTTCTTTTTTCTTTTAAACCATTTTGCTAAAGACTAAATGGATTTTACAGTCTCTGGAACGGATCACACATGTTACTGATGACAACAGTGTCATCTGTAGCTCAACTGGAGAACTGCACCTAATGAAATGTCAAGAATGTTAATGAATATTGAATATTCTGTCAATATCAATGTTGATGCTATCATGAGACATTGTGTGTGTGTGTGTGTGTGTGTGTCTGTGTGTGATCTCCTCTTTACAGATGTGAATGACTGTGCTGCTCAGCCATGCCAAAATGGGGGTTCATGTCAAGATCTTGATGGAGATTTCTACTGTAAATGCCCATCCCCTTATGTTGGGAAACACTGCCACCTGCGTGAGTGGACTTCCGCACTGCTTTATTTGATATGTCCCATTAGGACACTTGCAATGAAGTTTGTTATTAGGATTAGAGCAAGAATTTTGTTGTGTTTTCCTGTTTCCAAATATTCTTCAATATTGCGGTAATTTGAAATAAGAATGTATAGCTTCTCATCTCCAGTTTCTGATGACCTCATCATCCATCCATGTGACTGTGAGTGCATGTCTCCCCATGAGTGTGACCCTCACACTGTTAGTCCATCTGTCTGCTTCACTGTCTGTCTCCTACGTGTGTGAACAGGTTGTTAATGTGTCATTTTGTTTTGCAGGCTGTATCTCTCTGTTGGGGTTGGAGGGTGGTGGCATTGCTGAGTCTCAGATCACCGCCTCCTCTGTGTATTATGGCATTTTGGGATTACAGCGCTGGGGGCCTGAGCTGGCCCGTCTCAACAACAAAGGCCTGGTGAATGCATGGACCTCGGCAACACATGACAGGAACCCTTGGATTGAGGTGCAGAATTCTGGCTTTTAAAGTGAGACTTGGATATGTAAACAGGACCCTGGGCCTTATTTATCATTTATTTTTAGGTGTGTTTAAATGTTTTCATAGACCAAATGAACTAAAGTCCAACCAGATTTACAAAAGATTTGGTAACACAAATTTTCTTCATATTTGTATGTTGTTAAATACCAATCGCCTGTAAATTACCAAGTGCATTACTGCACACCTGATTTACATTTAGTGATTTCCACAGAACTCCATAAAAGGCAAAGCTCAGTGTTAAAAATGTCACAATCACCCCTTGCTGCAGAGCCAAAAGTCCAGGGTTTAATTTTTATTTTTTGTTTTAAAAAAAAAATGCACAAAAATACTCTGCACTCATGGATATCAAACAATAAATAGGTTTATCAAAATAAAAAAAAAAATCTTTGTTAAATATAGGTGTGCAACAATTATTGGCACCCTTATTAATTCATATGAGAGAAATATATTTGAAGTATATTCTCACTGATATATGTAAAAAATGTTTGTACACCTGGGTGACTAGGAACAGGAAACTATTCAACCATAACTTCCTGTTTCACAGGGGTATAAATGAGGTAACACAGGTCAAATTCACTTACATTTATTCATTTAGCAGACGCTTTTATCCAAAGCGACTTACAAATGAGAATTTGTAAAATTCCCTTATTCATTCATAACAGTGGGTAAGACCAAGGAATATAGCTGTGATGTGTGGCAAAAGGTTGAGCTTCACAAAATGGGAAGTGGCTATAAGGAAATAACACAAGCATTGAAAATGCCCATTTCCACCATCAGGGCAATAATTAAGAAGTTCCAGTCAACCAGAAATGTTATGAATCAACCTGAAATTGGACATGTCTATATTGTCTCAACACACTGTGAAGAGGATGGTTTGAGTGTCCAAAAAAAATCTGCAGTTCTCCAGCTGTGATCCTTGGAGAAGTTAGTTTCATCTTGGGGTCAGAAAGTATCCAAAACTGCAATCCAAAGTTGCCTGCATCACCACAAATTGTTTGGAAGGGTTTCAAGAAAAAAGCCTCTACTCTTATCCAAAACAAACTCGGGTGACTTCAGTTTGCCAGACATGAATGGAACTTCAAATGAGATTGGTGTCTATGATCAGATGAAACCAAAATGGAGCATTCTGGTAATAAACACCAGAGGTGGTTTTGGCGCACACAGAGGTAGCCATATGGAAAAGTACCTCTTGCCCACGGTTAAATATGGTGGTGGCTCTTTAATGTTTTGAGACGGAGGACCTGGAAATTTTTATTAGGATACATGGCATCATGGATTCTATCAAATATCAACAGATATTAAATGAAAACCTGACTGCCTCTGTCAGAAAGCTTAAAATGGGCCATGGTTGGATCTTCCAGCAGGACAATGATCCAAAACATACATCAAAATCAACACAAAAATGGTTTACCTACCACAAAATCAAGGTCCTGCCATGGCCATCCCGGTGCCCTGACTTGAAACCCATAGAAAACCTGTAGGGTGAACTGAAGAGGAGAGTCCACCAGCGTGGACCTTGAAATTTGAAGAATCTGGAGAAATTCTGTATGGAGGAATGGTCTCAGATCCCTTGCAATGTATTCTCCAACCTCATCAGGCATTATAGGAGAAGAAAATTTGCTACCTCCCTTTGCCAAGGTAGCAGCTCTAAGCTTTGAATAAAAGGGTGCCAATAATTGTTAAACATAAGTGTGCAACAAAGAGATGGGGTTTTTTTTTTGTTTTTGTTTTTTTGGGAGGCAATTGTTTATCCATGAGAGCAGAGTATATTTGTGAATTTATTTTTATAATATAATATATATAAAATAATAATAATAATAATAATAATATTATTATTATTATTATTATTATTATTATTATTATTAAATCAAAAGGTTAAACGATAAATACAATTTTTCACAACTGCCTTTGCTCATATTTACCAAGGATGCCAGTATTAGTGGAGAGTACTGTAACTCTGACTCCTTTTATAGATTCCCATTTAGTTTGTCCTAATTGAATGGCTAGTCTTGTATGTTTGTGTAACTAAAAAAATAAGCTCATTAAACTTGTCAACATAAACTATATAGAAATTTACACTAACTCTGTCAAGTAGAAGATTTATAGCCTGTCAGTCAAGGCTTACACAAACTGTGGAGCTCACAAAGTATACAAACATTTTTCTGAACTAATTGGGTTGTCGGGAATATTATATTTATGTACATGCCCCTGTTAAATGATTTATGAATAACTAAATTCATATCCAGCTTGATAAATGAGGCCCTTTGGGTTTACCTGACTTTACAATGAATGACCGTTATCCTTGGTTGTGTGTTTGTGTAGCTCAACATGCAGAGGTTGATGCGTTTCACTGGTATCATCACTCAGGGTGCCAGTCGTGTTGGCACTGCTGAGTTCATCAAACAGTTTAAGGTGGCTTACAGTTCAGATGGACACACGTACAGTATGTACAGAGGCAATGGTCAGAAGAAGGACGTGGTGAGCTAAACATTCACCCACAGTTCTCTACTCCGTGATGTGCTCTGAAGATCAACCACATATGCATATCTCTAACCTGAATCTGTTTTCTCCTGGCAGATTTTTGTGGGGAATGTGGACAATGACAGCACAAAAACCAATCTATTCGAACCACCCATAATCGCTCAGTACATCCGCATTTTGCCCACCGTGTGCCGCAAAGCCTGCACGCTGAGAATGGAGCTAGTGGGCTGCGAACTCAGCGGTATACTGAAACAATACACTCAATCCATGCATTGTATGCAGTAAACATTACAAATGTGCAGTTCCCCAAAGAAGATGTTAGGAAGTTGTTTAAATCATAGGGAATGTGATTTTTATAATCCACTTCCAAAACAAAATTATATGACGTGAAATCCAGACTGACATGAAACCATGATGGTGTGATTAGTTAAGAGGCTCTTTGGCCCGAGGAGCCAGTTCAAAAGCAGAGACTTTGCCCAGCCTGGGACTCCAGCCAGCTAATATTTCTATGAGCACAAAAATTGTTAGGCATTACATTTATTTAGAGAACATGGCTGAAATATTGTAACAAACCTAACCTCTGGGTATAATAAATCGCATCTTATGACGTGAGGCACATTCCATTATGGTTATTCAGAGCTGCTCATTTATTGCTAATGTCTGGTCACAAACACTACATAATCATTATGGTTATTACTGTTATAGGACACAGTACTTTTATATATGTTTAGCAGTTTTGTCTCATTATGTGCTTATTTGCATGCAAATTCATACACACCCCATCACCCATATGGCTAACGCTGCAAATCTGTATAAAAGCTTGAAACACTTCCGGAGCTGTCCTTCTGATCTGTCCTTGAAAAGGCTGATGTGCTTCACATCGTGGTGTGTGTGGGGTGGGGGGGTTATTTATTTATTTATTTATTTTATTTTATTTTATTTTATTTTAAATCTCATCCTCCCTGTATCTATCTTACTTTATCCTAACTGCTCAATTGGAATTAGAAAACATTGTGCAATGTGTGCACCTCACTTTGGAATAGAGTAAACAGATTGTGGCCAATTGAAATGAAATTCCTATCTGATAGAATGTCTAGGTAATTATTTTAGTAATCCTGTGTCTGATTTACTTCCACTATTGGAATTTGTATGTGCTTTCACAACGTTCACCTTTTAAAGCTGTCCAGTATGAACACAGTTAAAATAATTGTGCAGTTGAAATGGCATCAAACTAAAATTTTGAAGGAGCAGCAGGGTGCAAACTGACCTCAGTAAATTCGGCTCATCGTTGAAATTTTAGACATTCAACAGAAATCTAGAGCATGGGATGTAGACTGGACTCGCATGGTTGTAGTTGTTATGGTAACATTGACAACCGTATTCCCTGCATCCACATAATGCTTGATCAGATTAATTATAACATTCATACAAACAGAGATTTTATACAGACTGCCCAGTTTAGGATACATAAACAGTATATTCACTGTCTGCAATCAGAATGAATTCATTCAGATTTATGAATCTTTACATGTAAACATGGCAAATCTATTTTAATGTCACAGGTTGCTCAGAGCCACTGGGTTTCAAGTCACGGTTGATTGGAGACTCTCAGCTCTCGAGCTCCAGCTCATTCCGCACGTGGGGCATCGAGGCCTTCACCTGGCATCCACACTATGCCCGCCTGGACAAGCAGGGCAAGACCAACGCCTGGACTGCAGCCACCAACAGCAGATCGGAGTGGCTACAGGTGACAGTGGCACTTTGTACATACATGACTATAACCAGAAAGACTAAAAATACCACCAACCACTTGATGTTTTCAGTGGAGAAAATGTGACAGAGTATGGATGGATGAATATAGATACAACTCAATAGCTAGAAGTATGTCCTAGTTTTCATATGGAACAAATTACATTATTTTATCATTATCATAAAGCCACATTAAGGCCAGAAGCATATTCCATGGAAGTATCCCAGCATAAATGCTTTACACTGATTTCACTTACTGTAGTGTTAATAACTGTCATAATACAATTCATAATGCAATGCAAGTGTTGCAGCAATAGTTGCTGTAGCACAAGAAAGGTGGGTTCTCACACATGAGACCTGATGAAGAAACTCATCACAGTTCACAGCCGTTGTCCAGCAATATTAAATGTTGATCCTCATTTAACCTGTAAAATGTGAGAAATGCAGGCCTAATTTCTGATTTACTGACACTGTGTGTTTAGTGCCCCCTTGAGTACAGAGGCTTATAACTGCCATGTTATCATAACATTCACATTACACTCACACGATCTCAAGACGCTTTGTCCTTTGTGTGACTTCCCTTGTTGTTTATTGTGGGCTTTTTCATTTTACTGTGGATTTTTCACTTTTTACTGCATCATAACTAATTAGCATGGAACCGAGAATTTAAATTAATTAATTTCACACACGTTCATATAAATTTAATTGTTGCCTGTTGGTTTGTTGCTTCCAAGTTTGTATGTAGGATAAAAACACAAGTTGAACAGCAGGATATACACCAGGATTGTGCTTGCAGTAGTATTTACCTACAGACCCCAAATATAATTCTGGCCTAAGAAGCAAATATGCACCTTCACTGACTGTATACTTTAAACTTATTATTATTATTATTATTATTATTATTATTATTATTATTATTTATTTTTTTTAAATATATTTTTTTTATATAGGCTTAATCAGTATTTGTATGTGGTGGGGTGTGTGTGTGTGTGGGGTTTTTTTTTTTTTATTTTTGTTTTTTTTTTTATAAATAGTGCGTTAAAGAATATTTGTGTGGCTGTCCTGTTAAACTGTTTTGTAATTTCATTAGGTGGACTTGCTCTCCCCTAAGCGGATCACAGGAATCATCACTCAGGGAGCTAAAGACTTTGGAAACGTGCAATTTGTTTCAGCCTACAAAGTGGCTTACAGTGACAACGGCCAGAACTGGACTGTAGTAAAAGATGACAAAAAAAACACTGACAAGGTCAGACACTCATCTCTGTTACACATGAGACCACTTCATTTTCAAGATTTTGTGCTTCTCTGTTGCTGTTGGAAAATTATTAATGATTTATAAATATAAGTGCTGTTTTTCCATGCATGTGAAAATGCGTATGGAGGAATAAGACAAATGTGACATGTTTGATGCCTAGGCCATTTGGCTCTGTTCTGAATAACCACCTGTTCTGTAGAAACTAAAAAGCCAGCAGTCAGATGCATGCACACAGCCTTTTCAAGCAAAGTTACTAGGTTTCTTTTCCTTTGCATTTAATTTTTCTTCATTCTACCTGCAGATCTTCCCTGGCAACAGCGATAACAATGTGCACAAAAAGAACGTGTTTGACCCGCCTTTCTATGCCCGATTTGTCCGTGTGCTCCCGTGGGAGTGGCATGAGAGCATCACGCTGCGAATGGAGTTGCTGGGCTGTGAGGATTAAATCACCACCTCCCTGCTCTCTCCTTTCAATCCCTCCATCCCTCCTTCCTGAGCCACTTAATGCACTGCCTCACTACCAGCACCAGAGGGCGCTAAGACCACAAGAAGAAATATAACCCTAACGACAACAACAGGGACTTGAGCTTACCAGCACTTCAGGGATGTCCTGCTTATAAAGACAAACCATGCCATGTAAGTTCTGTTCAACTCACTAAGCAGTAAATTGTTGTTTTTTTGGCATGACCAATACAACTGATGGTGTAAACTGAAATCCCAAAAAGATCCATTAATACATTTTGTGGTATAAAATTTTGCAGAAACTAAATGTTCATGTTCCTTTATCTAGGCTGATGTATAGACAGTGGCCCATGTTGAAGAAGACTGAAAATATTTGATTAAATGCGTTATTGTACAGAATAAATGGGTCACATATTAAATAGTCTCAGCAGTGTGTGTCAGTTATTTAGTTATAAATTGCCAGTTGTAGTTCTTTAATTTTGTAAGTGTTCAAGTTTGTGAGTAGCCCATAGCAAGAATTTCTTTTTTCTTTCTTTTTTTTTTTTTTTTTTTTTTTGTTTTTAAATAACTGTAAAATGTGTTGTGTTTAATGACTCACGTGTGTGGGTTGTCTTTTGTCTTTTATTTAAAGGAAGCTTTATTTCTTGAAATTTTCTAACAAAAACCATTTTTTTCAAAATATTATTACATCAATATTGTAAAATATCATTTGAAACAAAGTAAGGTGTAATCAATTGATCAGTATTATTGTACTTTAATGCTTTGGCCCAACACTGCCATGGATCTTTCTCAGGTAGAGTTGAATCAATTGCAATGTGCTACTGATTTAAAACTAAATAAATAGCTTATTTCAGAGTGATTTTATCACCTCTGAATATTATAATTGCATAATACCAAAGTGATTGAATTTTTTCATGTTAATTCCATGAAATGGAACACGTGTCCTCTTGCTGCTTTGAATGTTCTTATACATTCAATCTGATAAATTACATGTATCTAATATATTCAGTCATGCATCAGTAATATTTGAACTTGTAGTGGTTCAGCAGCAAAACTGAAGCTTCTTATTAAAATCAGCCGCCAGTAAAGGGGTAGAAATCTAATTTTGCAATGACTTCTATGGTTTGCACTGAAATGCTGCCCTCCCCAATCTACATAATACTCTCATGGTGTTGTGATGTGACCCTCCTCCCCAACAACCCCCTATGAATTATAAATTATGGGTTTGTGCAATATGATGCAAGCATTAATATTAATGGGAAATGCCAAGAAAATTATTATTTTTTTTTTTTTATTATTATTATTTTTTAGATGAGGATTTGGACATACTAGTAGGTGGTGGAAAAATAATGAACAATATTATGACAATTTAAAAATAGTTGTGTATTTAGGAAGTTGGAAGTATTTTTAAAAAATCCAGAGTATTTCATCATCAATGTTAGTGTAAGCTTTTATCAGTGGTTTTCTACTTCACAATGAAAACTTTAACCCAATTCAATATGTTTTTTTTTGTCGTCTTGTTTTTTTTGTCACCTATTGAGTAACATGCTAAGATTTGATTAAATTCTTCAGTGTATCTTAACGTATTTCATGTTCTTAATAACTAAAAAAATGAATAAAAAGCTAAAACAGATAATGCTATTCATTGAGTCCTCAATTTCCATACATTGACCTTGGCATGTAATTGACTGGGCTGAATTGGTTCCATGTTGTGAATGTCATTTTTCCATTCTTTCTTTCTTTTTTTTTTCTTTTTTTTTTCTCTTTCCTCCCCCTCAAGTCACTGTCTGTGCTCTATAACTGCCTTAGCTTGTTATAGAAAAGCCTGAACCAAACAGGATATAAAGATCTCTCTGTCTGGCATGGTTTCCAAAAGACCCAGTGTTCTATTGTCTGTCATGTTGATTAACTAGGTGTAGTATATAGAAGCCTTGTTCCAAGGTTGAAGCAGGAAGAATAGGGGACCAAAGAATGGCAGGAAAATGTCAATTTGAGCATGGCACCTCCAGGAAGGACTCATTCCTGGAATAACAAAGTTATGCTGAACCAACGATCAGGCAATATTTTTGCTGGAAAACCACTAAATGTGTCTATAGAGGAAGTCATCCATTGTTAAATTCATGGAGAAACTTGCTCAATTCGTTCTGTATTTTTAAACAAACCTAAACCAACTTTGATACATGTTGCTCTACTCCTTGAACCTGACCATTTTTCTTGATTTTATATATAAATGGTAAATGGTCTGCACTTATAACGCTTTTATCCAAAGCGCTTTACACTGTGTCTCATTCACCCATTCACACACACACCAATGGTAGCAGAGCTGCCATGCAAGGCGCTAGTTAGCCATCGGGAGCAACTTGGGGTTCAGTATCTTGCCCAAGGACATTTGGGCATTTGGAGTCATGGAGGGCCAGGAATCGAACTGCCAACTCTACGATTAGTGGACAACCTGCTCTACCACCTGAGCCACAGTTGCCATATATAAACAAAATATATAAATATATACTCACTGACCACTTTATTAAGAATAGTTGTGCACCTTCACATTCATGCAGTTATCCAATCAGCTAATCTTGTGGCAGCAACACAATGCATAAAATCATGTAGATACAAGTCAAGAATGTCAATAATTGTTCAAATCGAGCATCAGAAAAGGGAAAAATGTCGTCATCATGACTTTGATGGCGGCATGGTTGCTGGTGCCAGACAGGCTGGTTTGAGTACCAAATGTTGATCTGGGATTTACACACACAACAGTCTCTAGAGTTGCACAGAATGGTGCAAAATACATCCACAGAGAGGCAGTTTTTCGTGCTGAAACGCCTTGTTGATGACGGCGTTTATAGGAGAATGGCCAGTTGAAGATTAAAAAAAAGTTGCTTGTTTTTTTTTCCTCCCCAATCTTCAACTGTCCATTTCTTTTGAGTCCATGCTCACTGTAGCCTTACTTGTTCATGGAGAATCCTACATACACTACATAAACACCACATCATCTTCCCAAACTACAGAAAAATCTGTAATAAGCACAAGCAAATATTCAGGCGGCAAGACTCTGCAATCTTACCACCTGCAATCAAACAAGACTTAGAAGGAAATGTTTTACAGAGTAAATGAAAGATTGTAGTAGGGAAAGCAGGTCTGACCTTCTCATCAAAGGCCAATTTCTAAACCAATGAGCACTGACGTTTATCCAAGTCAGGAAACGTCTCTCTGAGAAGTGTAATTATTGTGAGAATAAATTACCTTTTCTGCCTTCCTCCACTTCATATAATTTTTTGGCAACATGAATTATACGCTTTTTCTTGTACAAGTACAGTGTGCAAGATGCACTAAAGTTTCATGGCCAATTTAACTGTATTTAAAAAATTTTGTGATGCATTCAGTAACAAGCATTTATGAGGTACTAAGATATTGGTGATGTGTCGAGGAACTTTTTTAGAAATGTTTTCCCATTAAATGGTAATTTTTTTAAATGTATTTTATGTCTGTCTGCTCGGCCTCCCTTTTGATTTGCAATGAAAACTGACAAATGCTTAGGGAAAATCCAGAGTACCCTGGATCTTTTCATTTTGACCAAACTATTAGCGCACAATGCTATCTCTGCTGGGTGTCAACAGCCAAAATTATCCTCCTCTTCTGTCCCCTGCTATTCAGAGGCAGTTGGCATTCCTTGCCCCAGGCAAGAGCTTTCATCTTAGCTTTGGGAATAAACTGTCTGGGATCTTCAAACGCATCAATAATGGGTCTTGGTATATGTGAAAGCAACAAGGTAAATGTGTCTCTCCTGTCTCTTATGTGTGAGTGTGAAAAGCATGAGATCATAAGCAAAGGAGGGCTTGAGCTGTGTTTTGCTGTCATAATGCTGAGTGAAGGAGTCAGCCCAACATCCTGCTGTCACCAAAGGCCGCTGAACAGCCCTTTCCTTTCCCCAGCTACTGGTGAGCTAACAGTTATCACTGATAATAAACAACATCTTCATCAAGCAATGAAGTCTACATTTAGGAAGAAGAGATGGCGAAGGTTACTGAATCCAAGCGACTGAGTGGCATGAAAGGACATTCTGTCAAATCTTCAGAGACTATGTGCATGTGACAGAGTGGGGGTTGGGGGAAATCCCATCTCTTTGATAATACCTATGCCATGATATATTGACTCTGGAAAATGAAACAGCTTTACAGGCCTTTTGGGAAAAGTGGAATTCTGGTTTCAGCTTTTTCCATAACCAGCTGTATTTTTGAGAGCAATGTCAGAGTTCAGGATGTTTGGAGGATAGGCCTGTAACTTCAGATCAGATTTCTCTGTTTTTCTTTTTGGTAAATGGTGCTGTGTTTACTTTATTTAAAGTATGCAAATTACACCAAAATAAACTATAAAGTTTGCTTAAATAATTATTTCATAACAAAAATATATAGAAGTCCATAGCTTAGCAGATATCTTTGCTTATTTATGAATTCATGACATTACAACTCAATACACTGGCTTTTAAAAGCAAGGTTAATAATATAGTCTTTGAATAAACATGTTTCTTTAAGGGGAATTTTGATAGTGGAATCTTCTCTTAGGATGGTACTGCTTGAAGTACTATGGAAATGGTTTTGGACTTCAATTCCACATGGACATTCTCACTGTGGTTGCCTGGACTACGGTTACTACTATGGCCTTGGGGCTACTATGGCCTTGGGACTGCAATTACCACATACAGTTTTGCACTCAGGTCTCCTTTAGTGAACAGTGGACTAGTT
>JANDJT010000217.1:16389244-16419226 GCA_024331685.1 Stegophilus panzeri
GTACATTTACAAATCACTCCTCTTTGTTTTTATTAGCATTTTCCATACTGTCCCAACTTTTTCGGAATTGGGGTTGTGTTAACAACTGTGATACTATTTATACGTAGATGACACACAGCTTTTAAATTACTTTAACACCTTGTGCTCATCAGTCTATTGCTACTTGCTTAACTACTTATTCATTAACATATGGATGCTATTATGGACAATCTTGTTATTAAAAATAAATATGCAGTGCTCTCAAGGCTAAAACTCCATTAAGTACCAAGGACTATTTTCAAAAATCACATTACTAATGTCTGCAATATGGACAAGACAGAGCAGGGCCAGGGTCCTCGTTCTATGTTGAATTTTTGTGCAAGTTCTCATGTGAGTTTCCTCTGGGTTCTCTGGTTTTCTCCCACCTTCCAAAAACATATGGTACAGATGGTAGATGGACTGGTGACACTAAATTGCTCCTAGGTCTGAAAATGGGTGTTTATGGTGCCCTGCAATGGACTGCCATCCCATACAGTGTGTAGTCCTGTCTTATGTGTAGTGTTCCCGATTCCTCGCAAGTCTGACCAGGATAAAGAGACAGCTGCAGATGAACGAATGAGTGAATGTCTACAAAACAGAACATCCCCATCTCTGCAGTGATGATGATGATGATGATGATGATGAACCTTCAGCAAAGTCTATCAGTAGGAAAATGGTTTGCTGACTTAATGCAGGATTTTCCAAACATGTATGTTATTTTATAGAGTGATCAGTAGAGGGCACACTTAACTCTGTGTGAAGAATCTTGGATGAGGGAGATGAAGCTGAGCACACACAGAGAGAGCCTCTGCTGGACCTCATACTCAAGCCATATGCCACCCTGTCTGAGCTGGCTGGCATCTAGAGGACTGTGAGGTACTCTAATGCATTTGGGCAAATATAACTATTGGTAATTTTTTTCATTCCTCTAACTCATAGATGTCCTATTTTACACCTGCTTTCCCAAGTATCGAAGAGGCGTGTGTTTGTGGGTGATGTTAGAATGAAAAGACAGCAGTGTTGCTAAGCTAGTCGTTTTTTCTCTGCTATGCTCTGCATGAAGGTTCATACTGTTACCTATGAAAGACATATTCATGGGCCTGTCTGTTTTTTTCCACTCAGAGATTCCTGGAGATAGGTCCGTTTACTAAATAAGCTGTTTGTGCAGAAACTGTATAAGGATGAATGAGTGCAAATGAGCTGTAAAATATATCCCTTAATAGTTAATGATACTTATTTAAAAGTGGATTTATGTAACCTCTGTTTATAAAGCTGCATTATTACATAATTGAGGTGCTGTTATTTGAAATAATTATATGATTCTGAAAAAGTAACACAAACCAAAAAGAAAAATTCAAAACAGACATACAACAACACAGGCCTGGAAACACACATATTTAGTCTCTATTTATTCAGTGGACACAGGTGTGGCACTCAGATAGCTATGAGCTCAGTGTAAAAGTTGACAGCAAGACAATGGCATATAAAAGTGTAGGCTATTACTCTGTGTGACTAAAATACAAACCAGTGCAATAATCACTGCTTATCTTACAGAGACGGCTCTGGGTTACCCAGCTAAATTTTGGCATGTGAACATGTTAATATTTGTGCGACCATTTTCCATTATCAGAATCGGAATTGTTTTTTGGCAGGCAGTTCTAAGCAATTAGGGGACTACCTTTCCTAAATGAAAAGACAATTAAATGTGCTTCAAGCTTCTAGTGCTTAATAAATAATGTTTTCTTTTCAATTGTTAAATTATATCATGAATTGAAACATTTCCAGTGAACAGAAACGGAAATGAAATGGATGTTCACAGTCTCACTTGATTTCTGTAATGATGCTAGGTGTCCAAAAAAAGGACAAACAACAAAGACAAAACAAGAAAAAAAAAAGTCCTCCGAGTTAATTTTAAATATTTTTGAGTTTATTATATCCAGCTGTAGTCACTGAAGCCTTTTGTCTTTTTATATAAGTGTTACTCTTATGCCCACCCTACAATCACTCACTCTTTCTCTCTGTCATGAAAAAGCAGGGAAAATGATGCAAAACAGGGAAGAATAAAGTGAGGAACAATGTCACCAGTTGAGCACAAAGAATTTTTGTTTACAGGGCTTCATTTTTTCCTATCTCCACAAAATATTCAACCTGTTATTGATTAAAAACAATCTAAAATTATCTAAAAGATTTTTTCAAATTTAGTTTTTAAACTTTTACCCACTGTCTGGTCCACTCAATTTCTTCACTCTTGCAACTACATGACTTTCAAATTAGTTTCACTGTAGTTACTAAATAATTCCAAGTAAATAATATGCTCAAACTTGTATATTTAAAAAAAAAAAAAAAAAGCTGGGACTTTAGGGGGTTAACTTTGGGTTAAACATAAGTTTGTACAAGAAATAAAACTGCTTAATGGTGGGAAGATATTCTTTCCTTGAACTCACTCAGAAAACTCGTTCCTTCCTTTTACCCAACAGCAAGGCACTGAGTAACACTCGAAAATAAATCAGCCAGGCGGACTACAGAACAGAACGTAATGTGCATCATTGTATAAAGTGGACCCTGTTACCGAGGCTACTGGATTTCTTCTGGGCAAAAAAAAAAAACTTGTGCAGAAATGCTTTTTACTAACAACAGTCCTCTAGATGATTTGAAGTGTGTGCCTTGTGTCCTGTTTAGAGCACCTTTCTTCATGTTCGTCTGCTGACTGAATGCCTCTTGAGGGATCTTTTTTGTAGTCTCTTCCCTGTAGTGCATATTAATGCAAGAAAATAGTACAAAAATACAACATGATAGTACTGGTTAGTTTTAAGTTGACCCCAAGGACAAGTAGACTAAGCAGGCTAGTTGTCAAAAGCCACCAGAAAAAGAAAAGAAACATATTCGCTAATGACATTCCCAAAACAAAATTTCTTTTGGTGTGTATATTTAAGCACATGCTATTCATTTTAAATCCTACCACCTGCTGCACCACACACACTGACCTGTACTAGTTGGATTAATTCACCTGCATGGATGACATATAACATTTTCAGAATCACTGACAAAACCGAGCAAAATAAAGTGCATCACCAAGCTGTCATATAAATCTCAATATGCTGCCAGCTCATGGGAAAAAAGGCTAGTTAGAGTCAAATACTATATTTTATGTGTTATGTGAAGAGAAAACCTTACAGCTTATAGCCAAATGTTGACCAAAACCTTGCTGACGTTTTGGTATGGACACGAACATGATGTACTACCTCAGACACTTTCTTAGAAAAGGATCGTGACTATGGCTGAGTCGTCATCCTACACAGGAAGTATGTACTCTGTTGTGTCGATATTAATGCACTTAACTAGCTAACTACCTCACCATATGTTAATACATTATATTAGCTACCATTTTTAGCCTAGTCATTTGGGTTTCCGAGCAACCAAAACATGGGACTGGGAAACACATTAAAGCTTTCATTTGGCTGGTGGGTTTGCTCATGAATGTATTCACAAAATGTGTTATTTGTCCACTCAAATTGTGCTTGTGTGCTTGTGTCTGGAAACTTCAGACTCACTTTTTACACATTCCACTGTAGGCTCTTTCCACTGGCCGTCTGGCATGCAGCGTATCACAGAATGGCGCCGCTGTGTGAAGCCAGGGTCACACTGGTAGCGAATCATAGAGTTGACTGGGTAGTTGTCCCAGATGTTTCCTAACATCCTGGCATTTTCGACCTCAGGAGGTGTGGAGCATTTGACTGGATGAAGAAATTTGAAGGATTAAAGGCCTAATTCTGCTTGACTGCTTCTACAACAGCCAAAGCTTTCAAAAACATAAAACTATACACTCAGAGTCTTGATATGGCCAACTGGCATAGCCATAGCAATATCTGATCAGGATTATGGTTTATATGTTTTGACACATAACACTAAAGGGCAGTAGTACATAATAACACAAGTCTAGTATAAAACCTACTATCATACTGTGTCAAATTAAATGTCTTCATGAAGTACTTACCAGATTTAATTTTGCATGTGAAGGACAGATGGTGGTTACAAGGCACACCAGTCCATTGGCCAAACTCATGCCAAATCATAGCTGCACATTCCTTTGCAGCGTCAAAATAACTATTTGACAGGGTAGGTCTCCAGTTTCCATATTCCTGTAGAAAAGGTGACCAAGGTGAGTAAAGGTGATCAATTAGGCTAAGTTATGCACTTATAACTTATAGTGCATTTACATTTCACTATGCATCAGTAAAGTCACGAGTTATAATTGAATTATTAAAGATTTAGACTTCACCAAAGGGCTTTCATCTGTCCAGCGGAACTCATTTTTCTTGTCTCTGTCAGTGAGTCCAATCCACTGGTTATCCCTCATGTGATCTAGGTAGGTTTTAAATTGGATTCATAGTGAGAACTGCAACAATCCACGTTTCACAAATTATCTTAACTAATGCAATTCCATACTTACTGTAGACAAATATTTGCTCTTGCTTGGAAGTGATGCTAAGCAGATGTGAATTTAGCTCTCGGCAGTGCTGTTCGGCATTCGTCCAATTCTTTCTTTCTCTGAATTGGATATAGCAGCTGCCCTCAAATTCCAGCCAGCCATCTGTACATCCCCGTGCTGATAAAATATCATCCAGGTTTGGTCAAATTAGTTAGGGTATATTCTTTAATGCTGAAAATAAGCAGACTAGCAAAATTTATCTTGGATAAAGGCTAGTGGCTGATGCCATGGTGTGGTTATAGCTAGCATGGCCTATGATTTTCATTTTAAACTTCACTCTACCTAAAGATTTAACAATAAGTGACTGATTTTACCTTCAGTAACTGTGAGCTGGTCCATGGTAGTTGGTGTCAGGTGCAATACCAAGGGACTGGATGTAAAAGTTAATGTGGTTGTACTGGTGGTGTTGATAGGTGACACATCAGTGGCATTAACCTCCTCCAAACCTCCAGAGCCACTTATAACATCACCACTAGTCACTCCACTAAATCCAAAGCCACTCATGATATCACCACTGGGCACACCATTGAATCCAGAACCACTCATGACATCATCAATCAGTATGCCACTCAATTCATAGCCACTTGTAATTTCACCACTGTGGAGTCCACTGAATCCACTAACCTCCGTCTCCCCTCCAGCAATTTCTTGCTCTGTTTTAGGCCATGGAAAGGGCATATTGGTCATTAAATGATCAACCAAGTTGATCATATCTCCACTGCCAGATCCAGATGGCAGACTGCCAGACCCACTATAATGTCCAGATCCAGACACATCACCTGATCCTGAGTGGTCCCCACTCATGTCTCCAGATTCCATTCCCAAGGCATAAAATACTGTACTCCCTTCTGCTGCTTCTGGAGAGCTTCCTATGGCAGATCCCTCTGCTGAGAGAATGTCTACACTCTCCTTGAAGTTGACAAAGATGCTTGAGCCATCACCACTCCCACCAGACCCAGACACACCCCCACTGGAAATTGTCCTGCCTGACACTTCACCACTGGGAAAGCCACTGCTGGAACCTTCAGCACTGGGAACGCCACTGCCAGATTCATCTCCACTCAAGAAGCCACTACTGGAACCTTCAGCACTGGGAACGCCACTGCCAGATTCATCTCCACTTGGGAAGCCACTGCTGGAACCTTCAGCACTGGGAAGGCCACTGCCAGATTCATCTCCACTTGGGAAGCCACTGCTGGAACCTTCAGCACTGGGAAGGCCACTGCCAGATATATTTCCACTGGGTAATCCACTGCCAGATCCATAAACACTTTCTGCCATAAATTCTGGAGAGACAAGAGGAGGAGCTGAAAAACATAACATTCAAACGTAGTAACCTGGTACTACATCAGTTTTACTGTGCTGGGATAGAATAGATATTCAGTGTTGATCTATGCCATAGTCTTACATTTTTGTACTAATGTGACCTGCATTTAATACCTCTAATACAGTAAGCATCATATCTGGAGTAAGGATCTGGAAATCCAGTCTGGTTAGGGTTAGCATAAATGGTGTAAATTCCTGTTTTATTTACACCACAGCTGAGAGTTTGAACTGGGTAGCGGACACTGCCATCAGATAACCAGCCTGGGTTGCAGTTATGGAAGCCCTGATTCCAGGCTGCATACAGCTCCCCTGTGGAAGCCAGGGTGGCATTGTGGCTATGGCAGTAATCTGCCGCCTCTTGGTAGGTAAAGTTTGCCAGGGAAGTGACATGGAAGACGTCCCCTAAGAAACAGTGAAAAATGCAACAAGAAGTTAACAGGTAGCACTTTAACGTCACTGTTCCATAAGTCATAGGTATTTATGCCTATGGAATTAAGCAGGAATGAATGCTTAATTCTTCATTAAGTACTAAGAACTACTAGTTAATTACTCAGTAAGTATGTTAGGAGGCGTTCACTATTAACTATTAACTAGTAATTACTGAGTTTTAAGCTGTAATTCCTAAGATACCATATGTTAGTTTTTTGCTACTTACAAGGCAAGTATGTTAATAGAGAATAATTGTTACTCATTGCTACATTACAACCTTGTATATTTGTAGGTTATTGCCCTCTGTTTCTCTCTTTAGGCTTTTACTGGCTAAATAAGCCAACACACCAACAATGTGCTCCTCTGAGGAGACCTGTTTCTGTGGACCATAAAAACTCATATAGACATTTACATTTTAGACACTAAGGTACTGGAATAGGTTAATGTACTGTATATTAGGTAGTAGATCTCACCAAGAATGGTAAGGCTTTACTATTGGGAATTAATACCAATGTGATCAGTAATTATTATATCAGTATATCATTATATCACTTATTACTTGTAGTTTGGAAGGAGATATTATATGTAAGTCTTAGGAATTACTGCTCAAGACTCAGTAATTACTATAAAGTTAATAATTAACTCCTCCTAACAACAATGTACTGAGTAATTAACTAGTAGTTTTTAGTAGGAGTAAGATAATTGTTAGTGAAGAACCACTCACTTGTTCTTATTTATTCCCTGCATAGTTACCTTGTAATATGTTTCCAGTTAATAATGCCCAACATATATGCATTTGGCTAAATCAAATCCCACAAAAATTAATAAAATGTTTACTTATTTTACCCCATTTTACTGATGTGAAGCCACATGTTGCATCTGTAATAACACAGAGCTAACTGTTTTATTTTGCATGCATGAGTTTACAGATGCATGATTGGTTTGTGATGCTCTGATTGGCTTGGGATGCTCTGATAGGTTTGTGATGCTCTGATTGAAAGGGAGAGAGTAATGTCATCCCTCCCACCCAGAGAGCACCACCAATTTTGCTTTCTAGGACTGCCCAAGGATGGATGTTGCATTGTCAGGATTTGAAGTCTAAATCTCCTGATGATAGGGCAACGCTTTTCTGTTGTTTTTAAGCAACTTGGTGTACAAGCATCTCCCAAATTAAAGCATGTTTACTTGATGTTGAAAATGTCTAACGTGTGCATAGTAAAGATATTAGGTATTATACTCATACCTTGTATTTGGTCGATGTAGCAATACACATCATAGCGTTCATGTGTAGGCCTAAGCCCATGAGAGATCACCCCAGAAGCATTCTTTTGATCTCCAGAGCACTCCTCAGGATAGGCATTAGGGTATCTGCCCAGAACACAAGTGGGAAAATACAGTAATTTACTACTAAATTAATAGTAATTTACTACTACACATAGAACACTATTATCACTACACAACCAACACAATGACTTCTGAGTAGAATACCATTATCTACATTTGTTATTCTTTGACATGTTGGTCTTTTATTGATAATTTTATAATCAACCTGCATGTTGTTTACTCAAGATTTGGTGTTGCTGTTGGATACATGGTGGACGATGTACAAAAAAAAGTAAAGACCTGACAGACTGGTCCTGGAGCCAGCCAGCATTGCAATGATGCAGGCCAGCCTCATAGGCTGCCTGCAACTGCCTGGGTGTGGCTATTTCAGCTCCCTGCCTGTAACAGGTCTGCTGAGCCTCATGAAAGGTGAAAGCGTAGCGCTCTGAACCTGAGTGATAGTGGAACACCACTCCTTTAAATTCTGAAACTTGGAGAGAGAAAAAAATGTTAATGTGCAGCTGGGTTATTTCAATTTAAAGTTATAATCTGTAAATAGCTCATAAACTAAGAGCAAGTTTATAACCCCATTGATGGGACCCAATTCTGAGTCTGGACTAGATTCATGAGGTGATTTGTGCATTTTAGTTTTTTACATTTCAGCTACTTGCACTCACTCACCAATGCTGACATTATCTCTGGGTACCTCATAGACCAGAACCGGCTGAGCTGCATCTACAACTACCACATCCTCAGTCACAGTCTCCATTACAGTTGGAGAGAAGGAAGGAGGCGGTACCATGGTGGTAACCCAGGGCTCATGAGTTACAAACTCCCCGCGAACTTCACCCTCAGTGGTGACACTCTCAGGATAGGCGACTGGACTGGAGGTGATGGTGCCCACACTAAACTCAGTGTCTGTGGTCATGTAAATAACAGGTACTTGGGAATGGAAGTCTGTGGTCATGTAAATGTCAGGTACTGGGGATTGGAAGTCTGTGGTCATGTGTATATCAGGCACTGGGGATTGGAAGTCTGTGGTCATGTGAATATCAGGTACTGGAGAGCGGGAGTCTGAGGTTGCGTGTAATTCAGGTACTGGAGGGTAAGGACTGGGTACTTTATCTTCTCCTGAGCAGTGAGAGACATTCATCATTTGCAGTGGTGTATTTTCACACATCATAGTATGTCTAGTAATTATAGTATATATTTAGACATGTACAGTATATATGTGTATATGTCAGTCCATACAGGTGCAATTTGCAATTTGAGTTCTTTGTACTTTTTTTGCGGAAAACTTCTTGAATTGGAGAAATACCAATTGCACAAAATTGTTTTGCACGGTATTTCACAGTGATGTTTGTTGGTAAATGAAAACTTTTAGCTGTACTCATGTTCAATGCACATGAATCGAAGAGGGATTTCGATGAATGCGTGTTGTGATGATGTCACATGACATGTCTTGGCCCAAATCTTTGGAAAATCTGTGGTAATTTAGAAAAATTGCAAGCTCCTTCGAATATTGAGCGTTTGCTTAAGTTTGCATTAATTTCTATGATCGCAAAATTGCAGAATCCTGGAGGGACGTTATTACAAAATGGCATGTTTGACGGGGTCAATGTACTTACCCTCATAGCAGATAGCATCATAGTGGGAGTCTGGGTGGGGGTAACCTGTCTGGTTTTGAAAACGGTACACAGTCCGTACACCCAGGAGACCCCCTCCACACTGAGTGCGGGCAATGTTGATAGGGTATCTCACACTCCCATCTGCTAACCAGCCAGCATTGCACACATCCATTCCAGCTTTCCAGGCCAAGTACAGTTGCCCTGTGGTGGCCAATTGGGCTCCAAGGTTTCCACACTGTTCAGATGCCTCAGAAAATGTAAACTTTTTCATTGACATGGAGTAGAAGACTCTGCCTAGGGATCACATGGTTGAAGTTGTAAAGTGAAAACACAATTAATGCATTAAGAGGTTTAATAACTATCTAATAAATATCTCTTTATTACCAGACATCTTCTCTGCAAAGCAGTACACATCATAGGTCTCATTATCATCTCTGATTCCATATGTTCGTACACCTGGAAACTTTTCCTTGTCTCCATAACAAGGCTCCCTGGGCTCATGAATGGGATACCTGAGGAATATATCAACAGTATACTCCTAATAATAAAGGTGACTTAAAAACAATTATTTGAAAGGATTGCAAAAACTATTACTGTTAGGTAAAGAACCATTTTTGTTTTACAAAAGAACCACTTAGTTCACAATATTGTAGCAAATTAACTGAAAAATAAGATCTGTTCATACAATGGTAACATACAGAGGGATTTTTTTTTCTCTTTGGCACCAACAGGAATAATAAAAAAATAAATGAAATCCAACTGATGAAAAAAAATGTTTTCAAAAATGAAATCAATCAGTAAATCAGTAAATCAATAACTTAATCAAAAGGTAATTTAAGAAATTGAAAAAGGTTATTTTATGGCATCACTCTGTTTCAGAACTATTTCCGGCACTTTTAAGAGTGTAAACATTAATGAATTATTAGTGCTTGAGCTTATAACGTTTATTCGTTTATTTACTTACATATTTATTGAGTGATAGCACTATATTATTTACAGTTTCTTCTTTAGGGTAAAACTGCAGACATTCAGCAAACAAAACCTTTATAAAAGGAAATGGGCAGACACACAGTACCTGACAGTTCGATCTGAAAGCCAACCTGCATCACACTGGTGAAACCCGTCATCGTAAGCAGCTTGCAGCTGTTCAGGGGTTGCAATAATGGCACTGTTCTGGATGCAGGCTGCCTTTGCCATATCAAAGGTCAGGGTGTAGCGGCTGGTTATGGCCCTGTAGTGGAACACGATGCCTGTGGAAAAGAATGACTGCCACCTTAATATTCCACAGGCTCCAGCATCTTAGGAAATACTAAGAGGTCATATGAAACAAGACAAAATAGCCCTTTATGCTTTTGAAGAATATATTTTCTTTCATAAAATTTACCTATGTACATTTTGAATAGAGAAAATATAACTAAAATACCAAAATACTGTAAAGGATGTGTGGTGTTACCATCAGGCTTGGGAATAATTTAACATTTTACTTTCTGTGAGATGTCTGGAGTATTACCTTGAACATGCATCTCCACCGAGTCGTAGTTGTCCTCAATGCCCTGCATAACCTCACATCGGTATGTCCCAGAATCGCTGGAGTGCAGCTCTGAGATCTCTATGGTGACATCTGTGGGTACTGAGGGATAGTTCACCATGGTCACTCGGTCCAAATAATCTGTCTCAGTGTATACTATTCCACCAACCGCCACCAGGATGAGGCTTATTTTGCCTTTGTGAATGTAGCTCCACTTGATGCGCTGTGATAGAGGACCAATGGTAGGGGCTCCAGGGTCATGGATTGCATTGTCCCGGAAATAACAAGGGATGACCATCTTCCCGCCTAGCAGGGGGCGCAGCGGCTGCTCCAAGGGGATGCTAACACTAAGTTTACTATCATCATCTGGCAAGACAGGTTCACTGACCACTGTTACACATGCAACTACAGTGAAGCACAACATAATTCACAGTTCCTTGTAATAATCCAATAACTGCGTTCTGTGTGGTACAGTAAATCGAATGAATGTGAAATTTATTACATTACAGATATATAAATATCCACAACAGTGCACAATAATAACTCTTTCTGCCCAAGAAATAACCCAAACCTATAGCAGAATCAATGTCAAAGACAATGAAAACACATAACTCACCATTTATTTGTCCAAACATTACTGCTGCAGAGGAGATACTGAGGCAGGCACATAGTAGAAGAAAAGCAGTCATGGTTCACCTGTGGGTCAACACAAAAGATGCAACACAACTCTTGAAAAAAGTTATTTCTCATGCATGTTAAATATATAAATGAATGTAAATTTGCGTACTGTAGCTCATGACCACCTAAGAGACAAAAGACTGTCGGCTTGACAGATTGACTTTTAATCATGCTATATGTAAATTTAAAGCAGAAAATTCATTCATTGCTTCCCATGTATGTTAGAAAACATTATCTATTTAGTGATAATGGCTTCACTGTTCAAAACTGACCGCCTGGCTATAGTTCAGTTTTTGCCTGAATAAAACTCTTTTAAATGCACTGAGCAACTTTCTTTTGGCAGGATCCTCACGGAGCTTTCTGTCTCAGACTCCTAATGGTACCCGGAAGAGGCTGGTGTTTCCTGGCAAAGGATCAACAGAATCTAAATCAACTATCACACACTGATGCCAGAGCCCTATCGTAATTTCCTTGGTTTTATCACTTTTTCTTTAAAAAGCCATTCAATTTACTCTAACTACAAACTACAGGCTGCCTACAACTAATCCTAAAACTGCATGTAACACGTTCCAGCTTATTATTCAGATGTTCAAATTAAAGTGCCTTATTCAGTAACTGATATGAATTAGGTATAAAATACATAGTTGAAATAGTGAGGAATGTACTGTAAGTCTGGACATGTTGACAGGTGAGCCAGACCTTTTACATGTGTGTAAAAGATGTGTGTTTTTTCCTCATGAGGTCTAGCAAAATGTTTTACTAACTAACATGGAAATCCAGGTCAACACCTAACACCTGGCTTTACGAGGAAACTGATTCTCTGAGTTCCACATTCTTTGGGACTTCAGGGCTCACTTTCCCCCTCCGTCAGAGATCATTTGTGATAAACTTCAGTAGACCAGCCAGCTTCCTTACTGACTGGCTAATAGGTGCAGTTTGAAGATGTGAGCAGTTATTGTACTGTCATTAACAGAAATTAGTAGATTATCAAAAAATTTATGCTCTTTAAAGAGACAACAGCATTCATAATGCTACTTACTTCAGTAAAAACTGGGGCCAGGCAACAGATGGAAAAATCTAACTAATCAGAAGGGAATTTATTATGC
Source organism: Stegophilus panzeri (assembly GCA_024331685.1). NCBI lineage: Eukaryota > Metazoa > Chordata > Actinopteri > Siluriformes > Trichomycteridae > Stegophilus > Stegophilus panzeri. The sequence goes on from JANDJT010000217.1 coordinate 16,401,770, forward strand.
AATGAATACAACAACAATTTTTTTTCCTTTTAGTGCGTTATGATTAGTCCAACAGAGCAGATAGTACATGTATTTACTGGAGAATGAACTTCAATGTTAGACAGCACATCCTTGAGATGGCATGAAAAATTCATGTCCTAGAGCTTGATGATAACAGAGATATTTCATGTAAAAAATAAATAAATACATACATTAAAAAAATGCTATTTCTTTAGTAAGGCATTTTATATCGTGTAAATCTGATCTTGGCACCATGACTGAATTGGTATGCCTTGCCTTGCTTACTGTACTTGGATTCAGGCTACAAGGCCCTTCTAAGCACCTAGCCAGCAAATATGGCCAGCAATGTGATATATGCTGACTGTGTCAAAATCACACCACTTCTAATGAACAGTCCCACTCACAGTTCAAAAAATGCTACTTCACGTCTAGCTTGTATTTGCAGCTCATCGGTTTGGGGAGGAGCAAGGGGTTGAGCTACTCTACAGTGTCTTCATTCACACGGTGTGGTGTGTTCTTTTCCCATCATGTAAAGACCAATAAGCAGAGGTCTGTTTGAGTATGGGCTGAGGCCTGCGTGATGGCCAAGGTAAACACCTCGCAGTGTTCCAGAGGAGGCCCTCAACCAAAAAAACCGCCCCAGGAGACCCACATGCTCGGAACACTGTCAACATTCACGCGCACACACACACACACACACACACACACACACACACACACACACACACACACACACGCGCGCGCGCGCGCGCACACACACACACACACACACACACACACACACACCACAGAGTACACCAGCCAGCTTCAGGACCATTTACAGTGGCATATTGCATTGATAATTATAGAACTATGCAGTTGGGAAACTCAGCATTTGTTAGTGCCTGTTCATATTTCATTTAAAATTTGCGCATACTCTATACATATTTTTAGTTTTTAGGTGAAAAGCTTTATAGAGAATACTTTTGTAGAAGTGATTTTCCTGTATCCCAAAGTTGCCTACTATGAATAAAATGTTTAATTCTACACTAAAATAGATTTTGATCTACAGTGAAATTCTGTGTCACTGTATAGTGATTAATGCTGATTTTGAAGTAATTTTGAAGTGCAAAATGCAATATGAATTAAATTCTATATCTGATGGAGGCAAGATAAAGAAGTTGGTTAATTAATCTGACATATTACTTACAATTACTGTCTAATCTGACATATTGCTTACTATTATTGTCTAATCTGAGCAATGGTGTGCAGTAAAATCCCCAGTAAATCAACACAAATGGTGTTTATATAAAGTCCAGCTAGATACAGATTAAAACTCTAAAAAGAATTTTGCTGCATGGAGAAACTGAAAAAAAGAAAGAAATCCCAAACAAATACTGTAGCTGTAGCAAATAGTATATAATAATACTTTGTCAGATCTGGTGAAATTGGATCATGTGACATTGATACTACCATGCAATAATACACTGCAGATGGTATTTTATTATTGCAGGTAACTAAATATAATATAAATATAAATATTTATATACAATTAATATAAAAATTAAATATTACTTATAATGTTCTGATAAGTAACTAAGAAGTAACTGAGACTATAAATAAATATTTTAAAAAATAAAAATATATAAATTAATAAATAAACTATCAGATGTCTGTAGGTCAATTAAATAAAAACAAATAAAATAATATTTTAAATTATGACGATATTCAGTTAGCTCTATTCAAATAGATCTTCATTGAGATTTATATGCATATGGGGAAAATGACTTTATCAAATAAAACAAATACAAATCAATTTGCAGATCATACCACAGAAACTCACCAGATTACTTCTGTCCACTTAACACGTTCTCTTATTGCAGTGCCTTAGCTCCTTACAATGAGAAGCAGCTTGCTGTCGGTTTGCTAGTCTTTTGGACTGCTCCCCTGTGTGTGCTGGGAGCAGAAAGAGGTCTTATTCAAATTGGGCACAAGTTTAGCTAAATGACACAGAGAGAGAGAGAGAGAGAGAGAGAGAGAGAGAAAGAGAGAGAATAAAGAAAGGGGGAGTGCTGTTAACTGCTCCTGAATAGTTGTAACGGTTTTTCATCAAGGCTCAGTTTAGATTTCAAATAAATAATTTAGTGGGAGTACAGTTTAGATTTAAATACATCCAATTGGGATATATAAAAAAAAAAAGATCCAAACCATACATGTACACATATCCCAAACACATACACTGTCAATGAACGTTTTTTGAGGGTTAGGGTTAGAAGAGCAGAGTTTCTTATATTTTATTACAATTTTGTCACTGTTGCACCAGACAAAACAAAAGAGTACAAAATGGCAATAAATATGGAGAAATACTAAACAAATGCTCCACAAAAAAACTTAAATATTAGTATTTAAGGATTTCATAACTGGCACTTCATCAAATCTTATGAGTGTTTTATTAAAGGCAGGTGCATTTGCAGGATAAACCGGTTAAGCCTATTGATAAACGATCAACTGTAAGACAAATGTATGTTTTTACAGGTGCTCAACCAAGACCTATGCCTTTCCAATTACATCTAGATTCCTATTGTTCCTACTTTTTATATATTGTATACAATATATATTTTAGTTACTAAAGATGCATTATACACTCACTATCCATTTTAACAGGAACACTTGTACACCTGCTCATCTATACAGTTATCCAATAAGCCAATCATGTGGCAGCAACACAATGCATAAAATCATGCAGATACAGGTCAAGAGCTTCAGCTAATGTTCACATCAAACATCAAAAAAGGGAAAAAGTGTGATCTCTGTGACTTTGACTGTGGAATTATTGTTGGTGCCAGATGAGGTGGTTTGGGTATTTCAGAAACTGCTGATCTCCTGGGATTTTCACACACATCAGTCTCTAGGCCAATCCACCTCAAAGTTTGATACATTTTGCATTCTGAGATGCTTTTCTGCTCACTACGGTTGTAAAGAGTGCTTATTTGAGTTACTATAGACTTCCTGTCAGCTCAAACCATTCTGGTCATTCTCCTCTGATCTAACTCATCAACAAGGTTTTTCAGCCTGCAGACCCTCCGCACACAAGATATTTTTTGTTTTTCGCACCATTCTGTGTAAACTCTAGAGACTGTTGAGTGTGGAAAATCCCAGGAAATCAGTAGTTTCTTAAATACTCAAACCAGCCCATCTGGCACCAACAACCATGCTATGAGCAAAGTCACAGAGGTCACATTTTTTCCCCTTTCTGATGTTTGATATGAACATTAACTGCATGCATATGCAGGTGTACAAGTGTTCCTATTAAAGTGGACAGTGAGTGTATATGTACAGTATACTGAATATACTGCATTAGTTCAACAATCTCCTTTAAACTCCAGACTGACAGTAAGACTGAAGGAAACTCACTCAGGTGAAAGGTCACACTGACACTGCCTTTCTAGGTTTACTGTGTCACATACACCCACACAGAATAACATGTACACATGCATTACTCACACTAACACAGAGACTGTGTAGACTTCCAGTAACAGGAGCCTAGTAACATCATCAACATCTCTGTATTATGTATTATGATGCTTACGGTTCTTGCCCTTGCATTTGAAGTATGCATTACTGTATTACTGTAATGTATTACTACAGCAATATAACGGACAGGAATACACTGGGTCATATTTCGGAGGATCATATCATACAATTGACCAACCAGTGATTCAGTTATTAATTTGTTAGCTCGTTAAATACCGAAATTAAAACAATTTTCTAAATTGGACATGGTGTATAGATGAAATAGAAGAAAGCAGTGGATAGGCACACAAAACACACTTGAGAAGACTTCTCAACTAAACATTAGTCTACTTCTTATGGGACAGGAATTTTTCACACCAAGCCTGCAATCATCCTCTGACACCATCCCAACTTGCCCACCCCCAAAACTCTGCCCTTCCTGTGAAATCCAGTCATACAAAATTTATGTTAAGTTCTCCCTGTTCTAACATGCAATGTGTCTGAAGAAGGCTTTGTTAATAAGCCAACAAATTGAGTCAGGCCTGAGGAAGCAAGGGAAAGACTAGGACATTAGGATTAGGTTTGGGATACACCGTAACTTCACTGAGATTCTGAAATCAGCACTGACTTTTCTGTACCAGTGTTAGACAGAACTATCATACTGTTATATAATATGCTTGTTCATGTACATGTAAACATCAACTTTACTAACCAACAGTGCATTTTATCAGTGTCAGATAATCAGGACTAGTCAGAGAACCTCAGTCTTCAAGTTCATATTAGAATCAATAAGTTCTGACATCCATCTAGCATCAGGAACTTGCTTATAAAAACACTTGACGTAATACACAAACCAGTCTCTGTTGGTTCTGTGCCGAAAGTAAAAATACAGACCTCATATATGGTAAGAAAATGAGCAACTCTGTTATTTTAAACTCAGTCCCCTTTGGGAACAAAACCATAACTACATGTTTCTCGTTCTATTAAAAACATTATGACATACCATGGCCCACTTAGTGTTTTTTTTTTTTATATATATATATATATATATATTCAGATGTGTAAAATGTAAGAAATATGGGTCTTTAATCCTTCTTTAAAGTAAAATAACTCATAAAATAACTAAAAGGATAATAAATGACTTAAACAGCATATAAATGCAACTTAAATGTTTAAGAAATCTTTTTTTCGTATATCTATGAATTGGCAGAAAGTCCTGGCTAAAATCAGGCAGTTAGTAGATGAGGCAGTGCTGAATGCCTTATATGACTGCTTTGTGCCTTAGCCATTTTTCTCATATTGCTCAGTGGCTGTGAAATTAGCAGAGGAAAACATTTTCACTTTTTCATTCTTCTCACTCTTACTTCATACAGGAACTATCTAACAGCCCAGTAGCTTCTGTTCTAATGACTCTGCGTCTCTGTCTGTGTTATTGAAGTAACTAGGTTGTCAAAATAAATATGCTTATACACTTTATACCAAGATGATATTTTAAATATTTTAAAAATTGAAAAGGATTTTGTCATGTCTATAACACAACGTAGTGAATAAGGGCCACAGTCTTCAAATGAGCCGTTTGCTCCATTTCATATGGTAATACTGCATGAACCTGTCTGCTGCTGAGTGAGATCACTATGGACTATTTGTCATGAACTCATGTGCAAAAAAAAAAGGAAAGCAAATTGGATGTAAAAGGTCTGGAAAATTTCTAGTTTCTGTGTCTAGCTGTGTGTGATATCATAATGCTTCATTGTTTGAAAAATGAGGAGATTGGAAAACTTTATAGCCTGTAAGGTCTGACTGTGAGACCTGACTTTACAGCATTATTAATGACAGTGCACTGACCTTGCAAACACATAGGAGGTTTTCTGGAGTCAAAAAGGTGACTAGAGCAAAATCTGGCTTTCATCACCTCGTTTGTAAGTCCTTATTGTATGTGTTTGGGTAAAAGAGTTCATCAGGATCAAGTATAGGGCCCAAGAGAGGTTTAAAAAGTTACAGACAAAGAATGCCTTAAGATCAGCCAGACTGTGCGTAAATACTATTTCTGTTAAAATGTTCACTCTGTGTGTGTGTGTGTGTGTGTGTGTATGCATGAGTGCATGCATGTGTGTCGTGCATGTCCCCTTTTGAGGCAAACCTACTGTATGTGACTCATGATTACTCATACTACTCTAATATTGTTAGTAATGTGAATTATAGGTCAAAATTGTAACATTTGTTCTATTGACTGCTTTGTAAATAGAGTTTATGTTTAATCTGTCCTGATACTGATACTTATCCCAACACTTGTGCTTAGTTGTGTCTCTGTCTGTTCCTCTCACAAATATTTTGCTTTTGCTTTTCTATAGTTAATGGAAACTTTTGGTTTCAAATTGTAATTACATTTGCCTGACCTCGTAGTTGCAAATAAACCTCTGTTAAGTCATATTACAAGTAGGAGATTTGGACAGAAATTTTTATATTTGACTGTTATTGCCCTTACACGTTCATTATGTGAGAGGAAGACAGTGTCTAGGCCAATTCCCAGGTCCAGGTTGGTAACTCTATATTTCTTAATAGGAACAACTTAGTCATTTAGTAGGTTATAGAAACTGGCTTGGTTGTTTTACCAAAATAGGTCAGTCTACATAACTAACTAGTTAACACTACTGGCATATTTAAAGTTCTTAATTACACTAGCCTAATGAAAAAGTGAAAAATAGGACAATCCAATGCACATGTAAAGACAGCGTTTAATCATCTACCATGTGAATAAATATAATTGTAATGGAATCTTCCAGCCTATTATTCAATTATTCCCCTTAAAGCATATAACTCGGTAACTACAGTGAAAAGAATAGGAAAAGGAATGTAGAAAATAACATGCAGTTACAAGAGTGAGGGATGTGTGTAAGGTGTTAATCATTTAAGAAATAGAGTCAAATTGATGGGTAGTGTCATCATGTACAGTAAATGCAGTGGTCAAGATGTACTCTATATTCCTTTGTTCTTTTACTTTCAAACATTATATAATCATTTCTTTCTCTATATCTTTCTCTATATCTACCAGTGATCCAACTTTTCAGCAGATTCAGGCCAAGTAGTAGCACAGTAAGAAAAGGTCTGGTAACCAGGCTGATTTAGCCACAGACAAAGCTTCCTCTTTTTACAAAGGGCTGCAGTGTCCTCAATCCCATAACACACTGCTGGTGGTATAGCTCTCTGTGCATGCCTTTACTGGTTAGAAATTCTAAATCAAAAGAGAGTTTTAAATGTCTGTCTTAAAAGAAAATAATTTCTGTCGTCAATGAAAATTGAGAGTGAAGCCGTGGGAAAATGCCTCATGCTGAAATAGCAAAGACTGTTTACAGGGGCCAATCTCTTTCAGGTGGCAAATTTCAAGCTTGTGGAAAACTGCTGATATGATGATTTTCAACTCTGAAGGATATTTCCATATGATATAGAGTAAGCTGGGTTTTGGCTGTCTGTGGCTGAACACTGGAAAAAGCACATGGAGATTATACAGCTCTGAAAACCTTTTTCTACAGACCTTATTTATTTGAAATAAACAGTTCTGTTCAAACAGGTAAAATGTGATGAGGGGAGAGCAAAACAAAACAGTGGACACATAAGAAAGAAACTTCCATTTTGACTGGCATCAGTCTCACTTTATTGCAACTAATATCAAACAAGATGTTATCATTAAAAGGCTGACATTGCATTGCTACAGTAATAAATAAGTAAATAAACAAAACAATAATTTAAATAAAGTAAAAAAAAATCATTTGTAAGAAATCAATTACTTCATCAAGCTTCATAATCAAAATATCATACTTTATAGTCAAGTTTCATAACTCATAAATACACATAAAACAAGGTTCCTTCAAGCACCTTAAAGGGTTCTAAGGTTCTATGTAGAACCCTATCACATGGATTCCCTTTTCAGAAACAGTATAAATCCTTAGAAAGACAGAAACGTTAACCTTCCAAAGAAACCGTGTTGGCCTCTTTTTTTTCTAGTGTATGACATATGATATTTATGACATTCATCTAAAAAAGAGATTATTATTTTTTGTAGTATAATAGCCAAGATGCCAAAATGAAAACAATTTGATTACACTCTGCTATTACATGATTGGAATTTCAAATCCAATTTCCCATCATAAAAACCCATTTTAACACAGTAAATGAGCTCTTTATTGTATAAAGAGCTGTGATACATACTGCTCTATATATGTGTATCATATTTTTACTGGGTTTCCTTAAGGATGATTTATAGTGTTATGTTGATCCATGTTTAGAGCAGAAACAGCTGAGAATGCACTAAAATAGCCTACATACTGTGTATGGTTTTATGTTGAATTCAGCACTCCTAACTATATTTTGCAACAACAACAAAAAAGAAAACGAAAAGAAAGAAAGAAAGAAAATGCTTCATTTTGGCTGTAAATATAAATGGGAAAATCTGTAATGGCTACTTAACTACAATGGGAGGCATGTACTGTATGGAAAAATAATTCAATAATTTAGTTGCTTTCAGTACCTCAATCACATCAAACACATTTTCTTGTGCCTGCTCATGTCACTGCTGTGGTGATTAGCAGATGAAAAAGCTGTCCTCATTGACCTTTTGCAGGTAAATCAGCTAGAATCAGGCAGCTCTCTTACTCTCTCAAGCCCTCTCTCCTCCACTCATCACTCACCTCCTGAACGGCACAGAGGTGTAGCGCCGCTAAACAGACTCTCTTTGACTTATTTCCCAGCTCTTCTGCTCACTGGGGAATTGACACAGTCCATCAGGGAGAAAATGGTCTTTTACAGTGCTCCATTTAAATGAATAGAGGCTTTATGGAAATGGTGCAGAAGCAGAACCCTGTTACTGTACATGGTCTTGGAGCAAATGCCTTACAGGATATGTTGAAGGTGAATGGGGGGGGACATTGTGTCAACTCTTCAAAATTCATTGGCCGCTTATGTAATTATCATTAGAAGAACATTTGACTTTTCAGTAACAGGAAGGATTATAGGTCGATATATACTTGCAGGAAGACATCTACAGGATAAAGATTCATTCATCTTCATTATTAACCATGTTGCTGTGGTCAGCAGTGGATCTGGAGCCTATCCCAGGGATACCAGGCATGAGGTGGGAATACACACTGGGTGGTAGAGGACTGAGATGCAAGGCTAATACATACTTGGTTGCCAAGGCCATATGATATATCGTGCAAATGGAGCCCTCTGCTGCTCCCTTGGGGCTTTAAGAAAAAGGAAGTACACTTCAGTGAATCCAGCGCTGCCTTAGGCAATTTTACACAATCATATGGGCTGAGAGAGAGAGAGAGAGAGAGAGAGAGAGAGGTGTATTGCGTAATATCCGGAGTTTGGGTAATACCTACTTTGATGTAAGTGACTAACTACTAACCAGACTACTGCTTTGTAAACATTACAAAATACAGAAAATTATACTAATAGAAGGAATTGTGTTTATCATTTCGCATACATTTTTGTGGACGGCTGTTTGAAGTGAACTTACCTTTATCGCCAGTGCTGTAGGTGGCAGTCATTTAGTCTGATAGTGAAAGTCTGTACTCACTCATATGTCTACCTCAAACTAAAGAAGTAGGCTACGTCCATGAACACATAATACCGTACTAAACAGTATTAGTACTATTTAGTAGGGTAGTGTGCGTTTTTGGTTCTAGTCATAAGTCAGTCCGTGTGGTTTTTCCCCCCTCCTTTCTGAAGTTGGTTGGTTTGCTTTACATTTGGTAACACGAGGAAGTTGTCGCTGTCATCAAAACAAGCCCCCTTTTCAACAAGTGAGTATATTAGACTCTCGATAACTTCTTGCTGTGCTCCATCTTATTCTTGTCTGTGATGTCCTGGTGACTTTTTGAAGTGGAACTAAAAGGATTTGCATAGATCACACTGAGATTTGGCAAAAAAGTTGAGTGGATTTAATTTCTTGTGTCACTAAAATAGTAGATGATAAAGTTGTCATTCTCTATAGGCAAGCAGTTTCCCCACTGTTCATTCGTTATTTCTTAGTTTGTTTAGTATACAGAAATTGTTCACAGTTTTTCCATGAAGCAACTTCCTCTCTGTCTTAGCAGCAGGACAGAAATCGTCCTTGAAGCTGATGTGCAAGCTGTGTTTAATTTTCCTTAAACATGAAAATATTGCTATCTGGAAAGAAAGAAAGAGAGATAAAAACCATGGAGGGAAATACGGCTTAAATGTTATTTGGGCTTATAATATTAAATCATAATCATATCATCACTGGGCTTCATTCAGATAGAAAGACGACAGAAACTTTGGATGAGTCAAATGGCGCCGTATGCAATATATAGTGCACTAGATAGCGTACAGGAACCATTATTTCACACCCTATGTAGTGCACTCCCATAGGGAGGAGGAGGTCAGTGGCGATTCAGCCCAGTCCGGACTGTTTAAGGTAGCGTTTTAGAGGCGGGCGGGTAACTACTGTATACCTGCTTTGTAGTGAGCAGAGTAGCTCATTTATATGCTAGCACATTTACAAAAGATAGCAGATTTATAATTTGTGGCTAGAGGTGTTACGGTTTGAAGTTTTTCATGGTATGATGACCTAAAAAAATAGTTTAAAAACTGTCACGGTTTCACAGACTCACTCTGTTAATCGACCATTTCAAACCACACAAGCCAGCCACAAGCCAAGCAAAAAAAAAAAAAAAAGTATTACAAAATCTTTATATACTGTGTATATATAATCAAAAAGATGACCTCTTTCTTAGAAATATATTTTTGAGAATAACTTCCATAAAAATCAGGAAGGGGTTTATATTTTTGGGGAGTCAAAGTCAGACACATAAGGGAAGCGAAGCACTGGAATAAGGAACTTGATCAGGCACAATAATAATAATAATAATAATAATAATAATAATAAATAATTCTTAAATAAATTTTTTAAAAATCAGTATTTTGAAGTCAGCAGAGGTAACCCTCTGATCATACGTGTGACTAACTGTGAAACTGAGATGCAATTCTTAATCCAATTTACAATTTAGGCCCTTCGCCCTAGCCAATTTTTGTTTCCTAGGGTCCTTGTGCACACCCTGACTTCCCTGAGCTCTTGGAATCCAGTCCCTTTACAGCGCCACTACATAATTTGTTACAATATAGCAAAAATAAAGACCTAAATGTAACCATTTTTAGCCGTAAAGGAATTGGTGGTCTCACCCATCTTTTGAAAGAACTGTAGCATTTTTCCCAGAAATAATTAATTTATTTTACTTAAATATAGGCCTTCACTTAACATTGACAAGTAATTAATAATAAATTCAGAGGTCCCATGTTATAAGATGACTTGGTAGATATTTTTATCTGACTAGGGACAGTAAGACAGTACCACAGTGCTAAAGGCATGTTGGAAAAGCAGTAAAAACAATACAAGCCTTCAGTGTGCTGCAGAAACGACATATTTCCTCAAACAGAACTGCTCAGTGTTTTATTGTCTTTATTAACTTAATCATACATTTTGTACTCTATTTAAAAAAAAAAAAAAAAAAAAAAAAAAAAGTGTTCAAAGGAAGTTCGGTGACATTTGGTGGTTTGGTGGATAAATAACCTTAGAGAGGTGAAGGATGCATTTTCAGCAGCTGTTTAACTTCCACGATTTCAATGGCAGTACATCACCTCACTTAAAACATATTGTAAATATTGTGAAAGTTTTTTTGTGGAAATGTGTGGTGTTGTTTTTTACTGGTGCTACAGTGGAGTGTTTGGTGCAGAACACAATAGTGGTGAAAGGAACACTACAACAAGATATGTAGTCAGGGATCATAGTCAGTGTTAGCCAATGAAAGATATCCAGCGTTAATCAAAGAGTAAATATGAGTGATGTTTTGTCTTACTATTTGATTACACTACGTTGTGTTAACTGTGCTATGCATTAGTCTGGATATCTAACTACCTAAGCCCTTTCAAACAAAGCTCATCATTGTCCTTGAACAGTATTCAAAGTTTAAGTGCCTGTTTCATTTTAGCTACCAGAGAAACTTATGATGTGTTGTTTCCTAATCCCAAATTACTAATTACCAGTCTTCGTTGTTACTCTCCACTTGTTTTATAGGAGCCGCTGTGTATGATTTCATAGTTGTTGATGCACTGGCAATATTCCTAATGATAATAGGTGTTTTGCAGGATATGATCTCAATGGCCAGGGTGTTTGGCTATGATTGGCAGGTTGCTTTGTGCTCAAGACTATGGCAGCACTATAGTCTATGGCATGCGGTTAAACTGGCTGATAATCTGCCAGAAAAAGGCTTGCAGGCAAAGCTTGGGATTGTCTAATTTATAAAGATTGGAGAACAATTACATGCTGTCATGGGATTTCTTTTTCCTTAGAAAAAAAGTTGGGTCTATGTAAGGTTGGAAAATTACTGAAAATAACAAACACAATATGTGTTGAGCATGGCATAAATGGCTACTTAGTTACGCTGAGATGTTTGCTTTTGGTTATTATGCAACACCAACCAGGCACTGCCAGCTCAGTAAACTCGGAAAGGGCAGGTCTGTTTTGAGTGTACATAACAAGAAGGCTATCTTTTGAATTAATTTATTTACTTTTTTTTTTTCTATTTTCTAGTTATTCATACTGAGAGTCCATCCAAGGCCAAGGTTTTATTTACAATAAGCACTTGTGTATGTTGCATAAACCATTTGAAAACACATTATTCAGTATAGTAGTACAAAAGGCCACATTATGAAAAGGCCAAGATATTTTGGCATGATTTAGCAGAATTAAGTTCTGTATATCAGTAGACACTGTGAAAGTTTAGGTGTGTGACAGTTGAGTGAGCATGTAAAATCAAGTCATTTTCCAGTGGTGTAAACAGAGGTGTAAGATAGCAGTTCCAGTAATAAAGCCAAGTTGAAAAGTAATGGGTTGTGGTGAGTTTCACATGCTGTTGTAAAAAGCCAGCCTTCACCAATCAGCTCCACATCTTGCAGTCACAGCGATATGCAGCTTTGTTGGAGAGCCCAAGGGAAATCAGTCACGTGAGTTTTGATGGACACTTTAAATGACTTTGGAAGGTGCTCTGGTTTCTTTACGAATGTTGGTTAGCCTTCTCCATGTATTTATGACTGGTTTTATTTATGAATCTTTAAATGTGTTAGTGTTGTAGGGCACTAGCTAACTTAGAACAGTTACTTCTCAGGTTAATATTGCCTGTTATCACCCTACACAGGGTGATGAGTTATGATTGGGAACCAGAGACATTTGAATCATTTGATCTTTTTCCCTCCCCCAATTTGCTTCACAGAGGGTGTTTGAGTTGCACTAGTTTTGGTTGCTTTTCCTAATAGTTTGCTTGTGTTTTTATGGTACTAACTACAAACTAGTGTTTGCGTAATAGCATGCACTATCTATATGGATGCTGAAACATGATACCGCGTACAGCAGAGTGTCAGCGCATATCTCAGATTATGCGTGATGCCTTTTCCAATGTCATCAGCACACCGGTGGACAAGGCACATGACAGTAGAAAGAGGCCTGGTTGTGCTCGGAGACTTGCTGTTAAAACTATTTTGTTGTGTGCAATCAACAACCTATACTTTTTCTTACTAATACTAGTCACTTTGACTCACTTTTTATTTTTCCTTTATTGCAGAATGTCACTTTGCACACTATCTGTAATTTACTCACATTTTTCTGAGCACTGAACGGAAAGATGACCCTGGAAAGAGATCAACGATCAGTGCAGAACACTCTTAAAATCACCTGCTGAGAAGAAACAAAAGTTCCTCTTCTGTATTCTGACTATTTGGACAACAGATCTCATTCCTGATGGTGATTGATGGCACGTGATGGTACAATGGAGCTTGGAGTATTTGGCTGACACGTGTATGGCATGTCAATGTCGGAAGGACAGGAGGAGGAAGTCTATAGAGAGGTTCCCCATTTCCTGGTAGGTTTTGAGGACCATGTGTGTGAAGAACTGGAGTGTGGAAACATGAACGTTTCAGAACCTTATGATGAAGAGGAGGAGGATGATGATCTGGTAAAGACATTACAGTTACTCATCTTAAGATGTGGTCAGGAGAGAAGTGTAGCTTTGGGAAGGAAGTAGTACGCAGTATACAACTAGGGATGGGGGATATGACAAAAATATATCACAATTTTTAGAGATATACATAATTATTACAATATATAGATTATATATGAAATTTCCAGCAAAATACTGGTGTTTAATTAAAAAAAAAAAAAAAAGCTGTGGAAAACTTTTATTTAAAGCCAATAAACATGAATCATTTTACACTGAAAATTAGGGGGAAAATAAAAATCTGTAAAATATAGAATTTTAAAATATTTATTCCAAAATTTTACTATCCAATCATATATATATCTCTATATATATCTCAGAAAAGGTTGTCATAATTTTTTATCACAGTATCATCATATTCCCACTATACAACCAAATCTTTACATTGAGTGGTTATTAAAAATCAATACACATAAATAGTTAGAGGGGAAAAAAGCTTGATAACTTTACCATAGTACAATGACAATAAAACTGACTAGGATTGATCCACTATATTAGTCCATTAGTTGTATTGTAAGTTATGTGCCATTATAAGTCACTCCTGTGGAATTTTTGAAAGCAGTGAAGATACTGTACACTCGTCTCACTCACTATTCGTTTTTAATTGAGCAAAACTTTGCAGAACTTGATTTACGACCAAGAATTGCAATACTAGTTAACGCCATGTTTTCACCCACTGACATCAGGCTTCAGAGCGTCAGATTGTGGTAGGAATCTGCTCCATGATGAAGAAGTCCAACTCCAAGGCCATGACCCAGATCATGGAGCGCCTTTGTAAGTTTGAGTACATCACTGTGGTCATCTTCCTTGAGGACGTCATACTCAATGAACCAGTGGAGAATTGGCCTCTGTGTGACTGCCTCATCTCCTTTCACTCCAAAGGTAGAACACACACACACTACATTTGAGTACATAACTATTAATATTAATACTTAACTAATAATAATCCTGTTGCTGTAATTCATTGTTGCTCTTTTTCATTGATGCGAAGGATTTCCCCTGGACAAAGCAGTGAGTTATGCCAAATTAAGGAACCCTCTTCTCATCAATGATCTCAACATGCAGTATTTCATTCAGGACAGGTAGATCTGTCTAAATCTCCAGAGGCCTAATGGCGTGCTATACTTAATGTTTAAAATAGCCTTCTGACTGCAGAATATTGGTGGTTTTAGGAGAGAGGTTTACCGCATTCTAAAGGAGGAGGGCATTGACCTGCCACGTTATGCTGTGTTGAATCGGGACCCTGACAGACCAGAAGGTAAATGCAATGCATCCAAAGTACATGAAGATATCTTCACCTTCTGGCTCTCAAATGCATGTGATTTGTGTTTGTTTTCCCACATACATAATGACATATAACACTATGAATATATACCGATCAGCCATTACATTAAAACCACTGACCGGTGATAATAATGTTATCTCATTACAATGGCATCTGTCAAGGGATATATTAGGCAGTAAGTGAACAGTCAGTTCTCGAAGTTGATGTGTTGGAAGCAGGAAAAATGCGCAAGTGTAAGGATCTGTGCAACTTTAACAGAAATGGTCATGGGGGCCCAAGGCTCATTAATTAATAATAATAATAATAATAATAATAATAATAATAATAACTGTGAGTGTATTATGTGTGTGTGTCAGAATGTAACCTGGTAGAAGGAGAGGACCATGTCGAGGTGAATGGGGAAGTGTTTCATAAGCCTTTTGTGGAGAAGCCTGTCTCTGCAGAGGACCACAACGTGTATATCTATTATCCGACTTCAGCCGGGGGAGGCAGCCAGCGGCTTTTCAGGAAGGTGCCGTACTGTCTATCTATCCTCTTTACGTCAGGAGTATTTGGAATGTGTTTGTTTCTATTACCTGTTCCCCAGGGAGAATTCTTTCACTCTGTTATATGTTTTAGATTGGGAGCCGCAGCAGTGTTTATTCCCCTGAGAGCACTGTTCGTAAGACTGGGTCTTACATTTATGAGGAGTTCATGCCTACAGATGGTACAGATGTGAAGGCATGTCTAACTTTATGTATAGTTGTTGCTGCTTGTGTGACTAAATAGAAGGTTAAAAAGTTAAGTGTTTTTGTCTCTGGTTGCATAAAAGGTGTACACAGTAGGACCTGACTATGCCCATGCAGAAGCTCGTAAGTCCCCTGCCTTGGATGGGAAGGTGGAGAGAGACAGCGAGGGGAAGGAAATTCGATACCCAGTAATGCTAACTGCCATGGAGAAACTTGTGGCTCGCAAAGTGTGTATGGCATTCAAGGTATGTTGTTGTATACCAACACTATTTTATGTCCACCATGGAAGTTTGGATTCGAGTGACACTGATATCTGCTCACTGCAGCAAACCGTATGCGGTTTTGACCTCCTCCGAGCAAATGGCCACTCCTTTGTTTGTGATGTAAATGGATTTAGCTTTGTAAAGAACTCCATGAAATACTATGATGACTGTGCCAAAGTCCTGGGGTAGGTGAGGCTTTTTTTGTAATCAGATGTTGTATATGATTTGTTTATTTATTTATCACATATTAGGGCTGCACAATTAATCGAATATCGATTGCGATTACGATTTTGACTGCCCACGGTTAAATGAACATGATCGACTGCGATATTGCCGTTTAAAGTTCGTCCTCCACTCATAAAAAACTCCACTACAGATCAAATCAAGTGCTTCCTAAATTTGCAGCCGAACACCATAGAGTGGCGCAGGGATGACGTCATTTTGTAGTGCCAAAACCCGGAAGCGGAGTTAGCATTTTAGCGCTCGAGCCCCAGTTTCGCTGCGAGCTCCAGTGCTTGCGCGAGGGGAAATCACGACACTAGCACGATGCTAAATGGCACTACAGAGGTTGTCAGGGACATTAAACATCACGCCGAACGGAAAAAACTTAGCAGATAAATTCAGGGCTCTACAGTGCAACAATTTCACTCACATTTGCTACTGAAAAGTACTTTGTGTGACTGTGAATAAATATTTATTTGCATCGGTACGAGTGACTGTTCGGAGTTGTATAATACAACCGGAATAAAAACTACAGGAAGTCCAAAATGCATCTACACCGCGCAATAGTTACTTTCACACTGCTTTTCATCTCCTCAGTCAACCGAACAAGTGTGGAAATACTGCAGAGAAGCCATTATGATGACAAGAGTAACTCTGTACATCATCTGCTTCAACTTCCCGATCTCACAACCGCTATCTTTTATTGATCACGCAAAATGACCTGAACTTTCACCTGCTCGTGTAGACCCAGTGGTGTCGGGCGGAGTAAATTAATTATAATGCTAACGCTACAAGGTGGGTTTAATTCAAACTTCTTTATGATTGGTGAAGAATTATTTAATAATCAAGATTAGCAACTGTTCAGAAGGAGTACACTGCTGCTGTCCTTCACGCCCTTCACTAACTCAAATACATAGCGTAGTCACGTCATTTAAACTTAAGGTTGCCAGATATCATCAGAAAAGTTAAATCCACTTTCCATGTTTTAATTTAGTCCCCAAAAAATAATATTATCAGCAGACGTACTGGAGAACCGATCTAAAAGGAACAACTGATAAACAAACAAACAAATAGAAAACTAATAAAATGTAAAGACAGAAAATGTGCTTAGTTATAAATAAATCCTTTAATATAAAAAATAGATATTATAATAACTTCATAAAATATAAATAAATTGAGAAATGAAATAATGTTTAATTACTATGGGTTGCATTTAATATCAGTTTGACATTAAGATAAGTTCGCTATCTCCTTAGAAGGCTATTAGCCTTTTTCCTAATATGGATCATGCTTGTGTTAATCTACTTTTAATTAGGACTCTTGTTTAAGATATTTAAAAATAAATATTTTATGCTTGTTTATTTATCAATTAACCAACAGTATTTCTCATTGCTATT
>JANDJT010000217.1:16421397-16478701 GCA_024331685.1 Stegophilus panzeri
TGCTGTTTACATGGTAGTTTCTTAATCAGAGTATTGTCTTAATCGGGTTAATAGTGGATTATTGTTGTCCATGTAAATGCACTGATTGAGTCAACAGAGAAGTTGAGGAGTTATGTGGACTTTGGAGACAATGGACATGCTGATTTTGCATACCCAATTACTACACTGCATATTGCACAACAATTTTTGCATAGGGTCATTGCACATTCTTACACACGCACTGCCACTTTACTTATGACTTTATTTATGATTACTGTACATTTTTATACACACATTGCCACAACTGCTCATCGCACATGTCTAATGTACAGTTTTAAGCCTTCCAACCTGTAATATATTTCGTACAGTTAATCTGTACATGATCTTGGTCTGTAAATAATTTGGAGAGCTTTTTATATGTATATTTTTATTCTCTCTTATTTGTGGTATATTGTGAGTTTATTGTGCGTTTTTAAAGTCGTGTGAACTGTTAAGTCTTACTCCCCCCTGTTGTTCCTGTGACACCAAATTTCCCCTTGGGGATCAATAATGTACTCTCTATCTATCTATCTATCTATCTTTCTACTGTATCTATAAAGAGATATGCTTATAGCCTTCGAAAACCAACCCAAGTGTGACAAGAAATACTGTGCATATAAACTAAGTACATTCCTACTACTTTTGTGTTGAATACCTAATATCCATTCAGGTTTACATGTATACATATTCTGTATAATTCTTTTTAAAAAAAATTGAACACTGCCCAATTTAATCTATCAACTGTCCAGATTATAGTCAAAATATTGACTGTATATTTAAGTCTGAGACAGTGAGCTGTATCCTTCAGATCACCTTTACATGGCCTCTGGAATGTTGCATGTGACTGTTGCGTTCAATCACAGCATGTAATATTCATGCAAACATAGCTGAGGTGGCTTGGTGGGGCCTTGCTGCTCCAGGGTCCCTGCTTCAATACTGGGCTCAGGATACTGTGTGTATGGCATGTAGGTGGATTGGCTATGCTAATAATTGCCCCTCTAAATGAGTGCTGGAATGTGTGTGTGCATGACATCTGGTCCCATGATGCTGTAATAGTGAATAATTATGAATTGCTCCAAATGCTGAATCGTGAAAGGGTTGTTTCTAAATTACTCTGTATGGTCATACTTTCAGGCTATGGTGAAAACCCATAATTGAAACTGTCTTTGATTTGTGTCATTAGGAGGTGCTGGACATTGCCCGTCAGCTGCTAGCAGAATTGGGGCAGCACAATGACTGTGAGATTGAGGAAAAGAAATCTAAACTTGAACAGCTAAAGACTGTGCTGGAGATGTAAGTACACTTTAAGTGAGCACTTAAGGCTAAGAGATAGGTTTGGTATGCACTGCTACTATCAATCACATGGCACTGAGCTGCTGCACATTTTCAGTAACACATCCCAGTGACTTCACCCCTATTTTACAATTCTTCTCCTCCCTGGTCCGTCTCTTTTCAACTGTCATGTCTCAACTATGCTACATTTACCATTTCTATTTCCATATGTGTGGTGGTCTGGGGAAACCCCATTAGCTGTTGTGACAGTTGAATTCTGACAAACAATTTTAAAAAAGATGAAAAATTGGGTTTTAGCCAAATTGTTTTTTCCCCCCATAATGATACTTTTGACACCACCACCTTAAGAAACCATAAATATGTTTCACTGAAATCAAGTGGAAATCATGTGTTTTTATTTACTTTTTAATCATGCGTAGCGTATCTCCCTTCAGTTGTCATATTAGCCTAAAGTCAAAAACCGTGCTAGATAAGTGTGATTTCCTCACACAGTGAATTTCACGATTTGATCCAGTTTTTGTTTAGCTACATACCATAGCAAAATGGTCATAAGCCTAATCAGTTCAGATTATAATCAGATGCCTACCCACAAAATATCTGCAGTGCTCTCGCGGCTCAGTTGCAATTGAATCTTTACATGCAATTTTAATTTTTCATCTGAGATGCAAAAGAGATGTTTAATTCAGTTCACAATCCCCTTCCTACCATGTGAAAGGTTTCCCCAGGTCGCCACACATATATTAAATTATATGTATAGTCTTGGTCAGAAGCATTTTATGCATATCTTCCTAATGGATGTGGTGTAATATCTTTGGGCTGTATTCAGAGTTGGCAACTTAAGTCCAAAACATATGTGAGGAACATTCACAGGCAGGTTACGCATGTTCTGGACTCACCATTTAGATTATGCAAATCACCTCCATGTAGTTCTCACCTCTGAGGTTGCCAGATTTTTCTTGAGTAGAAGTGTCTGAGATGAGTTTTTCCAGTAGCATCTAGACCACTGCCTTTAAAGGGGACCTGTAATGCAAAATTCACTTGTACATGGTGTTTGAACATAAATGTGTGTCGGTAGTGTGTGTACACAACCACCCTATAATGGTAAAAATCCACCCACTACATTTTAATATTCTCTATAAATCATAAACAGTGTCTCAAAATGAGTCGTTCGCGTTTTCTGTCCAACGTGACGTCACATTGGAACAGGCCCCACCCACAACTGGTGATGGACTGTGCCCTATTAGCATAGAACCTCCCCCAAGTGAGCTGCACACAGTCCACCATGTTCTCCACGCTGGAATAGCTACAGTTATAAGAAGAATGTCTCAGCTTCGTAAGCTTTGTAAGTGTTCTGTTGTTGGCTGTAAGAATGAACATGAGAGTCTTCATATACTCCCAGCATCAGAACCACTGAAGACGCAGTGGAGAGGTTTTATTTTTGAAAGAAATATGCCCCAAAAAATAGCTAAATTTGTGGATGTTTATGTGAATCGTTTTATAGCAGACTGCTTTGTGAACGAGGGTCAATACAAAGCAGGATTTGCTGAAAAGAAGTACAAGCTGTAAAGACAGAGCCCTCTTCTGGAAAGGGGGTGGGGAGCAGCAGCTCATTTGCATTTAAAGAGACACACACGAAAATAGCGTGTTTTTGCTCCCACCCAAAAAGGGGCATTTACAGCATGGTATAATAAATGATCCGTGGGGTATTTTGAGCTGAAACTTCACATATACATTCTGGGGACACCTGAGACTTATATTATATCTTGTAAAAAGGGGCATAATAGGGCTCCTTTAAACGCAAGCACTTATTTTTAAACTGCAAAAAAATCAGGGATAGAAAATGCAGACTGAAGAAGGACATGAAATAAGATAAGACATTGAATAAAATCTAACAAGGGATTAGTATATTGCCAGTATATTGCTGCATGAATAGTCCTAGTAGTAATTCTCACATAAATTACTGCAAATTTGGTTTAACTCTCTCTTATTTTCCACTCCTTTGAATTAGCACTTGATCCAACAATCCTATTTTTTTGCACTTTATATTTTTTTGTGCACATGAACCCATATAAGATGATGTCTATTCTGATGTCCTACATCGGGGGGGGGTACAAAGACTTTTTGTAGTCTTTAAAGGGATGATATTAATAATTAATTCATATATTTAAGCATATCTATGTATTTAATACTGACCTCAAATGGCATTCCATGGATTTTCTTAAGTGTATTTACAGCCCAAAACATACATTTCAGCCTGACATATTGTGATTACATCAAACTGTTAGATAGTGGTGCTGGACTGAGTCTAAAGGCATGCCTTTGTTCTATGTAAACTCCACTGAGCATATGCAAATCATGTGCAACATGTGAATAGTGTTTAAGTCTGTAGTTATGTTTAAGGTCTGAATAACGTTGTGTGCTTAACTATATATTCTGAAACCACGTACCTCTGAAAACGGCCCTTTGATTGCTAAACTACTTTATGCAGTATTTAATATTAAGCATTGCCAAATGTAATTTGTGATTTATGAGAAAAAGATCACTGTGCTGTATCCCCCATGAGCTTAGTTTCTTATTCATTCCTCTCTTTTCTTTTCTTCCCCTCCCTCAATCTCTTCTGTCCACTCTCTCCAAAAGGGAATCCAGCCTGAATGATAATCAGTATGCACTCCAGACGTTCATTCATCCTTATGAAGGCCATTGAGTTCATAGTTATTAACCTGTAGCCTTGTATACTTTAACAACGAGATAATACGGGTTCCCTCATTTGCAATAATTCTCTCCCTATGAGGACTCGTTTATGCATTTATGATGCATGTCACCTCAGGCATGTCCTAAATAACTGACTCCATTGCTAAAGAAACTCAATCCCTCTTTAATCCTTCATGCTTCATCAGTCCACTCCAATCAACACACTTGCTATTCATCACATAGTATCTTTGATTTAATTAACACATTGATGGGAAAGCTACTTTTAGTGGACACATTTGTTTGACTGTAACCTTTAGGGAAGTGCTTGGTTTGAAATCAGGAAACGTCTATGACAAACAGTTGTTGTAAAATGCCTTAAAACTTGTTCAATGTCAGTTTGGGATTTCTGCTTAAAGACTGACTCCCAACCAAGTATTAAAGCATTTTAGACTGTTGACTTCTGATAATCATATGTTGGGTTAATCAGATGTCTATCTCTTTATTTTGTATTCCATTTGTTGGCATGTGGCTCTCGGTTGTAGTTCAAACTGCCATGTTTCATTCAGATCTTTTAAACTCTCTTTTACAGTAAAGAGGCAAAATGGCATATTATTGTTTGGATGGGGATCTGGAAAACCCAGATAGACCATAGACCATCTTCCTGTAGAGATTATATTGAGTAAGAACTCTATTGAGTAAGAATCAAGAAAGTTTTTAGAACTATATATAGTTCAAAATGAGAATATTTCACCACGTGTAGGGTTTTCCCAGGCCACCACACACACAGTGTATTGACAAAGTGGCATTAGAGTTGCAGCAATGTTCTCTTATGTCCCTTTAAAGCATATGGGGCAAAATGACCTGCTCTGGCATGGCATACATGGAAAATATTAATGGGCCTAAGCCCCTTTGAAAAGGTCAACCTGACACATGTTTTCAGAAACATGACAGCTATTGAGCCCCTGCTAGCAAATGATAAGCCATGCTGTGGCCTGTGAGTGTTCTGTGTGACAGTATGACAGTGGTGTCTGCACCCCGTGTTCTGCCCTGTGCTTTATTTAAGGTACGGCCATTTCTCTGGGATAAATCGCAAAGTGCAGCTGACCTACCTGCCTAATGGCCAGCCTAAAGCATCAAGTGAGGAAGAAGGTGAACACATTTTTAAACTAAAGACAGGTGTTTGGAAGCTTGATCTAATACACAGCTTTATATTAAACAGTGTATAAATATATGTGTATAACATTTAAATTGTGGTGTGCGTGTGCGCCTGTGCGTATGTGTGTCTGTGTGTGTCTGTGTGTGTCTGTGTGTGTCTGTGTGTGTCTGTGTGTGTCTGTGTGTGTCTGTGTGTGTGTGTGTGTGTGTGTGTGTGTAGAGTCTCAGAAGGAAAGTCCTTCTTTGCTGTTGGTGCTAAAATGGGGAGGTGAGCTGACTCCGGCCGGTCGTGTGCAGGCTGAGGAGCTGGGGAGAGCTTTCCGCTGCATGTACCCTGGAGGACAAGGTATACACACAAACACACACACTCAAAGAGACTAATCTGGAGGACTTTATCTAAACAGATAAATTCCTTTAGTTCATTACTTTATGACTTTATTTGAGACACAAGTAAAGTTTCCTGTTATCTTTGATATAGTAACAAAGTGCACACAAGGCATTTCCCAGAAGATAATGAAGCATGGCCCTTTGCCAACTCCCATTAATGAAAATGTCGGTGTACATTATGTTTCAGAAAAGCAGATAGTATACATTTTGTAAAGGACTTCACTGAAATGTATAGAGTATAGACATTGCATGATTCTATTATTCTGTCATTAATAATACTAATGCACTCTGTCAGTGTCTTTGTCATGTGGTTCTGACTTTGTAACAGAGTAGTACTGTCTTATTAACATCTGGACTTTTGATATAGTGTAAAATACATGCACAACTGCTTTTGGAGTCACAAGACATGTGATGTGTGAAACACTATATTGTAAATAATGCAATAAATGCAGTAAACAATGAATGCGAAACTAAATGTATTGACATACTGTAGTCTTTGGGAAGATCGCATGTTCACATTTAAACCATTTTTTAAAGATGAAGCTGTAAATGTGATTATAATGTCTACAGCAGCTATTTGTTTGGATGATCCTAATTATTAAAATGAATATTTAATAATGGTTGAGACTTAACCACTTGGTTGAGGTGTCGTGATTATTTCTTGAGTTTACATTATAATTTCCCTTTTTTTTCTTTTTCTTTTTTTTTATAGATATTTTGATTTATTTTTATACAAAAGCAGGAAAACAGTTGTTAGCTTGCACCACCACACAAACAAACAAGTTTGATTTGATTTACATTGAAATTTTATATAATTCTTGTTTACTGTTTTGTTTATTCATTTACATTTGCAGTATTGCATTAATAGTGCAAAAACATCATCTTCCTCAAAGTTGTGTGCATGTCTATAATTTCCTGGCATGCTTTTTTGTATTTTTCCGAGGTGTTCATAGCTTTTTATATATTTTTGGAGTAAACAGGAACTAACCATGGCCACACTGTTTCCCATGTTCTTGCTGAGTCATATTCTGCTGTTGGAAAGAGAGTAACTCGCTGAGTTACTCGCTGAGTTACTCGCTGATTTGCTCTTCTCTTGCCTTGAATTATAAACTAGATAACCGCATATCCCTGGGCTGTGAGTCCCCTACTGACTGTGGTAAGAAGGGCTTTCAAGTGTGGGAATGATATTGGGCTTTCTGTGCTGCTTTTCTCATTATCATTTAATGCCCAATGTGTTTCCTGTGGTGTGTGCAGAAGATTTCATAACGTGGCATAAGGCATGAAAAGACTCCATTATGTTGGTCTTCGTGACTGTAATAACGCTTTGTGTAATTTCTTAAACAGTGTGAAGTACATGAGTGTATGGTGTGACTTGGTTGTTCTACATAAAGAAATAATGATGCTTTTAATCTTATTTATTGTTGAAAATGGACACTTTTTAAGTGATGCGCTTATTGTGATCCCAGGTCTGTCTTGTCTTGTAACCTTCACATATCAAAAAAGCCATGAAGACATTTATCTTTCATGCCTAACTTTGCATGAATTAGTCTTATTTTGCAGACAAGCTTATCATCATCCTTTTTAAGAGATAACATTTTATATCCATGCATTACTGTTTTAGCGACAAACAAACAACAAAAAAGCACATTGCAAATAGCTGGTGAATGGTATTCACTTGTGTTTGTTGTTTTGCTAAAATACAACACTCTACCCTCATGCAGGAGACTATGCTGGTTTCCCTGGCTGTGGCCTACTGCGTTTACACAGCACCTACCGCCATGACCTTAAGATCTATGCTTCAGACGAGGGCCGGGTACAGATGACCGCTGCTGCTTTCGCAAAGGTACATTTCTGTACATAATTGTGTGCTTTGGTCTGCCTGTATATGTCACATCCACTACATATGGAATGTTTTTGTTTTTTGTTTTTTTTCTCTCAGGGGCTGTTGGCTCTGGAGGGTGAGTTGACCCCTATCCTGGTGCAGATGGTTAAGAGTGCCAACATGAATGGCCTGCTGGACAGCGACAGTGACTCGCTTACAGACTGCCAACAGCGCGTCAAAGCTCGGCTCCATGAGATCATGCAGAAAGACCAAGACTTCACTGGGGAGGACTACCAAAAAGTACAGCATATTTTTCTACCATTGGCTTTCCCTTTTATACTGGTCTAAAAGGTTTCCTTTGGGTGTTTTGACTTTTTCTTCGTGACATTTTGTTTTAGCTTGCCCCAACTAAAAGCCCTTCTCTGGTCAACTCCATGAAGATCATAGAAAATCCTGTCAAAACATGTGACGAGGTTTTTGCTCTCATTCAGAGCCTCACACGTCAGATACGCAAGCGGCTAGAGGACCCCAAGTCTGCAGGTATGGCTACTTCTAATCCATTTTTGATTGCTTTAAAGCCCCAGAAAATGTCAAAAAATGGCCTAGAAAATGTTTGAGCACAATCGTTTTCATTAAAATGTTCAAACCTCTCAAAACATACTAAACCAACATTAGCCAGTTAACTGCTAGTAAACTAGTTCCCAAATAGGCATGGATGGGAATTTCGTCTTGATTTGCATCGTCATATTTTCATTTTTTTTTTTTTTTTATAGCACCAAGAATATACCACAACAAAGAATACTTCTTTGTTTATAACTATCATTAGCTAATTTGGGTAGCTAGCTTAGCACACAGGTTCTACAACTTCCCAAAAAATTTTTTATAAAGCATTGAGAAATTGTCTTCTTTAATCTTTGACTTGTACACTGTGGTTAAAAAAAAAACAAACCCACAACCAATCTATCTAATCCATCCAAGAAATTTAACCTTGATAAATGTTTATAAAAAATTAATGCTCTCATTTACTGTACTAAACCATTCAATTGGTCTAATCTAATGTGATTGAACCCTTGCATATCAGATCTACAGCTGTACCACAGTGAGACTCTGGAGCTCATGCTCCAACGCTGGTCCAAGCTGGAGAGGGACTTCCGCATGAAGAATGGCCGCTATGACATCAGCAAAATTCCCGACATCTATGACTGTGTGAAGTATGACACACAGCACAACAACTCTCTGGGCCTGGAAAACACGCTGGAGCTCTTCCGGCTGTCTCGTGCGCTCGCTGACATCATCATTCCTCAGGTAGAGCACCTGTGAGATCTTTATTTGTTTTGATTCTTGTATGTATTCCCCCCTCCCTTTTTCTGTTTCTCATGTGTTTGCTACCTCAGGAGTATGGGATAAGTAAATTGGAGAAGCTGGACATTGCTAGTGCCTACTGCCTGCCCCTAGTTAAGAAAATCCAGCTGGACCTGCAGAGGACACATGAGGATGAGGCTGTCAACAAGCTGCATCCACTGTGAGCCTCTGGACCTTATTACAATATAATACACAATACAACTTTATTCATCTCCTTAACACAGTGCGATTTTGTGGTTTATTGGTTACTACTGTAGAAAGTACTGAAGCAGTCTTGACCTGAGTCTTGTATATGAAAGTTTCATATAATACTAAGTGTAATTTGTGTCCATGCAAAAAATTATATCTTAGTGAGTAAAAATATCTTCAATATAGATGTGTATCTAATATTTCTTATTATGATTTCTTATGTGATTTCTATAAAATAAACAAAGATTATTAAACTTTTTTTTCTATTTCATATTTCTTTTTTTCTTTTCTTTTTTTTTTTTTTTTTACAAATTATATTTTTTTAATTATCTTATTTTACTGGCAGATAACTTTGTTTATTTCAAGCATTTATTTCTTGAAAGAAGCAAAATGATCTGCCAACCCATACAAAAAAAGTTCTAAATGCAAATTGTTTAAAACCACTTAAAAATCCATTTTGATTCAGAAATAAATGTATGGACGTCATTAAACTCTTCCATTTTTCTTACAAGCCAGTTTCAACCATTCTTAAAATGTCTTTAAGGCCATTAAGAATATATATTCAATCGAATGTGTCCAAACGTGTCTTGTATGAGACAGTATTATCAAAATAGATTGGAGGAAAATGTACATAAATTGTCATATTAGTAAATATATTGCAAAGTATTTGCAATATATCATAGTATATTTGTTTCTTAAAGGAATGGAATGGACCAACAAATTCAGTCATGTAAGATTAGTAAAAAAAAAAAAATTAAAAAAAACTCAACACAATACAGAACTCAATGCAACAAGCCCTAATAATGTTACATTTGTTTTATAATAATTTCAATATTAGGAATGCCACATAAATTAATCTGTATTCAAAATGCTTTAACTTGCTGAGATCATTTTTGCTAAACAGATGTGAACGTTTGTGAGTGATCAGATTGTGTTTTTATCTCCTTTTGGTGGTTCAGGTATTCGCGGGGTGTGATGTCTCCGGGTCGGCATGTGCGGACCCGGCTTTATTTCACCAGCGAGAGTCATGTCCATTCCTTGCTCAGCATCTTCCGATATGGAGGCCTTCTTAATGTCAGTATGAGCCAAACAAACACCCACAATGCATATAGAAAGCTCTTACTCAGAATCCAAAATGAATCTTTGTGTTCATGTTGTTGTGTTATAGGAGGAGAAGGATGAGCAGTGGAAGCAGGCCATGGACTACCTCAGTGCTGTAACTGAACTCAACTACATGACTCAGATAGTCATTATGCTGTATGAAGACAACAATAAGGTAAAAGCCTTTGTACACTTAATTGTATCTTCTGCTCCTGTATGCCAGTGGCCTCATCTGTGTGTGTGTGTGTGTGTGTGTGTGTGTGTGTGTGTGTGTGTGTGTGTGTGTGTGTGTGTGTGTGTGTGTGTGTAGGATCCATCTTCAGAGGAACGTTTCCATGTAGAGCTTCACTTCAGTCCTGGGGTCAAGAGCTGTCGTGATGAGGAGAATGCACCAATGGGCTTTGGGTTCCGCCCTGCCTCTTCTGAGGTGTGTGTATATGTGGCTGTATATGCACCAAGAGTATGATAACCTTTCATAGAGAGATTTCTAAACTGCTTTGGAATAAGAATAAAAGGGTTCAAGGTAATGTCTGATGTAAATGCAGAACCAGGAGAAGCAGGAAAACCTGGGCAGTCTGGAGGATTTGTCTCAGGACGAACCTGATCGAGCCATTCTTGCTGAGCACCTCAACGTGCCCAGAAAGTCCCCACTGATTCGTAACCGAAAAACTGGTTCCATGGAGGTACTGTTCTTTAACACAGCCTCTAGCTGCAGTGTTCTCACATCCCGCACAGTCCTTCTAAAAGATAGCTGTACAGTATATGCCAGCTGTTCTGGAGTTATATGTTAGAAAGGTAGCTAATGATCTGCTAAGGCAACTTGCAAACCATAAACAGTAAAAAATAAAACCTTTTCTATCTGCCTCTATGAAGGAGAGAAAGCTAATTTCCTATTGTGTTATGTTTAAAGGTTTGAGGGAGGGTATTTATTAGCAATTTTGTCTGTCTGAAATAAACAATGTCACAGGGCTGGGCAATGTCACACTATGTTCTCAGTATTGTGATGCACAATATCACAATTCAGCTGCTGATTTGACATTTATTTTTGTAGCAATTAAGTATATTCATTCATAGCAATTAAATATATTCCTATATTCTTTTCTTTTAATGTAGCAATACTCTTGCTAGCATGCTAAATGTAAATATAGTGATAGCAATTTTTTACTGTAAAAATGTCTACCACTTAAAGTGTCATAAAGTTTGAGATGTAGAATGTAGAAGAAAATTAGCTTTTCATATAGTGTCTTATTGCTTGTTTTAGCTTCATATACAATATGCTTGTGTATTTTGTGTGCAGGTCCTCTCAGAGACCACAAACTCCTCTTGTGGTGCAGCTTATCGTCTCTTTCCTTCATGTTCCCGCCAAGCCTGTGAGGTCAAATCTGGTGGCCTTGGTATGTATCAAGTGTTACTTTCTTGCAGACCTACCACATGCCCTTCCATCAGCATCATCAGTGATCAGATCACATTTCTCTCTCTCTCTATCCCGTGGATGACCTGGATACTAATAAAACTTTAACTTTTTCTGCACAGCACCTATGAGGCCCTTACATGAGTAGTCAGTTCATACTTGGCTCATATTGTGTCTAAATGTAGCTGTTGGCAGCACAGTGAGGGCTATACTGTCCTGTCCTATTCCTGTCAGGGGAACAAAAAGCTGGAGTAAAACAATGCAAACATTGTCTCAGGTTACAAACCACTGAACCACTTGAAACTTGTGTAATTACTATGTTTACACTGTACATGTCATGGACAAAAAAACGTTTTACGTTTTTATTTCTTAAAGGTGAAGCTGAACAAATGATAGTATTGCCACTTTATAGTTCTTATTCCTGAAATGCATAACATCATGACAGGCATACCATCACGCAAATAAGTTAAGCCAAGTGTGAAGTACAGTATGAAGTCCAAAATCAATGTGAACTTCATATGTTAAACCTTAACAATAAAAGTTGGGTGTGTATTTACACTAGATATGAAGGTGTTTAAAAACTGGAGACATGCATTTGCTGTATAAATATAGTTGAAATCAATTCCATGAACAGTGTTTGATTTCTTTGTACAGGACTTGTTGTACAGTGCGTGTGTTGCATCTGGTCCGTCTCTGCCACCAGGGCAAAAATAAACTTGACAACCTGTCTGTGACTAGCAGTTCATGGGAAATATTTGTAATGTCCCAAACATCACACTGCATTGAGTTTCCTTTTGCTCTTCCAGAAACCAGTTAGTTTTCCATTACTCAGTGTTTAAACACACTTAAAGTTTCCACTGAACAGTTTGCATTGTGTGTAATGGTTTAGAGTTTTTGTGTCGTCCTGTGCACACACTGAGGTTTGGTGCAGGACAGAAAAAGGTTGTGGTTTGATTATTATATTGGCTGCTAAACTAACATAATCGGGTATAATGTGATGCGATGCCAAAAAGTGTCTCTAGTGAGCTCGTTGCTGGGCATGAAAACCATTAAACCATTAAAGAGATGCTGCATGTTGATTAGTGAAAACTAACCATCATCAACCCTTTCCCTACCTAAACCCCTCTCTGTCCACCTCATGGTCTCTCCCACCCCCTCGCAGGCTCCCTGTTCACTGGCCTCTTCAGTTCCTCCTTCCGGGGGGTGACCTCCAGTGCCCCTAACCTTCGAGAGCTGGCCCGAACCCAGCGCAAAAAAGCCACGTCCCCTCAGAGTCGAGTCAGTAGAGAGGGTATGTCCTCTGTCCGATTGCGCCTTCTGACTTCAATAAAGCAAGCTGATAAAAAGAATATACACAGTTCCTTGGCAATATTACTGATCTGTTTCTATTGCTCTTCACAACCAATGCTACCCAATCATTTCTGTGCTACTCTATTGTCAAAACCTCTCCCATACAGATTTTTGTTTCTGCACAGACGTGGCTAAAAACTGCGCTGCCTTTGGATTTCTGTCTATTTCCAGCTTCTTTTCAAAGCTTGCTCTCTGCTTGCAACTATTGGTTTCCACTGACCTTGACCTCACTTCACTGTTGATTCTCTTTAGACTGGCTGAATGCTAAAATTACACCTCTTAACCAACCCTCTGTTCCATCTAGCTGGTCACTTTAAATTCACCTTGGCATATTGATTTTATGATTTCATTTGTCAATAAAACACTAAAACCTCTAGGCTGATGCATAGCATGTCAGATTTTAACTAGCACCCTAATTTGTGTTTGCAAGTCAGCTTACTGAGTGTGTGTATGTGTGTATGCTTTATAGATGCACATATAAGGAAAGTATTGTGTTTTTAATAATGCATATCTTGTTTCTATTTTATCTGAATGCAAGTCTATATTTGTATGATAAGTGTTCTGCTTGTGGTCCCCTTTGTATGTGTGCCCTTTTTGAAAGCCCCATTATAGTTATACACTCGCTGTCCATTTTAATATGAACCCCTGTACTCCTGCTCATTCATGCAGTTATCCAATCAGCCAATCATGTGGCAGCAGCACAGTGCATAAAATCATGCAGATACAGGTCAAGAGCTTGAGTTAATACTCACATCAAACATCGGAATGAAGAAAAAGTGAGATACCAGGAGAGCAGCAGTTTCTGAAATACTCAGACCAGCCCATGTCACAGAGATCACAATCTTTCCTCATTCTGATGTTTGATGTAAGTATTAACTGAAGCTCTTGAATCTGCATGACTTTATGCATTGTGTTGCTGCCACATGATTGGCTGATTGGATAACTGCTTAAATGAGTAGGTGTACAGGTGTTCCTACTAAAGTGAATGGTGAATGCATATTTGTTTTTGTACATAAATGATTTAAAAATAAGCTATATTTGTGATCGCCTCCAGAGGACACTATTTTGCTTGTTTTTCAAACATTGCATGATTATCATCATTATTACTTTGCCGTTTTTACTTTTACTAGATTAGGGGAGGACTGGAATATATGTGATTGTGTAGCCTAGTGACTCAAAAACTTTAAGTCCATAGACAGTTGCCAGTTTATAAGGTACACCTACTTTGTGCCTCCGCTTGTTTTCCATTTATCTGGTATGACTACAGGTTAATTTGTATGTGTGTATTCCTGCCTGTAGCTCATGTGTCAGCCCCTCTCTTCTCCATCCATCAATAGTTCGGGAACACCATAGGACCCTTATATTGAAATGTATTCATTTGGCTGACAAGTCTGTTGAAATCTATTTGCAATTGAAACAATTGAGGATACAGTGGATTAGTTGGGAGTTATGGATCTTGCTCAAGGACTCAGCAGTGTCAGTTTGGTGCCCCCATCACTGGACCGAGTCTATCAGGAACATCACTTTATTAGACACATCTATCTTGTTGGTCTACCTTGTAAGTGTACAGTTATAAATTCACGTTCTTCCATGCAGGATTTGTGCTAATTGACCTCTAGCCCTTTAGTTGTGGTCCTGTGGTGGTCCCATGTGACAGATAGACAGGGCAGAGAAGCTACAGTCGGTAATTGTGTAACACTGTTAATTTATTTTTGTTGACATAGTATAAAAGTATTATTAAATTCATTTTAAAGTTTTCTTTTTTAAATCGCAACACTCATGTTTTGCTGGGAGTTTACAAAACCAACCTATATATGGTGCTGCAGATCATGTATTGTCAATACTCAGTGCATTGTCATGTATTGTATTGTCTTCAAATACTCTGATATGATATTTTTGTCATATCACCGACCCTGACCTACAGTTGTGCCTATACGGTCTGTGAACTTGATAAACAGCCATGACAGTGTATTTTGCTGAAGTTTTATGGTAATGAAGTAAACCTTTCCATGCTTTCACTAGACAGATTTACATCCTGGAATTTTCCACTTAATAACATCTATATATTTAGCACTATCTGCATGGATAATAACTTGGAACTGAATTGGATCTTCTTGCTAGCAGATTGCCTCAGTGTTGTGTATAAAAGGAATTTTGTCCACAGGGTGTCACTGTATGATTATGCCACAGGTCTGCAGTATATTAGACCACTAAGATTATGCCCAAAATATTGCCTTGTCATTCTGCTCCATGGAAGGGGCGGGGGAGGGGATACTGTTTGTTATATAAGTTTTATATGATTTTTAAATGTATTTTGTAAGGCTGTTACTTTTGGATAGTGGGTTTGGGGGTTCTGCTCACACAATTTGGTTAGTTCTGGGTTTCTAGATCCAAATGCACCAGAGTGACACTGCTTCTTTTATTTCCTCAGAGTTGCTCTCATTGCCGGCTGTAAAGAGGTTTTCTGTGTCATATGCCAGGCATCCAACTAATGGTATGAATGTTGTTTGGAGTCCATGTCTTTAGATACGTGCATGCCCCCTGGGGGTCATTTCACCATAACAGTTAGTAATTTGTTGGCATTTTGATCCTAATTTGCAATTTTTGTGAATTTTGTTTTTTTCCATTA
Source organism: Stegophilus panzeri (assembly GCA_024331685.1). Lineage (NCBI taxonomy): Eukaryota > Metazoa > Chordata > Actinopteri > Siluriformes > Trichomycteridae > Stegophilus > Stegophilus panzeri. The sequence continues at coordinate 16,436,806 of JANDJT010000217.1, forward strand.
TTTCTGCTCACAACTGTTCTCACCCATTGTATTTGGATTTACCACCTACAGCATCACACTTCTGGGTTTAATTCATTTCTGACTCATTCATTCCTTCTTTCTTTCTTTTTCCTTCTTTTTCAGTGGATAAATGCATGTCCTTTTCTTGCATATATCTCATGATATTTTTATTTGTATTTTGCTCTGTCATGTACTTGGTTCTCTGTTAAGCTCAAGCCATACAGAAAACATCATTGCGCTTTAGAATTAATGATCACTGTTCATTCCTGTTTCCATTTTGGACTTACTGTGGTTATTATATAATGAGATACTGAACAGCAGTGATTCGTTACACATTATGAATAAAGCTTATAATGAAGGCAAGGGTTAATGAACTGTCTTCACAGTTTTTGCTAAGATGCACTGTGGATCTTGTCTCTCCTCACACATAATAGCTGATATCCTCACAGCTGATGAAAGAAATCTTGCAGCAGTACCCTGAAAAACAGTATTTTGTCTCGATGACAGATGCATTATGGATAATGTCTGGCCACAAACGTGTCATGTTTTCCTCTACATCTGTTTATATTATTAGCATAGGAAGCAGACTTTCAGTAGTTTTAAGGCCTGTGCTGTCAGTTTGTCAGATTTGGAACAGAAGGAAATAAATCAAAGTGGATCTATTTGTTTTATAGAAGCTCTAGTTTTGATAAGTTCTGGATTATTGGTATTTGGGGACCTTTTTGTTATTTTACTGGAATGGTGTAAAGTCCAGTTTTCAAAAGTCATACATGTAGCAAAACTGAAAACCTTCAGCTTATCATCAAATGATTATGAATTTGAATCCAGATGATGTCACAACCATCTATAGCTAGGAGTCCAAGAGTGTGTTCAGCTGTGAATGTGCAGCAGTTTAAAAAGATGTAGTGGCTGGTTTCATGTGTCTCAGAGGAAGCACATGCCCACCTTCACCCTCCCCAGTTGGCATCTGTTGCGTGATAAGGGAGCTACATAGCTAGTGGATGGGAACGGACCAAATTAGGAGAAAATGGGGTAAAAAAAAAAAAAAAAAAAAAGGAAGGAAGGAAGAAAATTCATACCTGTTCTGTGGGTTAGCCCTGTGATCAGTCATCCCAATCATTATCATTTATATTGTCTCATATGAAAATATTTTTGTTTCTAGTCAGGCCTGATTCAGTAGAGACTGAATACTAGTAGAATACTGAATCTGCTAGGTGCACAGTGCAGTTCAAAGAGTTTGTGGAAAGAGCTAAAGGCAACCTTTCAATCAATTTGACATAGCAGTTTTATTAAAAAAAATAAAAGTAGTGAATCAGCCTAAGGGAAATAAATCTGTCCTGAGCTGTGTCAGCTCACAGGCTATGGCCTAATACTTTAAAATTTGAAGATCAGACATGGAGCATCATTTTAAGTGTGTGCATACATGAAAGATTAATTAAAGTTATATACTCTTTAGTTATGTCAAAATGCACATAATGGAGTAGTAGTAGTAGTTGTATTGTGTTCAATGCTACCTGATGTTAACTAGCAAATTAAGCAAACATTGTATTTTGTTGTGCTACATGTATTGTTTTTATTTTAATGCACAGTTGAGTATCAGTTAGTTTTGTGTTGATGTTATTTCTTATGAGCCTGTGACTTTGTTTCATGGTGCATTTGTGCAAAAAGTGTTAACTGCTATAAACATTTTGTTTGGCTAAAGCAAGTCTTATCTAAGTCTTTTACTATAACACGTTATGTGTTTCTCAAAGTGAACATACTGGATTTGAGATGTAGTATTCAGCTAAAGCAGCAGCATTGAAGGGACTCCCTCATTATTTTATAGGTTATGTCTTGTGTCCGATTGATTGAACACGGCTTAATCATTATGCTGCTATGCAGATCAGCCCACACACTAATACTTTAAAGGCCATATATAAATTGTGCACTAAACAGTGACAAAATGAATAGTCTTCTCATCAACGTTAACGCCCCATTCCGACAAGATCACTGGTTAGGTGGTTTTAATTATACTGGATTCCTTTTTAATTTTATCTTTGAAGTGCGAATTAGTGGATGCAGTGCTTCAATGCCTCTCCTTTTAGTATGGAAATGCTTGGCTGTAGTTGGTAATTTGTCTTGCGTGCTGACTCACTGAGCTGAAAAGTTGAGACAGTCGAAACATGCTGTGTGCTGTACAACAAGACTTATCTTCCTCATCCACTCTATTCCCTTTGCTTCTCCTCTGTATTAGTCTCTGTCCTTCACAGTTTCTCCCGCTTGAGGGGAAAAGAGGAGGAAAAGCCCACCATCACTTTATCAAAACCCTTTTGTCACTCCTTCCTATGTGTGTTCCCCTTTCTATAATCATTTTCCCTTGCTTTCCTCCGTCTTCTCAGAGTGTGCCGAGAAGCTGCAGCATGTCACTGAATTGCTGAGTTGGCTCTCAGCTGATCCTATGCTCACTCACCACCTTCATCATTGCTACTACCCTCTCCTCCTGTTCACCTGCTGGCTCCCATTCTCAGCCCCGTGACTTATTTCTGGGCACCACTCCACCCACTCAACCACCCCTTTTTCTACTACATCTCTATACTTGCTGTCTGCTCTCTGAGCATTGTTTCTTAGCGGTCTTTTACGCAAGAGTATCCACATGGGAAGCCAGCATATGGTTGTGTGTCGCATAAAGTGAGGGGGATGGCAAGTGGGGGTTGGGATTGGGCACTATAGTGGAGCTGTTATGTTCTGGTTGATTTGGCCAGTTTTAGCACAGAAACCATTGCCAAGGCACTTTATAATGAAAGAATGTTGTGAACCATGTACACCGTGAGGAGAACAGCTGATCTGATTTTGACTGTATCAAAGCAGAACATGAAATCACATAAGCTATATGCTGTACTTTGAAGGTTACATGGGTTGTACTCAATGCACAAGATTATTCCTTAATGTAATAAATGGATGGAAAACGATACTAAAGCTGGGTAGGACCCCCATCTTCAGTTCTTCATGGCATGGTTACAAGGTCTTTGAGATTCTTGTTCCTGTTGATATGATTCTATCACATAACTGCTGCAGATTTATTTGCTGCACATTAAGCTGCAAATCTTCTCTTCTACCACATCCCAATGGTGCTGTATTGGATTCAGTTTTGGTAACTACTATTTCAGGCTACTGAAGTACACTGACCTCATTGCCATGTTCATATAACCAGTTTGAGATGTGCTGTATTATGGCACTGGAAGTCACCATGATGCCATGGTTAGCAACAATACTCAGATAGGCTATGGCATTCAAATAATGCTTAACTGGTATTAAGTGTCCAAAGTGTGTCACCAAATTCTGACCCTACCGTCTCCATTTCAAAGCATAAATCTAGATACATTAGACCAGGCATCATTTTTCTAATCTTCAACTATCTATTTTTGATGAGTCTGTGCCCACCGGAGCCTCAGATTCCTGTTCTTGGCTGACAGGAGTGGAACCTGATGTGTTCTTCTGCTGTTGTAGTCCAACTGCAAAATTCAACATGTTATGCATTCTGAGATGCTATTCTCCTTAACATGCTTGTAGATTTCTTTGATTTATTTGGGTTGCTGTACCCTTCCTGTCAGTTCTGTCTGGCCATTCTCATCTGATCTCTCTCATCAACATGGTGTTGCCAACCAGAGAAATGCCTCAAGTGATGTTTTATTTCTGCATAAACTGTAGAGAGTGTTGTGCATAAAAATCTTAGGAGATCAGCAATTTTTGCAATGGTCAAACCAGCCCACCTAGCCCCAGCATGGCCAAAGTCACAGGATCACATTTTCCCCCCTTTTCTTATGTTTATTGTGAACTGAAGCCCTTGACCTGTACTTGAGTTAACCTGGCCAAGAATCAGCTGGGGTGCAGGTGGTGTTAATAATGTTGCTGGTGAGTATATAATATTAACAGGAATATTAAAGACTTTCGTTCTATACCTCTTGAATGATGCTGTATCCTGGCAAACACCAGACCCACTAAATTCACCTTACATTGTTTTAATTGGGTACATTTCTCTCTACATAGACTGACCCCTGAGAGTGTTTTGAAGTGAAACTGGATTTTTAAAAATGGATTCTAAGCAAATTGGAACCTTTTTGTCTTCTATTTTATTTTCAGTTAGTGCTTTTAAAGCAGGCAATAGCCACTGATAAGATGAAAACCCCTTATATTTGCTCAGTTAGGACTGTTTACCTTCCAGAACCATCTCTTTCTCCTTCTCATTAATTTTCAGCTTGTCATGTTCCCTCCATCTGTTTTCCACTCCCCTCTCCATCGTCTGGCTTTCTGTAAATGAACCGAGAATTGTATATTCTAATATATTGGATTCTCTCAGCTGCAATTAATGTGTAAGCCAAGATGCTTGTGAGAAGAGTGAAAAAGGATGAAGTGTCCTTAATGTATCCAAGGTGCTCATTCCTCGACATGCAAGATTGCATTCAAGACAGACTTTTTAGTATGTCTTCCTCTTAGTTCTGAATTAAACAGAATTAAACCTCCAAAATACAATTGCAATCAAAATTATTCAACCCCCATTGCAAATCAGGGTTATTGTCAAATTTTACAGACTTTCAGCTGTTTGCAATGGACAAATCAAACAAAAGCAATTGAAATAGTTCAACACAACTTTCAATACACAGAAGCATCGCTTAAAGCAGTAGGTACAGTCTGACTCCATCGACCCCTGCAGACCTCTGCACCGTTTTTTTTTTGTTGTTTTTTTTTTTTTTTTAGAACAAACTTTGTTATAGATTTTTTATTTTATGACTTCTACATTATAGAATCAATACAAAAACATTTTATATTTCCAAACATTAGTTTTCCATCACAAAAATTAAATGTTACAGAAAAATGTTTGCATGTCAGTAAAGAAAGCAGCATATTATGTAACAGAATACTTTTCAGGCAGAAAAGCATAATGAAGGCTCCTTGCTGGAAAAATAAGAAGCAAGGGCGACAGTCAAAATCTCCAAAAGAACTGTGGCTGGTTCTGCAAGATGCTCAATAAAACTTACCGGAGTTCCTGAGACTATTTTTTTATTTTTCTTTATTTTTTTTTGTCTTTAGTAAGGGATGTCTTACTAAATAGTGACTTTCTTTCATTTATTATTGTTTATTACTGCACTTTATAGTATTTTTTTTTTTTAATGTAGAAAAATGTAATTTCTTTATTTTTGAAGGCATCTTTGCTGTACAGCATTTCTTTGCATGTACCTAAGACTTTTGCACAGTACTGTACAGTGACTGAATACTGTGGGGAGTGTTCAGAGTTATAACCATTTCAACTAAGTTAAATTGGTGCATTACTCATTCCAGCAGTGCTCAGAGCCCTGTGGTTATTCAGTAGCTGTAAGGCTCAGTGATTTATGATGCAAGGTGTTAACACCCCACATTTGTCAGTGTACAAACACATGCAAATTAGTGTGGAAATTCTGGAATTGACCTTGGTATTAGGAGATTTGTGAGCAGACAGATGCATCTCTTTTATATTCCGAGGGTTTGGTTTTGTTGCCAGGTTATTGGAGGTTTGTTGTTTGGGGCAAGACTGTTGGCAAGACTGTATTACTGTAGCTCTCTTTTTTTATGTTTTGTAAATGTTTGCACTAGACATTGAAGATGACTTTTTTTTACATTGATATTTAATTTGGCGTATTTTGTGTGATTCAGGATTTGAAGGCTGCTCTATGGTGCCATCTATATACCCCCTGGAGACCCTGCACAATTCTCTCTCACTGAAACAGGTGGATGAATTCCTCAACAAAGTGTGTGAAAGCCGGAGAGAGACACTCGCCAAGACTCTGAAAAGTAGGTAGATGTACATGCTCGCACTCATGGATATTGTGCTTGGAATTTTTGGAATCAGAAGTTATACTCTATATATCCTACTATATTGCTTTTGAAAACTTTAATCATCTGACCTTTCATTCTAAGCTTTTGCTCTAAAAAAGGTTTCAACTGAAAATAAACCTAAAGGACCTAATCAAGCCTTGTGCTCTTTCTGCTTTTGTACCCTCCAGCTCTGAGAGTAATGTTTGACTCTCAAATTCAACCTTCCACAGAGCCTGAGAGTCAGGAGCTGGCTAGACCTTCTTTTTCTTCGCCACTGCCCTAACAGCTAGCCCACTCTCTATAGTGTGAGTATCTCCTTCAATATAGTAGCTTTCCAGGACTCCAGGAGCAATCCATCATCCCCATCATGTCACCATCCGCACTAGCCACCTGGAGTCAAGAGCTCTCCAAAATATGCAGCAGTTTTGAGCGTCTGCCGCCAAGAGACAAAAATGCCAGTCTGTGCAGGCCTTAAACTGTCATAGGCTCTTGACACACTGTCTCCTTTTAAGCCCATCCATTAAGCTCAGTGCTGACTCTACTTAACTATATCCCACCCTCATATTGAGCTTTAAGTGTCATAATGTCTTGTGTGAGTGGTGGTGTGATTTATTCTGGCAATATAATATATCTAGCTTGGCTTGAATATCAACTCTGAGCATTTCCCCTCACCGGAAATCTAGGTTGCCTATAGTAATTGTAATATTGTTATATAGTTTTGATAACTCATTTATTGTGTGCATTTTGTTTGAGTCAGACTAGGTACATGCTTTAGGACACAAATGTCCTACAGTTTAAAATAGTGTTGTTTTACCTTTCACTGCATAACTTGTTTTCACCATTTGGGTCTTTTCTTTCTAGGCCAATACAGTAAATAAGAAAAGATTAAAAGAAAATACATTCATGTGAAAATATAAGTACACCCCATGGAAATTGTTGGCTTTTTTGACATATTTGGACAAGCAAATATTTGCTCATCTTTGAAACGGTGCCTATTAATAAAGTTGATATACTTGAACAAAACCACAATGAAAAATGAGCTTTTTCAGTCATTTATTCAACAGAAATATCAATAGATGTGATATTCGTCTGTGGGGGAAAAAAATAAGTACACCCTTGGCCTCAGAAGCTAGTATTGTCCCCTTTAGCAGAAAAAAACTTCTTGTAGGTGTTTTGTATAATTGTCCACCAGGCATGCTGAATTTTTTGACCACACTTCCATGCAATATTCTTTCAGTTGCAAGATGTTTGAGGGTTTTCTTGCATGTATTGCCCATTTCAAATCCCCCCACAACATTTCAATGGGATTCAAATCAGGCTTTGACTAGGCCATTCCATAACCCTCCATTTCTTCTTTTTGAGCCATTCCTTGGTGGAGTTGCTAGTGTGTTTAGGATCCTGTTGAAAGGTCCACTTTCACTTCAGCTTCAACTTTTGGACAGATGGCCTCACATTATCTTCAAGCACTCTTCGATATGATGCAGAATTCATAGTTCAATCGTTGATTTATAGAATCAATGAATGCAAGCTGTTCGTTCCCTGAGGCATCTAAAAATACCCCAAACCATTACATTTCCACCACCATGCTTCACAGTTATGAGGTGTTTCCTGAAAAGCTGTCTTTGGTCTGCACCAAACATGTCTGCTGTTACTATGGCCAAACAACTCACTTTGTTACGTCTGTCCAGAACACATTATTCCAAAAGGCCTGTTCTTTGCAAGACTACATTTTGCCAAGGAGCATAAAGGCAAAGGCTTTTTCCTGGGACACCTCCCATGCAGGTTAAATTTGTACAATCTCTTTCTAATTGTAGAAGCATGCACCAACAGTTGTGAGACTTACTAGCAGATCCCGTGATGAAATTTTGGGGTTCTTGGAGACTTCTTTATGCATCAGATGGTCTGCTCTTGGGCTGAATTTGCTAGGACGGCCAGTCCTGGACAAATTGGCAGTTGTTTGAAATCTGCGTCATTTGTAGATTATTTTCCTAACAGTGGATTGATGTATTTCAAATAATTTGGAGATCTTTTTAAATCCCTTGCCAGACTCATAGGCATACACAACCTCTTTTCTGAAGGCCTTACAGAACTCTTTAGCTCTTGGCATGATGACACCACACACCTCAATAGCAAAGGGAACACTAGCTGTGAGTGGTTTAAATAACACCTGCACTCCCTAAGCAGGTTCTAATCACTGGCACCCAATCTTGAACACCTGATTCTAATTTTATGGATTTGAAGGTGTGGTAAATGCAGGGGTGTACTTACTTTGTCCATTTGACTGATCTGTTTTTGGTTCATTTTAAATTGCGAAAATTTCTACAAAATGTCAATTTTATGTGTCACTTTGAGTCTATGACCTTTATTAATAGGCACTGTTTTTCAAAGAGTAACAAATGTCAAAAAAGCCAACAATTTCCATGGGGTGTACTTATTTTGTCACATGAATGTAGGGTTGATTTTGCCTTCTTGAGCAAACTTACAAATTAAATTAATCACTTGTACTGTAGTATCTCATCCTTGGATGCCCTGGCTTACATGGCATCTAAAATTAATTCTACACCTTGCTGGTCACAGGCTTATGTCATCTGATTGACTTTTCACTCCTACATACCCCAGTTTCTGACAGGAAAACAAATTTTTAGTTTGAAATAGCTATTGGCTGGTAAGCATGGTCGGTTTTTTACAGTGTCAGTTAAACAACCACTTCCTGTTAAAATAGGTGGGTCTTGGCTACATTTATGGAAAAAAGGGCCAGACTGTTCAGCAAAATCTACATTTCTGATTTGTGAGTCTACTGTTTGCTAAACCAGGGCTTTTCCTAGGACATCTTGTATCATTTGTGCTTTAGCAACTGATTATGCCTCTGTCTGTCTGTCTCTGTCTGTCTGAAGATGCCAGAACTCTATCCATCACTGTCTCCAGTTTATGACCATCAGCTCAGTCAGTGTCAGGACCTGAGCACCTTAGCGTCTAGTAAACCTCCAGACCGCACACTGTGCAGCTACACTGATTCTCATATTGCTTATTTATTCTGATCTGAGATCAGCTTTATACTTTGCTTTGTAGTACAACAGGTGGCGGGTGCTAATCTGAGGACACCATTTTGAGGTGTAGCTTCTGCCATATACCACCACCGAGACTCCACTTGCTCATCTACTCTCTTTTTAACTTACTGTATTTTGTCCAGTTATGCAGCTGTCTAGTTATGTAGAGCTCCAGAAAATCAGCAGAACACTGAATCCAGCAATTAGTTGCACTTTTATACCTCTGTGATCTGCAGGAGTGAGATTTAATTATAGCTTGTACTGAGCTGTGTGAAGATAAGAATACACACTAGTAATTGTCTGTTCTCTCAGCTGATTGCAGTTGTCATGTCTTCTTATAGCCGAGCGATTTCACTGGACAACGTAATGTCACTCAGTGTCAGGCAATGCCTAAGAGATGCAGGTAGACCAATCAGATAACAGTGGTGTGTTCACTGGTGATGTTTCCTCCTCCAGCATGCACATACAGCTGAGTCACTGTGCCAGTGAACACATGAAATGAATGAAAAATGAAAGTAATTATCCTGCAGCCAGATGATCAAGCACATGTTTTTAATGACTGATTTTGTGTTGTAAGAGGTGTCATTTTATTATTGGAGATCTTTTTTGTTTTTGTTTTTTAGCATGAATTTCATAATGTAACTTGTTATAATGAGAGGAAGACTTGAATGAAATCGAATTATTTGTATGACGTGATGTATAATAATGATAATATTTGAAAATGTATTTTGTCAACAGTAGTGCCTTATTTTAAGTATTATAAGTGTTTGTTTTTTCACTCAACTTCTCAGCCAGTACTGATTTTTACCTCTACATACTCTGGTAGTGTCCTGCTTAAGAATGTTTATGATCTGCTGTCTCTGACTAGGAGGTTTTTTATTCTAAATCTTTGAACAGTTTAATTTTAGAGATTTCAATATTAATAAAATTGTGTGTATAACATTTTGGTGGCTTTATTTATATATCAATAAAAGATCATTATATTTTGAGTTAAGAAATTAGGGTATTATAAATTAATAACAAACTGGCACTGTCATAATAAAACAAGAGTATTCCATTATATATGACGCTAACCTTCACAAGTTTAATAATACAGTTCTGAAGGTAAAACTAAAGTCTCACGGTTTTTATTCATGGAGCGTTGAACCCTGTGATGACTCATGCTTTGTCCTTAGCTGTGTTGTGTTACTATGGTGATGGGTCCTGATGCCCATTGACTTCTGTGAAAGCTTGGCTGAACCAGCGGCTGTGTAACATAGGAGACAGACAGAGACAAAGAGAGGATTTATTCAGGACAAGTCTCAGCCAGGCTTAAACAGGAAGCCAAATGGTGATGTCATTGCCACTGAGTGTTCCTCACAGGCATTCAGGATGTCTACAATGTGTCCCAAATTAAAAAGATTAATTAAAAAAAAGATTCTCTTTTCTGTGTAACGGCAAATGTAATCTGTCAAATTTCGGCCATTTACTGCATTATATACTGTCTTTATAATTAGAAGCTAGATATCTGTGTTGACTAAAGATTGTTTTACTTTGTTTCTTTGGAGTTTATTTAGATTTGACCGTTATATCACAGTCAGCTCATTTAACAGCTGTTAACTAACTAACTATATATACAGTGCCCTCCACTAATATTGTCACCCCTCGTAAATATGAGCAAAGAAGACACAGGGGTATAAATATGAGGTAACACAGGCTAAATTCCCTTAGTCATTCATAACAATGGGTAAAACCAAAGAATATAGCTATGATGTGCGGCAAAAGGTTGTTGAGCTTTATAGTGGCTGTAAGATTATAGCAAAGGCATTTAAAATGCCATTTTGCCACCATCAGGGCAATAATTAAGAAGTTCCGGTCAACTGGAAATTTTATTAATCAACCTGGAATTGGACGTGTGTCTATATTGCCTCAGCTCACTGTGAAGAGGATGGTTCGAGTGGCCAAAAAATCTCCAAGGATCACAGCTGGAGAATTGCAGAAGTTAGTTATGTCTTGGGGTCAGAAAATCTCCAAAATTATAATCTGAAGTCACCTACCTCACCACACGTTCTTTAGAAGGGTTTCAAGAATAAAAGCCTCTACTCTCATCCAAAAACAAACTCAAGCGTCTTCAGTTTGCCAGAAACTAGTGGAACTTCAAATGAGATCAGGTTCTATGGTCAGATGAAACCAAAATAAAGCTTTTTGGCAATAAACACCAGAGGTGGTTTTAGCGCACACAGAGAGGTAGCTATATGGAAAAGTACCTCATGCCCACGGTTAAATATGGTGGTGGCTCTTTATTGTTTTGGGGCTGTTTTTCTGCCACAGGAGCTGGACATTTTGTTAGGATACATGGCATCATGGACCATATCAGATATCAACAGATATTAAATAAAAACCTGACTTCCTCTGCCAGAAAGCTTAAAATGGCCCGAGGTTGGATCTTCCAGCAGGACAATGATCCAAAACATACATCAAAATCAACACACAAATGGATTACTGACCAAAAAATCAAGGTCCTGGCACGGCCATCCCAATCCCCAATCCCCAAAGAAAACCTGTGGGGTGAACTGGAGAGTCCACCAGCGTGGACCTCAAAATTTGAAGGATCTGGAGAGATCCTGTATAGAGGAATGGTCTCAGATCCCTTTCCATGTATTCTCCAACCTCATCAGGCATTACAGGAGAAGACTCAGAGCTGTTATCTTGGCAAAGGGAGGTAGCACAAAGTATTGACTAAAAGGGTGCCAATAATTGTTGCACACCTATATTTAACAGAGATTTTCTGTTTTGATAAACCTGTTTTGCTTGATATCCATGAGAATGGAGTATTTTTGTGAGTTTTAGGGAAAAAAATATCAAAAGATTAAACAATGAAGACCATTTTTCACAGCCTTCTTTGCTCAGATTTACCAAGGGTGCCAATATTAGTGGAGGGCACTGTAGTCCCCTCTGAAAGTATTGGCACAGCAAGGCCAATTCTAGGGTTTTTTTTTTTTTTTTTTTTGTGTGTGTGTGTGTGTGTGTAGGCAACATGTATTATCTAGATTCTTAAATGATCTGACAACTGTGTGCGAAAACAAAGATGACACTTAGATGACAGAATTTAAGGTTTTTTTATTATTATTATTATTCATGATGACTAGAATGGTTCCGGTTTACAGTAAGCAGAAATCTAAGTTTGTGTTTGGATTTGAAAGCGCTCATTTGTTATACTGCACTAAAGAGGAACGGAATTAAGACACATACAGCAGCAAAAAACAGGAACTATCACAGCATCTTCTCAACAACATCTTAGGGCAAACAGAAGCAAAGCCCAATAATATGCATATTTCAGTACTATTAAGACAATTAGCTTGTTCAAATATACCTTTTAAAATAGTTTTCTTGTTTTAGTTATTAAAGAAGTACATTCAGGATTATAACTAATAAGATCACATGCAGAAATTGATGCGTTGGCATGATTTAAGGGCAGATAAAGCCATTCATTTTGGAGAATGGACTCAGGAGTATGGAACTGAACCAAAAGAGGTACCTTATTTCTGAAGTCTGTTCTTGCTTATTGCAAAGTAAAATTCCACTGATGCTATAATGCTCCAAAATGAAAATGCTTCACAAGAGTAAGTTTGTAGCCATTTGTTAGTTTGATTGGTGTATACAAGTGTATGTAAGCAGAGAGGTTGCACTGCTCTTTAGATTTTGTTGTGTAGAGTTCAAGTCATTCAGGAGAAGAAAACCTCGCAACTGTAGTTTGTATGATTTTCAGTCTTCTGGTACGGAGAGAGTAATGCATCATTACTGAAATCTGAATTAGTCTACAGTTGTGTTTTTACATATAAACTTATCACAGTCTTGTCACCATTTCGCTCAGAGTTCACTGTACCATATGCATATTTGCTAGCTCTTTGTTTTGTTCAAGCAGCATCCATCAAAGCAACATATACATTCAATAATATGAAGTTAGTGCATACATTGCACAGAGTTCTGTGCACAGCAGTCACACATAATCAACAAGACCAGACAGTACTTGTTCCTAAGGCCAAATATTAAAATATATCCATACCTATGAACATACAGTACACAATCCCATTTTATTACAGTTCGCCTATCAAAAATACATATTGTCCTTGGTGTATAGTTGTATGTTTATGTTGGGATTAGAGAGCAGTTTAAGTCATTTAGGCTCATGTCATTTATGAGGTCGACAGGACCAGAGGTAATTTCATTGCTTTGGACTCTGAGCATTAACCTTCCAGGAACACAATGACACTATGCCTGAAAAAAAAAATATATATATAATAATGCCTAATCAATTTCCATTAAAAAAATTAACTGACCTTGAAACAAAACACAGTGTCAACTGCATTCCATAATACTGATTCATACATGTCTGAAATAAACAATTAAGACATGAACTTATTTGTTCATTTTAAGATCCTGGGTGCTGTAGTATAAGCTTGGCTTTGTTTCAGCATAAAAATAACCATAAAAAGACTGTTCAAAGGGATTTAAAAGCTTATAATAAAATTGCAGCAAATTGTTTGTCACAGGAATTAGGACTTAAATCTTTCATACACAGTCCCTGACTTAATCTCAGTCTGTTCTGCAAACACAACAGTAAATATGAATAAAACACTAGCTTGTTGTTTTGTGTTTGTCTTTTTTACAAATGTAAAAATCAACAGACCATAAAAGCGCTTACTTTAACATATACATTGACATACAGACGCAGAGACATTTGTATTGTGTTTTAGAAAATTAAACATGATAATCACATCAACAAAACAGTAAGCTAAATACTAAGGTAATAGTGAAGCTGTCAAATAAATATAAGTAAAATTAACTTAATTCAAACAATTTATATTAGTCATGTTGCACCAGGGTTTTTAGATTATTTGTACTCAATCCACGACTTCCAACTCATTCACTGAATGTATGTACACAGACTGGCCTTTAAACCTATTGTATAACAGACAGACCATTATACATGATCATACATTTAGGATACCATACTAGATTCAGTCAACTATGTTATATTCAAGCTTCAGTAAATATTAGAAGTGCCTCATTTCTCATTAATAAATATTTCTATTTAATTAAAATAACCTAATAACCCCAATGTCATTTATGTAAATATTTACATGCATTTTATCTACCCATACTCCTTTGTTGTAATGGCTCTTTTTTTTCCACATAAAAAATTGCTGTTTTTCTCTGTGTAAAATAATTATTTGATTTGTATAATTTTGCATTGTTTGGAATACACTTTAGAATAGGACAGTCCATTATGTGTCACTGTGCATCTGGTATAAGGCTACTACAGACTTTTAATCCCTCCTCATCAAAATCTGGCTAATGTTCCAAAGTGCTGTTCATTTTCCATGTGATTTAAAGTGTTTCTGAATTTTTCTGTAAACCCTTATTCTGTCTCTAAATGGTTAATGCAGAAGGCACACAACAAGGGCCCATGCTATCCATTTCTACAATGTATAGGTGAAATAGTGCTCACTTCTTATGCAAGTCAACATTTACACGGTCACATGTACTGCTACATAAACCACTGTCACCTCCATTCAAACCAAAGCTAATTATTGTTTCTGGCTTTAAACAATGTGTAACTGTTGCCTTAAAAGGATTATCAGAATCAGAACATTGTGCTGAACCATACAAAGATACTCCTGAACTCAAAACCTTATCTCCTGAAAGGTATAAAATTGGCAAATAATGTATCATAGACCCTATCACAAGTCATTCTTATGTAAAATCTTTTGCTTGTATTTTCTCATTTGTAAGTCGCTTTGGATAAAAGCGTCTGCTAAATGAATAAATGTAAATGTAAATGTAAAATCAGGGAATACAAAAAGAATAATTAAATTATAAAAGCAAAACCCTTAAAATACTGCACCTTCTTAAAAGAAACCTAAGCTGCTCTGGCATCATGCATTAATTAAACTAAAACCAATGTATAACCCTTTTACACTGTTAACTGATTTCAATTCTTAACAGATTTTCTTGATTCCCTTTTTTTTTTTTTTTTTTTTTTTTACATCAGCCACAACAGGTACAAACAAGTCAGCCAAATACCGCAAAGCTGCTGGTCTTCTACAGTGCCATATCCATAAAGGCACGAATATAATACATCTACAACCCCCTGATCACAAATTAAGAGCAACACAAAATTGTGGATTCATCTCACAGAATACTTTTAACAGAGTCTGTTAGCTGTAATATAGAATTTAGATTTGGCACTTGCATATGCTTTACATTTTTGTTTGCTTGTTTGTTGGTTGGTTGCTAGCTTGTTTTTGCTGGTATGTGCAGAGTATTTGCATTTTCAGAATAGCATGATTTAAGTAATTTATATTGAAACTTCTACATATACTCCTTTGGTACTTTACTCGCACCTTTTCTCAGTTTTGTTGTCTGAAAGGGATTTCTGCAGACAAATTACCCTTACAGGATCCTATTTCCGTTCCAGATTAATGTTACAATAACTGTTAAGTTGGATAATGAAGTTAGTTGTGGATTGATGTTATATACTAATAAAATAGAGAGGGTATTTTGTGCTTCAAATTTATATTCAGGACATCTGAATGTAAGCATGTCTCTAAAATATTACGATTGGGAATATGGGAATAAACTAAATATACAACAAACTGAAGACTTTTGCTACAACCTCTATTAAATTAACCTCACAGTCTTTGCGTAGGTCTTGCAAGCCCAATGAAATAGCACATAACATAAGTCAGGATTCTAAACCAAAGATTATTGGTAAGACCTTGGAGCACGAGGATCTGCTGTTGTTGCAGGCTAAGATATAAATGGCAGTCAATGGGATGCAATGCTGTGGGTGGTAAGGAATACACTCTTAATTAGTCTTAATTAATAATGCAAAATGATGTTTCCCTAAATGTAAAGCATGCCTAAAATTCTATTTTGCAGGCAGGGAAAGACTCATCTTGCATAACAACTGTACTACTGCTGGCCAAAACCATTATATTCAGATCCTGTTGCTTCTTGTGAGTCTGCTGGTACCAGTCACGAGTCACTTCTGTGTCATGGGTAGGGATCAGTGTGACCTATTGAGAGGGCAATTAAGTAATTGGTAAATGAAAAATATTTACTTTATAAATGAGTTCAGTAGTTCAATTTAAAATTATTTAGAACTTTTATAGCTTTATCTGGCTGCAGTCTCTAGTTTTAACAGTGATGCAGAAATATGACAAAATTTCATATTGGTTGTGTACCTGCAGATTGGTTCCCCACTGTGCTTTGCCTTCAAGCAGCGCATCCAGTACTCCACGACTTGGTTCTCCACTGCCTGGGTCATTTCCACTCACTACATAGTAAGCAGCACGCACCCGTTTGAAAAATTCTTGGTCTACATTTTTAGCACTGCAGTGATTTGGAATGTAGGCAAGGTCAACATAGAAAGGTGGTCCAGGGGAAGCTCCAGAGGTGGACTTCTGGTTTGAACCTAAAGGGCCAATCATAAAAAACTTACAATTTCATGTCTAGCACTAACTCACTAACTTATTTTAAAGGACTTGCTGCATACCTGTATTGCTCTTTACACCATTGACAAGTCCTTTTCCTGGATAGTTGTCTCCCTTAGAACCCTGTGTCTCAGGTGTGCGAGACACACGGAGGGTCTTCTCAGAATCTAATCTTTTAATAGAAGGGGCATGAGGTGAGGAGTCCTTGGATGTCTGTTTTACAGGTGTCGTGGACCTTCTGCTCCTTCCATCACCTTTACGTGCTGGAGATGCAGACTTTTGCTTCCCTAGAGTTTTCCTCAATCCTTTGTTGGTTTTAAGATCTTTCTTCATAGGTCTCTCTGTGTGACTTTGCCCATTTAAAACAGCTTCTGGGTCTACCATGCACACATCAGGTTTGGGGGGCTGAGGGACAGGGTCTTTCATTGGGGCAGGTGGAGGATCATGGGTCCTTGGAGACGATGAGTGGAGACCAATTCCACTTCCACTAGTAGCTGACATCTTGTCCACTGGTAAATGCTCTGCATCCTCATCAGAGTCAAGATTTCCTTCAGCTGTGATGGATGGACACTCCTCTGTCTCAGGTGGTACATCCGAGTCAGACTGAGAAGGAAGAGACTCACTCAGAGAGGTTGGAGGAGTTTCTTCTCCTGCAAGTGATACTCCATGTCCACTTGCCATGCCACTAGCAGGAGCATGGATTCCTTCCTTGCTGTCTCCATGGTGGCTATGAGAATGATGGCGTTGTTGTTTGTGAGATCTCCTTTTAACAGAATGTTGTTCACGTTCATCATCAAAATCATCATCCTTTGAGCAATCACTTCTGACATCCTCCTCTTCCTCCTCACTAGATAAATGGTGCGGGCTTGGATTAATGAATGATGGTGAAAGTTCTCCTTTGTGATGTTTGTATAGTGAAGGTGAGTGAGAGGAGCTGGCATCCATTCTGAGTTCAGAAGGTCGAGTAAAATCTTCCTCTGATTTGTTAGAGGGTTTAGAGGTCTGTTCACATGAATGAGATACAGTTAGCTCTTTCTGCCCTTTTAGGTCATATTCCAGCTGTTCTTTCATTTCTTTCTCCTCTTGCAGATGTTTATACACATCCAATGTACTGTCAGGTATAGCTGTCGAACATGTAGTAGCCTTCTGAGTCATCTCAGAGTCAGAGGTGCTTTTTTGAATTGGCTCATCTCCATCTGTTTTCTTGGTATCTTTTTCTAGCAAATCTACCGTCACTGGTTGCTTTCTCTCCTCGGTCTTGCACTCAGATTCTTCTTTGACCTTTTCCATCTGTTCCTTCTCTCTGCACTCGTCTTTGACTTCTTTCATGAAATCACCCATTTCTTTACTCTCTTTCTTTTCTCCAGATTTTTCTTTAACTTGCATTTCTTGCTTCTCCTCTTTCATGTAATACTTTTCATATTCCATTTTATCATCCTTCTTACTCTGCTCTTCCTCGTTTCTCTCTTTCTTCTCAATCATCTTCTCTTTTCCTGGTATTGTCTCCTCAACCTTCATCTCTTCTTTTTTCTCCTTCTGCTGGTCTCCTTGATCTTCTGACTCTTTTGGTGGACAGGCAACCTCATGATCCTTTACATGAGCTTTCTTCTCTTCTTTCTCTTTTTCCACCTCTGCCTGTTTTGGATCTGCTAGGCATGTGGTTCCAACTTCACCTGCTTTACTTGAAACTACATGGGAGTCTACACAAACTTCTGTTGGTCCATTGGAAGACTGTTCTGCTGAGAAATGTGGTGACTGTATCTCCAAATTAGACTGAACGGAGTGCATGGTTGAGGTGATATCATCATGCTGTCTGGGCAAAAAAGTGCTTCCTTTCTGATCATGGGGTGCACCTTGTTCACATTCAATTCTACAAGGTAAAGTCCCTTCTTCGTGTTCAATGTCAGAGGATTCTTCATGGGAATGTTTTTCTGATGTGTCAGCTTTCTTTAGTGGAGCAATATCAAAGATAGCCGGTGAAGCAGAAGCTACATCAAGCTGCTGTGATTCAGTTCTGGCAGAATCTGGGGCTTTTGAGCACTGTGGGTCAGTCGCTAACACGTCTTTTTGGTCAAGTGGCTGATCTTTGTCTGATTTAATACTTGTTAATTCTTCCTCTGACTTTTCCTCTGCTGATGATACCTGGTCTTGAAGGAATGATTTGGTCTCCTCCAGTGGACTGAGTGGAGAAAACCTTGCAAGACTGGATACAGAGTCAGCTGTTGCAGATGTGAGCTTTTCAGTAACTTCCATGGCTTCATCTCTTGACTGTACCCCAGAGCTTAAATAGGATGAATCTATTGCAAGGGATTCCTCTTCTTTGAAAGAAGAGTACTCATATGATATACTATCGGCATCAGTCCTCAAATGAGCACTGGGAATAGTAATAGGAGTCTCAAAAAGTCCCTCACCAAAGTGTTGACCTGTAGAATATGAGGCAGAGGTAGACGAGGAATAACTGTACGATGAAGAGGATGAAGAATGAGTTGTATCTAACATGAAAGTTTGACTACTTGCTCCCTCGTGTTTTTTATCAGAGGACTTCTCTAGCTCACATTCATGCTTATGCTCACTAGTCTTGCTTAGATCAGGATGTGGTAAACTGCTGTCTTTTTCCTTTGACTGCTCAATGTCTGTGCTTACCACCTCAGGTGTAAGACCTGTTGTAACTGTCTCACGTGAGGTTTTAACAATGTCTTTAGTAAATGATTCAGCTGTCTCCCTGTGCAAAGGATCTTTTAAAGCTAGTGATACAACCTCCTCCTCCTCATGGATTTTATTAGAAGAAAATTCTTCTACACATGGCTGCTCTTGTATTTTGTCACTTGATTTAGAATCTATTGGATCAGATGCAGCTTTGGATTCTTTCTCAGACATCTCTCTGGCACCTTTCTCCATACCCAAATCACTGGCTTCATCCTCTTCACCTTCCTCTTCCTCATCATTATAATCACCTTCTTCATCTGCAAAAATCTGTTCACTTTTGACTGGGTATGTTTCGGTCTCTCCACTCACCAGCTGCGATTTGCTGGTCAGAGAACTTGCAATACTTGTGCACTCTGATGCAAGGACATTGTCATGCACATGCCGCTCCTCAGGAGATGAACCAGAAACATGGCTGCTTACATCTACAGGAGTTGACTGACCAGGTAGGATATATTCCTCTGGTGGTGTATGTCTAGAAGAAGAAATTTGGTCTTTTTTGCTGTCTGATGAATCTTCTTCTACTTGCTTTGCTGACTTAATGCCTATCTTATCTTCCCTTGTTCTGGTCTGACTCTCTGGTATATTCTCAGTCTGATATGAGGTTGACTGTATCATCGTGGTCTCTAAGCTTATCTGATCTTGTGAAACCAGCCCATGTTTGGAAGTCTTAACATCTACAAGAGTCTCAGCTTGAACAGTTGTCATAGTATTATCACAGATCTGTTTATGTGATGTAGCCATTGTGTCTTCTATCTTTACGTCCTTCTCTTTCTCTTTGGCAGTGTCTAACTTTTCAGGTTGTGGCAGACTGGAGGCAGAGAGGCAAGGTAGTTTTGAGGACAATTCAGTGTAAGTGTCTTTTTCTTCTTCTCTACTGAGAGAACATGTGTCCTCTCTGGCAGGTTCCTTCTCTTTCTCTTTCTCTTCTCTTTCTAATTTCTCTGATTTGTCTTGGACTTCACTGGAAGAAAAAGAACTTGATCCAGCTACAGAGGTGGTTTTGCTGTCAGAACTCTTATCCACATCTACTCTCATTCTAGCTACCTCTTCTTCTTGGTAACTCACCTTATTATCTTGCTCAGAGCAGGTACTGGGTCCACTAATGCCACTAGTCTTCATCTCTGAGAAAGACATGTCATAGTCAACCTTGCTGAATGATACTGGTTCTTCATCACTTTGTTCATCTAGTTGGCATGCAGCTCCCTGCAGAGATGTCTGGCTAGCCCTTCTACTGTCAACTACATTTATGCCAAGGTTTGTTTTAGAAAATTTGTCTTTGTCTTCTCTGTCCTTCTCAAGATCCTTTGAGACTGGTTTTTCATAAGGCTCATATTTAGAAGCGTCATTGCTCCATTTTTCTGGTTCATAGGTGCTACTGTAATCCATTTTCTCTTTTTCTGTTTTTGTCTTTTCAAAACTGTCTGCTTTTTTAAAACATGACAAGGATGTTTCTAACACTGGAGAGACCATCTCTCGCTCTCGTTCCATCTCTCTCTGCAGTTCCTTTTCAGGTTTAACAGTGTCTGTTGAGGAAGGCTGTGTTTCAGGTTTTTCTAACTCCTCAACACTCACCTGACTGGACGCAGGAGTTGATAGCTCGAGTGTTGATGCCGTAGTACTATGTTCTGAAGGAGCTATCTGAATAGATGCGCTCTTGGGCTCCTTGCTGTCTTTTAGTACATTTTTGTCATCTACCTGAGTTGGCAATTCATCTTTTAAAGTGTCTGCTGTAGATGGGATTTGTTCAGTGAAAGTTTCGTTACTTTCCTCTAAGACCCGTGGTTCTACTGACAATGGTCTTGAACCTGCACCCCCCATGCAGACGGCATCTCCTTCATCGTCTTCAGTACTTTCTTCATTATCTGAGTACTTTGTTGGAAATTCAGAGCCCAGTGATGTTTTTATGCTACTCTCTGTTGCTGAAAATAAAGCTCCAGTTTTAATGTCCTCAAGACATTTTTCTTTATAGTCTAAATTCAACTTAGCACCAATGTCTGTTTTCTCTGATACTGACAGGAAGGTCTCTGTTTCATAGGTTGACAGATGCTGGTCATCTCTGTGTTGTTGTGATCTATCTATAAGCTCTGTCTGATCTTCCACATCTTCTGTCTCCGAGCTTGACACTGAAATTCGTTTTGTTCCTTCTAGAGTTGATTTCTCTGGCTCTTGATCCAATGGTGCTGGAATCACTGGTTTGAGGGTATCCTCCTTTTGAAGTTCTCTATATGGTAAATCAAGATCTGAATCCATTATTTTATCTGATCCAGATAAAGGGGTCAGCTCAGATAATGATTTGATGGGACTTTCTTTGGATTCCAATTCAGGTTTAGAAGAGACTGTTTCATCAGGTACATCAAGTTGATCCACTTTTAAAATGTCATCTGTCATTTGACGAGATGAGTCAAGATCTTGTGTTTTGCTGTCTTCTGTGTGTATCTCTTTAGTTTCTTGGTCTTTGTCAGTTACACCTGTTCCTTCTGATGGGAAGGTGGGTATGTCAACTTCTTCCTTTTGAATCTCTTGTTTCTCTTTAGAGTACTGAGCTTCTTTGTCTGCTGAATCAGTTTTCTCAGAAATAGGTTTGGATGCATTTGATTGGTCATCTTCTATATCTTTATCCTTGGGTTCATGATCAGCTTTTGGAGAAACTTTTACTGGGACTGATACTGTTGGCATAATGTCTTCCCTGATCTTTAATTTATCTGTGGATGTTTCAGATGGGCTTAGTTTTCCATCTTTAGACTGATCTGATTTGTCTGCTTTGGAAAGTATTTCTGTCTTTTCTGAACTAAGATCTGCTATAGATTGGGATTCATGTTTCTCTATGGATTCTTCTTCATGTTTGCATGTTATTTCTGACTTAACCTGAGGGCCAATTTCCTCCTTATGTTTAGTTAGTTGAACCTCTTTCAACACTAAATGTTTTTCCTCTGAGGGTACCTGGAAGGCTTCAGGCTGGCTTTCTGTTATATGTTTATCTTTAGATTCAAGGTCAGATTTTAATGATTCATCCATTTTTTCATCCACAGGCTTCTTTGTAGTGTCCTCCTCACTTCTGTATGATAAATGTGTCTCATCCATAGTGTGTATTTGTTCTGCTTGGTGTTGCTTAGATTCTTGAACTTGTTTTGATACTACAGCTGTATCTTTTACTTCTTTAACTGACTCAGTCTCCCCAACAATATTTGTTATTGGGGAAACATGTCCAAATGTGTCTGGGTGCTGTATTTCAGAGTACACGTCTTCTTTTGTGTCTTCTTTGCATTCTTCTTCCAGTTTTGTTTTGTCATCCAGCAATGATGTCTGGGAATGACTCTCATCCACACATTTAGAGGTTATGTCTGTTGTTTCCAAAGTTACTTGTTGTGTTTGAGGCTTAATGACTTCTTTCTCCATTTCTTTAGATTCTTGTTTAATTATATGACATGCATCAACATCTTGTAAAGTGGACTGCAGTATTACAGTTTCAGTAACTTCTACTTTTTTGTCCTTTATCTCATCTAATTTATCAATGTTTTCTGATTCTGTCAATACATCATCAGATTGCTCCTTCTTTCTATCTTTTATCAAAGATTCATCCAATGTTTCAACTTGTGTATGTGGTAATAGTTGTAAGTCTTGAGCTTGTTCATTGACCACATCTGTCTCTTTGGTTTCATGAGCCAGGCTCATAGAGAAGTGAACCTTTTCTGGTGTTGACTCTATAACTTGAGGCTGAATTTCTTCATCATGTTTATCTTTAGATTCTTGATCCTGCTTAGTGTCACTTTCTGTCTTATCACACACTTTTTGAGACACCTCATTCTCTTTAGGAAGCAAAGTTATTTTCTCTGATCCTGATATTAGACACTGCTGCTGTACTATTTCTGTCTGCTTTTCTTTAGATTCTAATACTGATACATCTGTGTTTTTATCTATCTCTGGGAGAGATATTTGCTTATAATCTTCTTGTTTCTCCTCCTTTTCTTTCTCATCTTCATAAAGCTCCTTTTCTTTTTCTCTTTTCTCATCTTTAACCCCAAGTGTTTCATCAGTGTGATCAGGATCATGAAGAGACCCACTTTTTCCTTCTTCCACGGTTTTGGCTTGGAAAATGTCTTGATATTTATCCTCATTATCTCCACTTGTTTTTGATACTCCATTTATTATGTCTTGATCTGCTGCTAAATCTACCATTTTCAATGAAAACTCCTCCTTTGCTGTCAGTGGAGCTGTTACAGTAGTGGACAACTTTGCGTCTTTAGATATTTCTTCTTCTTTCACCAAAGACTGTTCCTTCTGTTCCTGACTCTGTAATTCTTTTTTATCCATTTTTGCAGTGGTGTCTGATTTGTATTCTTCTGCCTTGTCAGTTTGTATTTTTTGTTTTTCACTTTCATCAATTTCAATCTCTGAGGGGAAGGCTAGTTTCTCCTGTTCTTGCTGCAACTGTTCAGGGAACATTTTGGCTTTATCTTCCACTGGTGATAGGCGAAGAGGGGAGTGGGTGGCACTAGGTGGTCCAGACTGTGTAGGAGAGGCCATTTTCACAGTGCTGTCATCTGGACTGAAGCATCGATCTTCAGTCTCTGGAAAAACAGGCAAATCTGAAATTATTGGTTTAGAAATTACATCTTCTCTAATTGGTGAGACCATTCTTTCCTCCAGCTCAGGAGACGACAGTGATTTTTTGTCCAGTGTGGACTCCAAAGAAGCAGGCTCAGGGCTCTTGGGCTTCTCACCTTCTTTGGCTTTCTCATGCAGTTTCTGGGATACAGCATATCCTTCCTGTAGTTTTCCAAGTGAAATGTCAATGTTTGGTGTTTGATCTTCATACTCATCTTCCTCATCTTCATCATGGTGAGCAGTGGTCTCGACTTCCAGGGGAAGAGGTGGAAATTCCTCTGAAGGAGGTGATTTGAAGCATTTGTCCTCCTCCAGGGAGGATGTTGGAGAGATGGTTCCAGCAGAGTGCAAGTAGTCTTTTCCTTGAGTAGCTTCTGTTTGTGTTATGGGATGTACAATGTTTACTGTGTCCAAATCTAGTGAGCTCTTTCCAGTGTCTTCAGTCTGAGGTGCTGTGACAGATGCCACTGACTGATCCTCAGTAACAGAGGTCGGAAAAGAGGATACTTTTTCATACTCAGTGATGGATGTTGCTGAAGAAACATGTTCTTCCTCTGCCAGTGGAGCAGCAATTATGCTGGTGTACAGAGAAATAGCAGGTTCTTGGATACCCATAAATGGTTTTGCTGTTTCATCACCCATTGCTTGCATCTCCTTCATGCCATGGATTGCATCAAATGAGCCTGGTTGATCTGGTACTGAGACATCATATGTGCTAACTTCATATTGAAGGTGGTGTATTCTATCCTCTACTTCCTCGTGAATCTCTTCATCTGAGATTGTCTGCTCAGTTTCTGAGTAACCAGGTATGGTCTCGTCCTGAATATAGGATAAACACTCTGCTGCAGCAGCTCCTTGAACTGTAGATGCAACCTCTTCCTCTTTAGCTGCCTGAGTATCCTCCCCTGTCTTGTACTCCCATTCCTTTGTAACTTTTTCATAAGTGACATCTTTGATTTCTTCATCTGCAATGGCATCCAAATCTTCTGCCTCCTCCAGCTCAGCTTTTTCAATTACATATTCATCTTCAGTTTGCTCTTCCTCAATTTCTGTCTTTGTTATGCCTGTAAGTTCTTCCCTGCTTTTGTGTTTTTCCATTTCCTCAACTTCATGTTTTCTGTCAACTCCCTCCATATCTTTAGTGTCCTTTACCATCGCTTCATCTTCTTCATCCCCTATTCCCATATCCTCTTCCTCTTCTACTGTCTTCTTCTCAACTGTCAACACTTCTTCCTCTTCCTCCTCTTCATCATCTATAGCAGTTCCTTCATCTTCAAATTTATCACCCTCTTGTACCTGGCACTCATCTGCAGTTTTCTCAGGTTCCCCTTTGATCTCTGTTGGTGCGAGTGCTTCTTCCTTATCTTGAGATCTTGGTTCCTGGGGTTCTCTTGCAGTCTGAGAATCAAAGACCTCCTCTTTCTCAGTGGTAGTGTCAGGGATTGGTCCAGGTTCTTCTTCTACTGATATTTTTGATGGTGCATGGGCCATTTCCTCTGGCTCAGATTGATCTATCTGCATGTCATTTTCTCTGAGCGCCTCAAAATCTTTTGTCAGATCTTCGGGAGTTGAAGGAACAGATCTAACCTCTGCTGTTTCATTCTCTTGTGTTTCAGACTCAGCTTTCTTGGAAGCTGGTTCTGCAACAGGCTCTACTTTAGTAGCCTTGCTCTTAGTGGTTTTGGGTTTCCCTTGAGTTTTTGCCTTGTGAAGAGTCTTTCTGACTTCTGGTGTGAAGGGTTTTAGATCAGGTTTGGTTATTTTCCTCAATTCTGGTTTTAAAACATCTTTGCTCTTTATTTTTTTCTCATCTTTTTTCACAGAGTCATCTTTTTTGAGTTCATGTTTGTCTTTCTTGATCTCTTTCTTTTCTTTGTCCTTTTTCTCATCCATTTTAGTTGCTCTTTCTTTGGTGTATTTTTTAATCGATTTCTCCTTTAATAACTTTTTCTTTTCTGTTACCTCAGCTTTTGGTTTCAATGGTCTTGTGTGTTTTTTCTCCTCTTTCTTCTCAGCTTTGATCTCCTTGACAGTTTCAGTCTTTGTCTCAAGAATAGATGTGTCTTCTTCAGGTTCTTTTACAATCTTGGTAGGTGTGTGTGTCTTGGGAGATGACTTAAGACTTTCTTTGCTCTCAGCCCTTTGCTTTAATTTTGGCTGTTTTATAACAGATGGTGAGACCCCTGAAGCAATGTCCTTTTGTGTAGCCACTGGATATCGCAAAAAGTCCAGGTGTTTTAGCTTTTCAAGCCCCTCAAGAATTTTGTTCTGTGGAGCATTGCCAGGGAACAGAACTCTAACAATTTTCTCTGTTGGACTGGCAGGAAGCCACACCACAAGAGCTGTAATAGATGTTAAGTACGGCACAGATATTTCTCCTTCCTTTCCATTGGGAAGAACAATCCCAGTTTTTGCTTTGCTGTTACCAGCCCACTTCTGCATAAGAAACTGCATTTCCTTACTGTCTTTCACAGGATTGAGGACAAACATTTCTAACCTACCCACACCCATCTTGTGAAAAAGAGTGATGGGTTCAATTGTATTACTAACTACTCGGAAAAGAGGTTCAGGTGTCATTCCAAGTTTGTCAAGGTACTGCAATGTCAGAGAGGCCTCTTCAATACTACGCTTGACTTTTAAGTTTGATTCAGATGTGCGCAGCTTTTCTGGTACATTGAAGAACACAACTCCAAGCTCTGGTGAGATGAGGTTCTTCATCCAGTCACTGTAGGTAGTTGAACCTTGTGATTGCTCTTCCTCTTGCTCTGCTATCTTCCTTTGAAGCAGTCCATTTATACCAGGGAGGTTGTCAGCACCAATGTGGGTGAGAAGAATGGAATCAATACGATCCAAGTGTCTGACAAGCTTCCAGAAGCATGATCTTCTCTCTGAGCCACCATCAATCAAAATATTGAAGCCATTGACTGCAAACAGAGCAGAGTCCCCTCTACCACCAGGGAAGATGTAGCAGCAAGGCTTGGATAGCTTAAGGAATCCTCCAGATGTGGGTGGCTCAAGTAGATCAAATGGGGATGGGACATCTACAGTCTCAGAAATGTATTCTGTGAACTCTGTGACACCTTCCATTTTGGGGAGTATGGGCTCTGGATTCAATTTGAAGTCCATAACCTCCCTCAAATGCTGTCCCAATGATGTCCAACCTGCCTCAGCCCGGCAAGACACAGTGAGTGTTGCCTGCTGCCCTGGGACTGCTTTTTCCAGCAGGTTAACAACCTACATTGTAACAAAGAGAGAGTCAGGATGAATACTCACCATTAGACCAATACAAAATATCAGTGCAATGATTTTCATTCGTTCTATAATCTGTTGTATCAGTCATATCAGTTAATACAGCATTGCACACTGACAATACATGTTCACAGGCCCATTCATTGCCAATTCCTGCTCACTGCTGGTGGGTGTGCTTCTGGTATTTACATGGATATTACGAATTACAAGTGTTTTCCTCCATTAATCCCTCACCTCACTGGCTTAATGCAATGTGGCAAGGTTTTGAAAGGAATAATTACAATTACAATGTACCATTAATTGCCAGTTTATTTGGTATAGCTATCTTATATCTAAGCACATTTACCATTTTATCAAGTACACTTACCATTTAAGTGCAGCCATCTATTGGAATACAAAATTTTTCAACTATTCTCTACCCCATCTATCAGTTGAGAAGGACCATCATATGACCACATTTAATGGGTGACGTGGACCATTCTCTGCACAGCAGTGAGAGTGAGATGGTAGTGGGTAGTGTGTGCTGTGGTAAGAATGATAAGTGCTACGAGTGTATCAGATGAAACAGTGATGCTGGTGTCTTTTGGACACGTCAATATCACCTCTGGGTTGAGAATTAAAAATATCCAGTCAACACCAGTCCTACGTTCAGAAACTGACCACTGATTAAGGGCTAAAGGATTAGCAAAATTGTATACAGAAAAGATACACTACACTCCAACTGTACACCTAGAGAGTACACCAACAAGGTAGGTGACCAGTAAAGGTAGGCAGCGTTTCAAAATCCCAATAACACTACTATGCCTAATACACTTGTACCAGCATAACCACCATATGTCAAGATCATGTAAGCACCGAGAGTGATCCACCCAATATATTTGGTTAGATGGTGGTCCTTTCCAGTAGTGAACATAGAGCTGACAAATTGTGCACAATAGATGGGCAACAGTCAGCGCACCTATTTTATTGGTATATCTGAGGTGAAATATGAATACCTAATAAACTGGAACTCTGTTCTATTTCTGATAGAAACTACATTTCAGTTGATTGCTGAATTAGATATAAATTGAGGACTCAATGTTAAAATATCTCTGACTTACCCCAGGATCAGCCAAAACACGTGAGACGGCTTGATGAGTAAACACCCCAGTTTGAAGAACCAGGTCACCTTGGTCTGAGTTCTGACCACTCAGGACCAGTAGTTTGTGCACAGCTGGGTCAGACACAAGAGACCGGATCTAGGACAAAGACAGAAGCACAAAGGGTATTTAAAATACAGACAAGAACTGCTCTGACTTTGTGTTTTAGCAAGTCATGTATGCTTATCTTGTGTAATCATATTAAAAAATATCTTTCAGCAAGTTTGAGTTCGATCAGAACTGCATGTAAACACTTTCCATAAAACTGAGTCTACCATGTGTTTTCTACCAGGAGTTAAAAAAAAACTACCTCTGAAAGAACCGTATCCTCTGATGGATTGACTAAGACAACTGTTTCAAGTACATCACTTCTGTGGTGTAGAGTCCTTTGCCCTGTAAGAAACATTTAAAAGTTTTAACTGCTGATATATAATCGAGTAACATCAAAGTAAAATTTCCAATTTTTGGAAACTCCATTCAGTCATAGATTTTCTCACAGAGAATTTGTATTGTACTCCTGTAAAGCCATAGGACTTACAACTTTGCTTTAAAAAAAAAATGTATGTGTAACATAAATTTTTTACATGTAACATGTCTTTTCAAACAAAATAATGCATGTATTCTGTAATACCTATATTCTGCTACATTTTGAAAAATAGCACTAAGTGAAGGGACACAGCTTAAACATGAAAAAACATTCAAATAAAGTTAGATGTTGCATTTCCCTAAACAAACCATTCATCCCAGTTTAACCAATAATAGAGTGTTCCAAAAGTCTCCATACATTTTTTAGCTAAATGTCTTCCAAAAGTTTTCATACTTAGTATAAAGTGCTGTGAAAATGTATTTGTCCCCATCCTGATTTCTTCTGTTTTTTTGTATATACTAAATTGTTTCAGAAATGAAAACAAAATCGAAGATAAAACAAAGGCAACCTGAGTAAACACAAAATACAGTTTTTAAATGATGTTATTTATTGAAGCAAAAAAAGCTATCCAATACCAACTGGGCCTGTGTGAAAATGTATTTGCCCCCATAGTTACTAATTCCACAAATCTATGAAATTGCATTCATAATGGGGTTCAGCTAGACTAGACGCAACCAGGCCTGATTACTGCAAACCCTGTTCAGGGTTTTGTCAGGTTGCCTTTGTTTCATGTTGTATTTCGTGGTGCTGGCAAACATAGTCCCCTATGTATGGAGATTTGGGACACCCTGTATATTATGTGCATGTCACTTTTAACTGAATCGTTGCCTTTAACATCAGCCACTGATCTGACGCATGTAACTTATTACTGTGATAGAATGATTTAGGAAAAGACTTGTTTGGTCCATCGTATTCAAGTGCCAATGGCAGCAGTAGCAGCAGTATAAAAAGATTAAGTCAGTCAGCATATTCTCCAGAAATTAAGTATACAGTATATCGCCAGAGCCGTATCTCCCTGCAGTTCTCACCTGGTTTCCCCACTGAAGCTAAGCAGGGTTGAGCCTGGCCAATACCTGGATGGGAGACCTCTTGGGGAAAATTAGCCTTGCTGCTGGAAGTGGTATTACTGACCAGAAAGGGGTGCTCACCCTGTGGTCTGTATGGGGCCTAAACCCCAGTATAATGACAGTGACCCTATACTTTAAAAACAGCACCTTCTTTCGGAGGAGACTTTAAACGGAGGTCCTGAATCTCTGTGTAAAAATCCCAGGACACTTATTGCAAAAGAGTAAGGGTATATCCAGGTGTCCTGGTGAAATTCTATCATGGCCCTCTAATAATCCCCATCTCTAAATTGGCTACATCTCTCCTCTTCACTAATAGCTGGTGTGTGGCGTTCTGCTGCATTATAGCTGCCCTTGCATCATCCAGCTGGATGCCACACACTAGTGGTGGTTGAGAAGATCCCCCCTCTCCATACTATGTAAAGTGCTTTGAGTGTCTAGAAAAGTGCTATATACATATAACTCTAACTAACTATATCCCATTTTAATTTACATCTGAATGTGTAATAGTTCTGCAATGCACCCACCTTAATACTTAGAGGGTTAAGTATAAATACATTTCTGTAATAGGGTGAAATCAGACAGTAGGTGGCAAATACCAAAACTTCAATACCATGTGTTTTCCTTTATCAATCTGAACCAAGCTAAATCTTTTGTACTTTTAAATATTCTCTTTCAAGATGAAACTGTAAGAGTACTGCAGAATGACTGCAGATGGTTTCCCAGCTGATCTCCACCCAGAGTGGCCTTCATTTTCAGATTTGCTGGTAGCTTTCAGTGACACAGCAGTTTTAAAAATCAAAGCCACTTACTAAATAAATTGTTTAACTTAATTATAGATGTGGCAATGTTTTTTCTTCTTCTTCTTTGATAATATCAGTGAGGTTTTTATGCTAATAGTTATGATTATATTGCTCCAGTTAACGGAAGTATTAACTTTATGAAGTTCCTTCTTTAGAAATTACTCTTTCATTTGTAGCAGTCAATATAGCAGTCATGTGTTAGTTTGGAATCTATAGAATCATCCTGGTTTAAATTCCAGTATACTGATGGTCACGTAGGGTGTACAGTTAGAGCGAGTAACTTTGAATAGTATAAAAAAATACTAGGTCTCAGCCAAACACTCACTCAAAACAGCCCACTCCTACTCCCCATAGTATTTTGCAAACCATATGTCCACCGTCCTGCCACCACACCGTGTTCTACACTGAGATGTACTTTATACTTGTGGGAAATACTGGACTAATGTGATTATTCTATAACTTATCAGTGCCACTACGTCAAATGAACATGCTTCTCAGTGCTTCCACAAAATAGCCATTTGTCTGGCACATCAAATAATTGCGCTACAGTCCTACCTCAATTGACCTGTTTGATATAAATATCCACTCATGAACACTCAAAATGGGAGCACTATGTTAAAATAAGCTCAAACAGGACAGTGACAGAACACAGACCAAGCCACTGCACTGCTCCAGATAGTTTGCTCCAGATATAAGCACCCCAGAGGAAGAGGCCTATGGAAGTTGGGAATAAAATCACCTCATCTGACATGATGTGATGATAAAATGGCTTCTCATAGCATTATCTGATGGCATAATGTCATATGTGCTTTTCTTTCTACATGTTAGACCTTGCTGTGGTGTATGTGGCCCAAAGCATTGCATATATTTCAGCTGTTTCACTGCAGAGTCTTCTTTTATTTCTTTGATGACAAGGTCGGTCTGAGGATGATTCCTGACGGTACTGTGGAATTTACTGCCCTCTTAAATGCCTACAAAGACCATATACCAGGCCAAGGCCTTCTGGATACTGCTACAAGACTGAGCACATAATGTTTATCTCTTGAGGAAGGGGTTTATTGTAATCTCATTTTCACAAGTCTGCTATTCAATCTGGATCCAGAGTAGTATTAAAGGAGACAGATGTGGCAATAAATTATAAATTAAAAAATCTCCACCAGAGTTTAATTAACTACAATTTTTAATTAGTCATATCATTAGCTAGTATCTGACAGTGCAACAAAGCATATGTCTTCTTTCACCTCAACATTCCACTAATATTTACTGGTTTTATTAAGCCATCCAAAATTTTCATGGCATCTAGATTTAACCTTCCTTTGTACTGTACATTCACAAGCAACAAATGTCCTAGTTTCTTAATGTAATCCTAGTCCTGCGACTTGGCAGCACGGATAGATTCTGCCATTAATACAATTAAAGCCTATAAGTTCATTTCAGCTGTGTCACTGAAACTAGGACTACCACCTGGCCGAAGATATAGCCATGCCTTCAGGCACTGATATTAAAACCATACTCTCCACATGTATATGTCATATAAGAAGAATACAGTAATTCTCCCAGTAAACCAAAATAACTCAAATGCCTTCTCCACTGTTTCACCAATCCTAGTACCATGAATGCATGTGCCAGCAGACACCTAGAAGACAGGAAAAAAAGGAATGGAAGGTATGGATATCAACAAGGTGAATGGGAAAGACATGACACAATGAACAAACTGGAGTGCACAAATAAGGACAGAAATGTCCAAAATGGTGACAAAGCAGACAAAAGAGAAGAGAACATACTTGGTACACTACCATTGTTTCCTGGACAAAAACTCCAGACTCAACCTAAGCTAAAGATGAGCTCATACGCCCTAACCCAACCAAATTTCCTCACATTTTTTTTTTTCCATTATTCTCATTCTTTTTTTTAACCTAATAGGAAGAAAAGTTGGAGGTAGTCTGCTGGAGTGTTAGAGGGAGAGTACAGAAAGCTTAAGTGTGGATTTAAAAAGTAGCACCAGAAGCTTATATTATACAATAACTCTTTTATAACATCTTGAAGTCCACATTAGGAGTCACTACATTTGGCTACTTTATTGCACTGCCTCATCCGAAACTAACATGGTAATATGTTCCGCCGATTACTTATTGGCCTTAAACAAGAAAATACATATGTGTATATTCCACATGAATTAAAAAAAAATAAAAAATACATAGCATACTGTACGTCAGACATTTCATAACCTAATACACAGTAATACTTATACATTTATCATTTTCAGCTTAATCATATTCAAATACACAGAAGCCCCAGACAAGATGTAAAAGAAATAACTCTTCTTTGGACTGCTATGTATGCATTGCATTTTTCATGAACTCTAGTATCTTAACAGTTGGACTTTATTGATATGTATAGGTTGAAGAAAGTGACACATTTTTATGTGATTTGTATGTACAGTAAACCCAGTAGGACTAGCACAACAAAAACTTTTAAACATGTGCTAATGTGCTGCGTGCCTTTACAGACAATTTTGAATGACTAGCTTTAGAAGCTGGTTTAACATTTTGTAAAGTTCATCCAAGTGTCACTTTCCATTGTAAGGCACTACAGATTAATCCATTTATGTTTAGATCAAAAGGCTGGAGTACACAATAAAAATGAAGAGGAAGATAGCACATTTTTGAGGATTCTGCTCAAGAGCACTCGATTTGATGTGTGCACACTTGCATTATTAATTACTATGCACAACTGAAGTAAATGAAAGATATCCTGTACGTCTCTATGGATCTTCTATTTTCCACATTTTCTCTCATGTCTTGTCACTGAGTTAATAAAGACTTTTTTTTTTAACTCTTAAATAAAAGGTGAACAGTGCTTTAAAGAGCAGCCACATTTCAGGCAGTCTGTTTTTGTTTTTGTTTTTTTTTTAACTTTAGCAAGCCAAAACCAGAGCCAAAAAATAAAGCATTCTCTATCACAAAAAGAAATATGCAGCTATGCATTATGCATTCTATTTATCATATCAGTAATAAATATAGGAATGAAACAAGGCTATATGGCATCTTCATTAAGGATTAATTGTGCAGAAAGGATTTTGATACTAAACAACCACACAGTTAATCTTTAGCATTACATGAACTGTAGTGGTTATATTCCTATACTAATGACTAAACAGTGCAAGTCTATGCGTGGTAAATTGTATGCCTTCAAAAACAGCTAAGACCTAAGATGTAACAATAATACCTAGTCAGCCAGTGGGAGTGGTCCTCACTGCACAGTGCTGCAGTGCTCAGTGCAGGAGAGACGCCCGCATACAACAGACTAATACTGGTGTTCAGCTATAATGCCAGTTTGTGCAATCTCCCACCAACACAGTCGCCCACTAATAGGGATGAAAGACAAAATGATTTGATGTGTGTAATCGAGAAGAAAGAGGAGGAGATTTATAACTGAAAAAGAGAGACAGAGAAAACAAAAGAGAGAGAGAAATGTTTTCACCTCACTGTGACCGAAGGGTCTCAGCGTCTCTTACAGCAAATGAAACCCTGACACAACACATTAGATCACTCCAGCACCTCAAAGGAGACTCAAAACTCAAGTTCATATGTGCAGAAAATTCCAGATAGGTATCTGTCAGGTGAAGCACCTTTGAGTTCATTAATCTCCCAAAGACAAGCCGCTTCTAATGCGGATTAAGGAATAATCACAGAGATGCAGTTGCTAATGTAATGGTTATCATTTTGTAGACTAAGACAATGTAAGTATTGGCAAAGAGGTCATGTTGTGTCCTCAATTTCCCCCAGCTGTAAGTAGAACAAGCAGAATGAATGACTCAGTAGAGCCAGGGGTCTGACTGTCCCTGTCTGCCTGTTTACTCTGTGTCCCATTTTAACACGGAGTCTGACAGACATGCCCTTCAGGGTCTTTTCAGCCTGACATGTTAACTTTATCACAAAGTCTAATAGGACATGAAGCTGATCCATCTGAACAGACAAACATGATGCAGTGGATACAGGACAACGATGACAAGCAAAAATTTGAATGCAGGTCATCACAACTCCAAAAAGACCTGCTGAGATCAGAGCTCAGGTTTGGTACCCTGTCTGGCTTTGTCAGGAAGTACACCCAGGTGCCCCAAATACCCCAGAGTTCCTCCCAGCCCAGTCCACAAGCTTCCAGTAACCCTTTACCACCAGTCTGGCATGAAGATAGGGTAGAAACTCACACCCCTTTTGTAGACAATACAACTGAATGGAAGGATCAGTACAGTATTAATTCCTTACACATTATGTGAATGATTTAGGAAAGTATTGACATTTATATTGATCAACACATGCAGTCAGTCTATCATACTCTGAGCTGAATCTGCTGTCTGGAAGCTTGATTTCTGGATGGGTATTTCTGCTGATCCCCAACCAGATTTCCTACTTACAGTGTCTTAACCTTGATCCAACTCTGCTCTCAGGTCAGTATAAACTGACAGGCTTTTGCACTGCTGTTGCCTAGCCACCATTTACTGTAAGTGGGAGCAATGAAACAGTGACTAAGCCTCCATCGCAGTGCTGATGTGAGCTGGTATTCTCTGAATTATTTCTGGTACTGCCAGCACTTCAGGTGGCACTGTGAACTGTGAAATAAGACATCAGCTGCATTTAATAAACACCATGTCAGTCACAAAGATTAAAAAAAAAAAAAAAAAAACCCTGATCATTTAGACTGAAAACTGATTATTAAATGATAATCTAAGTATCATAACATGTCAGTCAGCAATGTAGATGATGATGTTAAGTGAAACATTAACATATTACTTATGTTGGGTGGATTTCTTATTGGATAAGAACCCAAGATTAAGTTTTGATTAGACTAGAGGAAAAGATCAAAACAAACACTGTCATCTGTTTGGTGTCTCTCTCTTATCTTTTCCTTTTTTCTGGATTTAATGTTGCGACAGACAGGGATGAGGAAGCCATTGGGGAGGAGGCGGTGGGTTTACGCTGAGTCACTGACCAACTAATCAATACGTGGAATTATTTTATTTATTTTTTTCTTCGGATTTCATCTATGCGACACGGACGATAATCAATCGTGTACCTGAATTTTCCATGCGCACTTTCACACTCCCATCAATATTCCACAAAGATGCTTAGTTACAGTCTACAGGCTTTTTTTTTTTTCTGCCGTTTCGAGGAATAATAATTAAATAAACATGTTTTACGTATCGAGCAGCATAGTCTATATACCGGCGGCACTAAACAAACTAAAATACCTTAAAGCAGTGTTGAGTCTCTACGCCTTGCTGCATTAGTGCGTCATTCGGGACGTTTGAGTCAGAGGATGGTGAAGCTCTTCTTAACATATAATCACTTTAGATAAACTTCTACAAGTCTCTCTCTCAAAGCGATGCAGCGTGTCTAGCATTATTCACTCGTTATACAATTGTGTCTTTGAACCTGAACTTGGTCAGCCGGCCGAAGGATCCTAAATTAATCCACTTAGTTTGGATAAAGCCTGCGATCTGCTCGCGCTTCTCGCGCACTTCTGCATAAATTTAACAGACATTTTAAGGTCTGATATTTAATTTTCACTATAGGACTGATAAAGTCACTAAAATGTGGTAACAGAAGGATAAACAGCCGGCGTCTGCGTGTAACGACGTCATTGCTTCAGTTGGTTCATGATATAAACAGAGAGAGAGAGAGAGAGAGAGAGAGATTCACTCCACATCCGCAGTCATGTCACAACAACGCCCGCTTTGTGAGAAACTGCAGATAGAAAGTGAAGTGTACATACCGTTGCTGATGCGGGCCACTTCAGCCCTGTCGGCGAGTGCTGTGCGGACTGCTGTGCGGGTCTGATGAGAGACGAAGGCAGTGAGGGAGGGGGCGAGAGGGGAGGGAAGGAGGGAGGAAGACAGTGAGGGAGGGGACTAGAGGGGAGGGAAGGAGGGAGGAAGGAGGAAGGCAGTGAGGGAGGGGGCGAGAGGGGAGGGAGGGAAGGAGCGCATTGGAGGGAGGCTGGAGCATTGGGATACGGCCACAGCGCCACAGCGAAAATGAGATGGCTGCAATACAGCTGCAACTATGCGAAGTGAGTTTCAGGGGCGTTAGCTGGACTGTTAATCATCCGGGGCTGAGCCCAGATTCTTCTCCAACAAAAAAAAAAACAAAAAACAAAAAAAAAAACGTTTAAAAACGTACTTCTAAATAGACTGTTTGCATGCATTTTTTCTTACATTTTCTTCCAGCTCAGCTAGTAGCCTAGAGTTTTGTTTTATGGAAGCTGTGGTAACTTAGCTGTCAATGTATGCCATGATCAGAAAAGGTTGGATTCATCATAACACTTGCCTCGGGTGCCTACTAGACCGATAAAATATAAAACATTTCTAACTAGACTAGTTTGGTGTTGCTATCAAGGGGAACTAAGCTCTCACTGTATGGAGCTGCTAAAGTGCCATGCAAAGTACATTATCTTTCCTTCTGCTCTGCTCATATCATGTTCACGTAAATTGGAACTCATATAGACATTTACGCCTTGTTTTCCTGCTCAGCATGAGAGGATGCAACTGTTTCAGTTTCAACCCCTTTACTGGTTAAAATAAATAAATAAATAAATCCATTTTCCTCACACTGACTGTGAGTTAGCGTTTGGCAGAATTGAGGCCTGGCAGCCAATAAGACACAAGTATTTCCGAGTATTTTCCTGTAAACCCTGTATGATTGGCCTCGTCTCCTGAAGATATAAAATTACAGACTGTCTTCTTTTACTGAAGTTCATTTATACAGTGACAAACCGCTCCAAGTGGAGAATTATTCGGGGCTAAAAAAAAATCTTCAGGGCTACAGCCCCCAATGCCCAGGCCAGGTTATACCCCTGGAGATGATCAAAATCACTCAGTCACTACATTAAAAAGCCTTTGCTCTGAAACTTAATAGGTTTTTAGAAGACATCCCAATTAACGTCATTTTGTAGTGTTACACGTCAATCTGTACAGTTAATTTAGGACCTTAATGTAATGACTTCACACCTGCCATGTTAAAGTGCTCCTATTATGCTATAGATATAAACGTGCCTAATTTTGTTTTAGAGGTCTCATACAATAGGTTTACATGCATCCAAGGTCAAAAAACACTTTAATATTATCATAATTTACATTGCAGCATCACCTCTTTTTCTCAGTGTCACAAATGACTTACTCAAGGATCTGTTCACTCTAAACTCCTCGTTTCAGAGAGCCTACTCTGCTCTGATTAGTCAGATGTCCCAGTCTGTTGTGATTGGTCTACCGCTTACAGCGCGTGTCAGAAATGAAACGTCCATTACCATATCTGAATTTCAGCTCAGTAATAATGTTGTCGGTTTTACCTTATCAATTTGAGCCCGAGTCCGACAGTGATACACTGAAAGATAAACCTGGACCACCATCGCAAGCTCGATGAGAACAGGACATTTCTCAGTGGTAAGTTTATATGTAGTTTGACAATACCGTAAGTTAGCCCGTTAGCAGAGGCTAACAGCTAACACGCTAACAGCTGTGCACTGGCTGCACACGTATACAACACAAAACTACACATTTGAAGCACTTGGCAGTAAATATATACATAAATAATTAATCATACTTACAGATTGTGATCCAGAGGCGTAAGATGGTCCAAATAAAGTGGGTACGACCCCGTCTTTAATGAATAATCATTTCGGAAATCCCGCGTTGACTTCAGCTAGATTTGAGAAGCAGTCAGTGAAACGACGGGAACACAAACGAAGGTCAGAGTTGAACTGCTGTGGTATCATTTTAAAATGAATTCTAACCACTGACTCTTTACATCCTCATCCTTTTGGAGTCCATGCAAAGTGGTTTTGCTTTTGCAGCGCAAAAGAACACAGCTACTGTGCTTTAGTGTTTGAGGGCAGGTCAAAGTACACGAGCAGCCAGTGAAGACAAGACAGGGTTTTTTTTTGTTACAAACCTATGTAGGTTTGTACAGGAAGTTAGTCTGGAATTACTGACGACTCGTTTCAGGTGTTCAGAATCGGTTCTTTCTTTTGGAAGTCAATAACTCCATTTGTCATGCACTTTGATGTTTGAAACTTGGCAGACTTTTTACATTCACAAACAGCTATATAACAGACTACATGAAAGGTATTATCTGAAAAAGCATAATAGGGGCACTTTAAAGGTGTGGTTAAACCACTCTGCAGTGTTTTATACACT
This sequence comes from Stegophilus panzeri, assembly GCA_024331685.1. Lineage (NCBI taxonomy): Eukaryota > Metazoa > Chordata > Actinopteri > Siluriformes > Trichomycteridae > Stegophilus > Stegophilus panzeri. The sequence goes on from JANDJT010000217.1 coordinate 16,475,347, forward strand.
CCTGGGGGGGGGGGGAATGGACCACACCCAAAATGACAAACTATTAGGCTTTTAATGGTCTTAACAACAATTCATTGTTCAGAAAATTAGCAAGAATTAAACAAATGCACTCCTGACCTCCTGCTCGTTTACTTTTGCCTCAGCGAACTTGTAAAATGTAAAAATTGTAAGATGTAAAATTCAAACTAACACATGATTGGGTGTACAAAATTAAAATAAAGTAAAAAATAAAATTAATAAAATTAAAAATAAAATAAAAATAAAAAGCTGTCCACAAGGCTTAAACATTTAAAGAAATCAAAGGGAAAAGCTATCCCACACTAACTTTATCTGTTTAATTCTTGCTCATTTCCTGACCAGTGATTTGTTGTTAAGACCATTAAAAGATTAATATTTTGCCATTTTACGCTTGGCACATTTCTCACCCAGGACTGTACAGACAGTCTAATCCTAAATGACTAGCCAACCTTTTATTATAAATAAACTCTTACAGTGTTAAAATAACTCCTGCTGCTTATGTGTGTTGAATTAGAATCAAAAGAGTTGAATTATATTGATATGTAATGGCCTTTACTCATATCACATTGAATTTACAGTACTTATACAAAATGTATACATTCATAGAAAAAAGGTCAAATCTAGACCCATAAGGAATCTTCAGTTGTCCCTGTGGAAAGGTTTTTATCCCATATTTCCTTTTTTCCCAAACTGGAACTTTTTAGGAAGCTAAAAATGCTTAACTATGTAAAGAATCACTGAATATCACTCAATCACAATTTCTATATGCTGTTAACTTACCTTGCATTTAGTGTGGTTGTGTAGCCAAAAAATATTGTTTTTTTTAATAGCTTGATAATCCATTTGACACTGGCATTGGAAAAGTGTCGCTTATAACAGGTAAAAGAGTTTCATATCTAATATACACGATTGTACACTAGATTGAAGATTTTTTAATAAAGGTTTATGTTTGAAATGTGTTTCTAAGACAAATGTAAACAATTAAGTTATGAAGTTATAAATGCCCTTTATAAGTGTATTTATGAATCAACATGCAAAACTTATTTTTAATATGTAATTTTCATTCATTCATCTTCAGTAACTGCTTTATCCTGGTCAGGGTCTTGGTGGATCCTGAGCCTGTCCCCGGAACACTGTGTGCAAGGCAGGAGAATTCACCCTGAATGGGATGCTAGTCCGTCGCAGGTCACCATGCACACACACACATTCACACACTCATACACACCTAGTGGCAATTTAGTACATCCTCTCCACTTACCCGCATGCTTTTAGACAGTGGGAGGAAACACACATAAACAAGAGAAGATCATGAGGAACTCCACACAGACAGTAACCAGAGCTGAAGATTGAATCAAGGAAGAGGCAACTCTACCCACTGCATCACCATTTACTTGACAATTAAATTGTTTCCTTAAACTATTAGCTTTATTTAGCTTAAAATAAGCAGGGAGGCTATCGGCCTAATTTGGAATCTTAGGCCTCATGGGTGAAGCTGGGGAGATCACATTAGAACCACTGCTTAATAATTATTATTTGGGCATGGAATGGCATGGAAATGTGTGTTGTGCAGGTATGAATGCATCAGTCACAGTAGCATTGGCAGCATTCTTTTAAACCATTCAATGTTACTGCCTCAAAACCAAATAATCTGTTACAACATATGGAATTATAATGCTCATGCAAGACCTGAATTATTTTTATATAGCAGCCAATGAGATTATTAGTATAAGTACAAAATTATCCACAAAATGGTTTATAATCCATTTCTTTATATTTAAATTATTTAACAAGTATATCAGAATCGATTTTCATTTTCTTGATGTTAAGAACAATGCACCACGTAATGCAAAATATGTTGTAATTGAAACACCCCATCTTTAATCATAAAGAACAATACAGGCACTTGATCAATTTTATGTCTGACACCATAAAGAGTGAATGTGTGTGATGTGGTGAGGGATTGCTTAGGGCCAAGGAGAAGGCATGAGGAGAGACCTATATCCCAGCCAGCAGTTTTTTAGGGTTTAGTGCTGTCAGTTCCTCTAGACAAGCCACATTTCCTGTCCTTCCCAGTGGAACAATGATTTATTAGATATGATCCAGCTGTGGTGAATGATAGATTTTTTTTTCTTATGGATATTACTGACTACAACAAGTGGTTGGTGAAAATTTATCTGGTTTTCTATTTTATTATAACTTACAGTGATGCTATTAACCGTTACTGTCCTATATTATAATGCTTGGTTATATGCTAGTCTTAGTACTAATATTATTAATTCTACTATTGTCTATGCAAGGCACAGATACATAGAAATGGGCCTTTAGGTGGAGGGGTACCAGCGCCAATGTCCATACTACCATGATAGGGTCCTTAAGCAAGGCCATTCTAACTCTGAACTCATATGAGATGGACATTTGGGATAAGCAAATATAAATATAGCAATAGAAGCCATTTTCATTTAGCACTGAAAAAATATTTTAAAATATTTATTAAGAGCTTTTTTTGTTGAATACATTTCTATTTCCAGCATTGTCTCCAACATCCATTGTTGAACTTCAATTACTAAATGTTTGAATGAACACACACATGAATGGGTGTTGATGGGCTTAGTGTTCTATGCCGCTGATTCCTGCTTGCTATAGTAACACAGGTAAGATTATGCTTTCTTGCAAGCAATATCCATAGTCATGAAAATTTGCATGGAGAATCAATGCCAGAGGACCTTGACAGAGTGATGCAAAGCCAGCCCTCAGAACCAATCTGCAGTGATATCAATATCCAAACTCTAAATTATTCAGCACACTCCATTATGTATGGTGCCGAGAAAGTCTGCACTATTCCCTGCATGAGCAACCCTGAAAATCCCCTTGGGTATTAGATTTATGGAGTGCAGTGCTGTGAAAAAGTATTTGTCCCTATCCTGATTTATTCTGTTTTTATATCTCATACTAAATTGTTTCAGAAATTAAAACAAAAGATAAAACAAAGGCAACCTGAATAAACACAAAATACAAATTTAAATGATAATGTTATTTATTGAAGCAAAAAAGTTATCCATGCCAACTGGGCCTGTGTGAAAATGTATTTGTCCCCATAGTTACTAATTCCCAAAATATATGAAACTGAATTTATAATGGGGTTCAGCTGGACTAGACACAACCAGACCTGATTACTGCAAACCCTATTCAATCAAATCAACACTTAAATAGAACTTTTTCAACAGTATGAAGCTGGTTAAAAGGCCTTACCCAGTAATACACTATGCCAAAATTGAAATAAAAGCCAGAAATGATGAAGAAGAAGGTGATTGAAATACATCAGTCTGGGAAGGGTTAC
>JANDJT010000217.1:16479119-16495666 GCA_024331685.1 Stegophilus panzeri
ATTCCACAAAAAGAACATCATATCTACGGTCAAGCATGGTGGTGGAAGTGTGATGGTGTGGGGATGCTTTGCTGCTTGAGGGCCTGGGCAACTTGCAATAATTGAGTAAAACATGAATTCTGCTATCTACCAGAAAATCCTAAAGGAGAATGTCCCGTCTTCAGTCCATGAGTTGAAACTCAAGCACAACTGGATTATGCAGCAAGACAATGATCCAAAGCATTTGAGTAAGTCCTAGTTCTAGAATTAAGTTAAAGACTGTTGTAAGTGAAAGACTCTGAAAAAGTTATCAGAAGCATTTGGTTGCAGTTATTGCTGCTTAAGGTGGCACAACCAGATTTTCAGTTTAAGGGGACAATTAGTTTTTCACAAAGGTGACAGGTGTTGGATAACTTTTTTTGCTTCAATAAAATAAATACATAAATAAATAATGTATTGTGTGTTTACTCAGGTTGCCTTTGTTATGTTATATTAGTATGAAATATACACAAAAACAGAAGAAATCAGAAGAAAAATACTTTTTCAGCACACTGTATATGTATTCCCTTCAAGTATTACGTTTCCACTCTATAGGCATGCGTGCCAGTACTTCAAAACAATGCACGAGACATTCAAAACTACAAAGCTACAAAACTACAAAAATTCAAAACTACAGGACTGGGTTTGTGATGCTCAAGATTATGAGTTTATTGACAATTCTCCAGCAAATTGTAGATTTACTGCATCACTAATACGACCAGCGGAGACGCATTTGTTACATAGGCCAAATTATTAACCCACATCTACGCAGATAAAGAATATTCAAAATCTTAATTATCTTTGTAATTGTCTGTTTTGGAGTATATCTGTATCCTTTTATTGCTAATAAAATATAGAAAGCAGACTGACTGCCAGTGTCTCACTATTTGCACTATTTCGATTTTTTTCAGTATTTAAAAATGAATGAGCTTTGTTAACAGAATTCTGACCTGGGGCACAAGAAAAGCTAAAAGATTGGGTTGAAGACAGAAAAATCAATTTCCACAATGAAAACTTTATGCACATTACATTATATTAGATTATGGATGTCTCAGCATTTAGTAACCAAGAAAAATAAGCCAAATATATGCTTGACAAGTGTGCGTTTTCACAATTCCTTTTGACAGTGAATAATTTTCCAAGTCCAACTACTGAGATTCTAAGTAACTGGAGACTTTTTTTGTACTCCATGTAGATCATAAGCCATTTCAATCGTTTGAGAAATGTAAATGTTATTGTGCTTTTTATCAATAAAAACCACAGCTTGTATTTGTTTATAAGGCAGTCTTGCCTGGATCAATACGGCGGACACGTTGACGTGAATGGTTATGTGCGCAGGCGTGTAGTGTTTCTTTACAAAGTGACATCGCCAAATACTGGCCTGGCATGCACAATACAGCATTTTTAGTCGTTTATGCAGATCCGTGTGAACGGGGATTGTTTTGACAACGTTGTTGTCTGTACGCGAAACTTTTCAAAAGAGCAAAGGAAAAACTTTTCCCTTTCACACTGTCGTGTAAACATACCCTGAATCTACTGTCTTGCTTGCACTTGGTGCCTAAATGTATTTACCTTTTCAAAGCATTTACATTTCCTTCATCCATAATGTATGAGCTCCCCCATGGGTCCTCTATGATCTTCTGAAATATCATTATGTTCACATTAGTTATCCTTAGACCTCAAAGGAACAGTAGTTTCCTCAGTAGTTTCAGAATAGCCAGAACAACATATGCTTCAAAACTGTCATTATAATTAACCATTACAACAAGCTTTGCTTATTTCATATAAATGTATGTATTTGTGTCAGAAGCTTGCAGATGGTCTTCATAGGTTAACCTACTGTAACTGCCAAAAGTGTATCAAAAGTGTTTATACATAAAATTGTTTAATCTACACCAATATACATTAGTTTAGTAACCAAGGCATCTGCCTCTAATAGTCTCACCTAGTGCTATATTAGGCTTCCATGAGTTCCAAATGTAGATAATTTTTTCTTCATCTCACAAAAGTTGCTGAGAGACCTGAACCTCTTAGTGCAGTTTAAAACCATTTATACAGAAAACGTAGACAGAAAGATGTCTCAGAGCAGCTCTTGAAGCTTATTGCATTGCATCTCCAGAATATGACATCAGCAACAGGGAGAATTAAAAAGAGCTGAGCAGAATGACACAGCACATCAGAGCTCCCTGCAGTCTACGAGCCTGAATAATCAGTGCAGTACTCAAGAACAAATCAATTATTAAACCTTGACATGCACTATAAATAGATCAATTAAAATGATTAGATTATGCTGACCACGTCCATTTTAGCCATCTCAGTATAAACTATAATAATCTATAGTTTGAGATCAAGGCCTTGCTCACAGCTATAATTTACACACTGATGTTTTCTATTTATACTTGCACCAGTTGGTGGGAGGGCACAGAGAGTGACAGTGTGAGATTAAGAGACACAGAGACAGAGGTGATTTGCCACTGTCATCCTTGTTGCCAGCACATGAGTATTTTTGCACAATATTGCATCTCAATGACCTGCTGTCAGCACTCTCCACTGAGAGTAAAATATCTATATAGCTCACTCAGATGAATCACGCAGAGGATTATATAACATCTGTTAATGGTGCAATAACCAGAAGTACAGCCGAATTGATTCCATCTGTCCTAATGTAGTAGGAGACCAGGGTCGTAGGTTAGAGCTTTCTAGTCTAATACAATGTGACCGTGCAGGCAGGTTTGCATTACTCTTTTATACATTACTCTAATTATACTTAACATATGGCCTACTAAACACTCACATGCATACTTCTTTGTATCACACATACAGTACATTATCTATATTCTCAGTCCCTCCAGGATTTTGCAACGCAAAATCAAGGAACTCTGCAATATTCAGAGGAGCTTCCACAGATTTCCACAGATTTGGGTCAAGACGTTTCATGTGACATCATCACAACGCGCATTCAACCAAAGCCTTCGTTGATTTATATGTGTCGAACATGAACAGGTAAAAGGGCTCATTTACCAACAAATATCATTGTGAAAGCCAGTGAAGAACAATTTTATGGAATTGCAATTTCGCCAATTCAAATAGTTTACCACAAAAAAAGCACCAAAAAAAACAGTAAATTGCAAAGCAAATTCTGAAAAATGGCAAAACAGGATGTTCTTGAGAAGTAGGACTGTCAGAAACTGATATGTAGAAGGAGAAAGTCATGACTAGATAGATATTAACCCAGAACGCAAATGAGTCAGTGCTGGCACAAGCTTATCACTTTCATCTGGGTTCATTTAATGCTGTGAAATTATGATTATATACTCATCCAAATCTCAATAAATCTATAGCTCAGATGTGATATGGGCCAGAACCTATGAAATGCTGCATAAGCATTGGATATGGTTGGTTGAATTTGGACCATTTCTGGCCCAGACCTTTGTGTGCTAACCATATTTCATCTGGAATCTTCTGTTACCTGTGGATTAAATCCTCAGAATTTATGCAAATAATCCAACACTTTGACTTGCATGAAAGCAGATAAAATTACCTCATTTAAAATAGAAACAGCTTCTTAAATCCTGCTTATCTCATAATTTACTTAGGTGTATAAATGCATGAAAGGGTAAGAAAATATTAGAGATTTTCCTGTTTTTTCCCCACAAATAAGCAATCTAACGTTTGTTTCCATTCAAAGCACATTTAAAAAGAGAGGTAGCAAAGCAGGCTGAGATGCAATTCAGCAAAAACAAAGCCCATCGATCAATGTGCCTCATCTGAATTCCCCGGGATAAAAAACAAAAACGCAAAAGCTCCCTGAGGTAAAGTACCAGACAGAGGCAGACAGAGAGGGAGACTTTGCTGCTGATCTGGGTCACTCCCACTCTGTTATGGAAGGGTCATATTTATAGCTACTTAATGCTGCACTGACTTTTATGTGTGTGTGTGTGTGTGTGTGTGTTCACACACCCTCCTATCAGGAGGATCTGATCTTCACTTGTCTGCAGGCTAATTAAGTTTGAATGAACAACCATGTTAATGCAGCCAAAACACAGTTCCATGTGTAACTCATGCACACACATAAATAAACACACACATAGACAAGTTTTTATACGTTTCAATGTAAAGTTGATTAAGTACACGTAATTTAACAGCAACACATTTTATTATTTAAAGGATCAAAGCTCCACATCTAAATTTATTTTCAAACCCTATACTAGAGACATTGAATAGCTAGATCAGTAAGTCACATACAGGAGTTTGTGCTGCACTAAGTGTGATTTTCCACAAGAGGGCATCACATCATGAATTGCAACAAATGTTTTTTATCTCACTCATGCACTTTAATGTCACTGACATGAACCAGAAGACAGACTGGAGAAGTCTTCATAAGTTGCATTTTCAGTCGAATTTAGGGAAACCACTTGAAGCATTCGTTGTGTTGAACTATTTCAATTGCTTTTGTTTGATTTGTTCATTGCAAACAGATGAAAATCTGTCAATTTTGGCAATAAACCTGATTTGCAATGGGGGTTGAATAATTTTGATTGCAACTGTACATGTTTAACTACATCCAATTATGTTAACTTGAATTATTACATACTCCCTCTTACACATTTAAATACTGATGGTTTTATTTCAATCATTTTGATGTTGCAGCATGGTGGTCTGAAACAAACAAAAAAAGCAATCACCTACTTATCTTAAGCTAAACATCAAGCAGATTATGAATGGGAAATGGGTTCCAAGTAGTGATGTGGTACCAACTGCACTGCCTGCAAAATAATTATTTGTGTTAAGGTGAACTGTGAATATGATAAGGTATCATTTATGAAGGCTGTGGTATAATGTGGTGAGCTCAGACCATGATCATGTTCTTCTGTGGGGTTCCTGGGTACTGATCCACCCATTTTAACACTCCACTAAAGAGTACTTCAGCTGGAGCACTCAAGTCATGCAAAGGGCCAAAAAACTCTCTCGAAGTGAAATGCTGCTATTGTAAATAAGTAAATATTGAACAAATGATGGGCAAATTGCAAGCCTTTTTTTAACTTGATCGGTACAAAGCTGTGGTGGTTACCTTTATGCAAAGATCAGGGATTAACATGTACTAAAAATGCAGTTGGTACTAGGGTAAAAAAAAAAAAATGCTATCTAGCAGAATTTCTAATTAGGCTTGTGTGATATTAATTTTTCTCTGCAATTAACAATTTTTTAAAAATCCCCATAAACAATTTAATCATCCCAAACAAAAAGCCTTAAAAAGACAGTCAAATAAGCATTTCCACCATTTCAGGAGAGTAGGGGAGGGCGTAATAATATTATCAGCTGTGCAGTCGGGAACTGCTTGATGGCGGCAACAATCGCCAAAAAAATCACCTGCAGTAAGAATCTTCAGTAATGCAAAATAAACAGTAAAAAAAAGCATAACAGTACATTTTTATATAATCATTTTGCAAACTGGATGTTTGCATGCATGACAAAAAACATGCATTTAACCACTTTCTAATTATAATCACCATTAACATTATTTGTAAGTTGTTAGATCTGACACTTCGTTATAGGTCTATTCAATACTTTTAAGTCAAAATATTTGTCCATTTTTCTCTTTTTTCTCTTTCGCTTTCAATTTTTCAATGGCGGATTCAAAATACCTAAAGGGTGGCAGGTCTGGTAATATAATATAATCAGACCAAATGTCAATGGATATCATGGCATGTAATATCATGTAGGGATGAAAAACTATTATGTCATACAAGCCTAGTTCTATCAATAAATCAATAAATTTCCCCTGCCAAAATCAATGCTTCAATGCCCCTGCAAACTGAGAGATAACTAAAAGCTGCTTTCAGAGTAATGTGAAAGGGCAGCTTGTACCCACGTAATCAGAAACATAACTCACAGCTTACAACAACCCAGATGCTAATATTACAGAATTTATCATAATGCCATCTGCAAAACAACTAGTAGTGCTTATTCTTTGTGGCCCAAACAGAAGGAAAAAGACAAACAAACACTTCTGTATTCAAATGCACAGCACTGCATACTGGAATCATTTTGATGGTGCAGCTTTCTGATGTATTTTTAGCCCCTTTATTTTACCATGGATGTCTCATAGGAATTCAACAGCTATGTAATATAATGTATCCATAAACTGCAAAAGAAGATTAAAAAGGTTTCATAAAGATAACATTCAAAACACACCTGAACCATTATATCCAGGGTGAGAAAGCCTTATTCTGCCCAAGCACACAGACTAAAGGCCTAAGCCTGCACACACACACGCACGCACGCACGCACACATACACACACATACACACAGACACACACACTCTGCAGCAGGAGAGACTGACTCTGCAGCTCCCCTCCTCCTCACATTGCACTCTAAAGACTATGGAAGGCAGTGCAGTGCGCTAAGCTGCTGCATGCTACCCTGCAAACACACATGCAGAGAGATCCTTCTGGAGCAGATGGGAGAGAATCTACAGTCTGTTCATGTTTACAAGACATACAGTAGCCACAAGCTGCAAAGTCTCATGTGTGATTACAGCATGTGACCTTGGAGCAGTAATATCTGTAAACAAATCCATGTGTTTCTGAAATCCTGTGTGCTGGTGAGACAGAAATGATATTTGACGCTCCTGGCATCATACTAATGAAATTAGAAGAGTTGGTTTGATTAAGAAGAAGATGACAAGTCCACCAAAACCTTATAGAACCTCTTTATTTCTGCAATTAAAGCCCAATTAACTTCCCAGATTAGACCCATGACTGACCTCTGACCTCCGCAGAAAACTGGGCGGAGTGTCGAGTTATGAAGAGCTGAAGCTGTTTGTCCAGATCACATTCTTCGAGGCTGATGTTCCAGGAGCGGATCCCTGCAAGCACAAGGAAAAATCAATCAATCTATTTTACTGCATGCATTCTTCAAACACACAAAGAGAAAGCACCCGTACAAGGAAACAAAACACTTTAATGTAATTTTTGTATACCTCTGTGATATCAGAAATAAATGGATTATGATATGTGCTAAAACAAAGAAGAACGTACAAGCTATTTTAAGGGATTGTCCCTATTTGGGGATTATATTTGCAGAAAATTACAGTGGAGTAGTGTATTACTCCACTATCACAGCTGCTACAACTTCTATGGTATTTTTTTTTTATGTGTTTAATGAATATTCATGGAATCTTATTAAGTATTATGCAACAATGGATAAAAGCACATATGGCTCACAATGCTCTGTGGCGTAACCTTCTGAACACAGCACATGAAGCATTAGAGGATGAATTTAAATCTTCGTGCACCTCTTCTACTTTCTATTCATTTTTATAATCTGGCTTTTACTTCTGCTTTTTTTTTTCCATCAGATGCTGTTTCGCTTAGAGGCAGGAAGAGCAAAAATTGCACACTCTGCAGTTTCCAGCTCATATACATAAACATCCAGATGAGAGACTCCAAGCACATTGAGTCCATTTCAGATTGTAATTGCTACCGAAAGCAAATAAAAGCCAAGAAAAAAAAGTGTCTTTGGGCCAAGCACCCAAATGAAAGTTAGGCTGAATGACTCAAGGTGTTGTGACAGTCTTGAGTCTTTCTTACCAGCATTATATACGAATCATGGATATTGAATTGCAAGTAGTTTTTTTTAGTTTGTTGTTGGAAATGTACAGAAGAATTTGTACAATTAGTGATTTGTTTATCGCTAAACAAATGAGCCCTGTGTTTGTTCAGTATCTTAAAACATTGACTACAGCATCTAAGAGAAGCCAAGTGAGCATGCTGTTTTTGGTACACAGCCTAGAGAAGTCTTCCAGATCAGCACTCATTTTTAGACTGCCTTTGCATTATTATTCTATGGCATGTTGCTATGGGCCAATTTTCTGTATACAGGTATGCTTAGTTATATACTATTTTAATATTAAATCACTCTGAGATAGATCTGAGTCGAATGCGTTTTTCGACAGCCTCAAATACATGACCAACTAAGCTAGTGGTACTATGTAAGCTATGTTCACGCATTAATACTATTACTGTACTAGTGCTCACAAAGAAGGTCTTAAAACACCAACAAAGTAAAGCATCACCCTGACACTTCAAGCTTCATGTGGTCTGTGCAGATAAAATTCTCTTGATCACAGCTTCACATCAGATAAGGCAGGTGTCTAATAATCTGATATTTTAATATACGGACCACACCACAGTTTCACATCAGTGAATCATTCTTTCAATCTAAGAACCCCAGAAACCTACCATACAGTTTAAACACATTTCTGGCTCCACTTTTATGCGGTGTTTGAACATAAATGTGTGTCGGCATTGTGTGTACACAACCACCCTATAATGGTAAAATCCACCCACTCCTTTTTTAATATTCCCCATAAATCATAAACAGTTTCTCAAAATGAGTCGTTTGCATTTTCTCTCCAAAGTGACGTCACGTTGGAACAGGGCCCTACTACCATATCCGTGAGCCCCTACCCAACTAATATCTGGTCAGTGGTGGTCCTCTGTTTATCTCTTTCAGGATTGACAGACAGGGTACAGCAACATCCATACATCCATTTTCCATACCGTAATCCTACACAAGGTCACGGGGAACCTGGAGCCCATCCCAGGGAGCTTGGGGCACAAGGCGGGGGACACCATGGACAATATGCCAACCCATCGCAGGGCACAATTGCACACACACACACACACACACATTCACACACTATGGACAATTTAGAGATGTCAATCAGACTACAACACATGTCTTTGGACTGGGAGAGGAAACCAGAGTACCCAGAGGAAACCTCCGAAGCACAGGGAGAGCATGCAAACTCCATGGGTACTACAACGGATGGGCACCTATATAGTAGGTGTACCTGATAAAGTTTCCATTGAATGTATAACACACGAAACAAGTTTCTGCATAATTGTGTCTACAGTATATACTCTATAGTCCACTGGTCACAACTGTATGTAGCTATTAGCCAGATAAACACCATTTCAGGTACCAAAACCAAGCACACCATTAGAATAATTTGGCAATCCTTGCTCAAGTGCTGTCCTAAGACATTTGTATTGTGGTGACAGATGTCAGCTCTCCAATGTGTACATTTGGTTACATACATACATACATACATACTGGTTATACTGGGAATACTGCATTATGGTACCTCACAGTATATTAGATAAAACACCATCAGTATCTCCTAGTGCAACTATATTAATGATCAATGAGTAATCAGTATAAGCTATAATAAATGCTTGCTTACTGCAATCACAGTGTAGGAGGATTGGTTTGTCTACATGCATTTTGATGTTGCTTTTGGCTGATTGCTCTCACGTAGCCAAAATAAACTGGGCTGAAGCAAGACAAATCCGGTATGCCACGTTTCTATAAACACAAATCTTTCTTCATGAACTAATCAACATATGCAGCAGTTCTAGTATTAATCGAAAAAAGATACATGGCGTGCATCCAAACTGGTGGCGCAGTGCTCGATCAGGTCGCGCGAGGTCGCCGCAGTGTGCATCACAAACAAGCCTAAAGCTTACTGCCGTGTCGTATTTCATTACAGGTGGAAATAACAACTCATAAACCTGGTTAACATTCCTAACTGGATCATTACTCAGCGTTATATATTTTTTTTAAAAATCGTAACTTTAGAGCAGAACTGCAGCATATATCAAATCCTACCTCTCAGTGTTGGTAGCTTAGACACTCGACTAAGTGCTGCATCAGCAAAACCGAAATCAACACATGATCCACTAGGAGATTCTGGTCATCACACACTCCTGCACTCGAACAGAGCTTTTTTTAAATGAACAGAGCCATATGGGTCCTTCTGAAAAGAAACGTGTGCTGCATAGCTATCATGCAATCAAACAATCATGCAAAACCCTGAGGACGTGTCCTGTCTTGTAGACTGTGATTCATGAAATTTTCATCACCACACATTGTGTAAATGATACAGTACTGTCTGTGCTCAGCACCATTCGTGCAGGCAGAAGTCGCTGTGGAAAATTGCGCTGTGTCTCGCTAGATGGCGCCACTCACCGCGCTCGATGTGCTGTTTGGCGATCTGCAACTGATGGTCGGTGCCGATGTCCCCGATCACTATCAGCATGGAGAAGTTTCCGCGGTGTTTGCTGCGGTGTAGGTGCAGCTCCTCGCCCTCATCCTCCTCTACCGCGGAGAGCGAGTTCCGGACCCGAGTCCCCATGGCAACAGTGCCTGGAGACGACGCCGGGCCCAAGGCAATCTCCATGACAACTGCCGCTGCCGAGAGCTCAGAGTGCAAAGTTATGAGTAGGAGGCAACGGGGGAGGGGAGAGGCACGCGCATTGTGGGGAGCCGTTTGCGCCTTCCTGATAGGTCACCTGAGTGACGTCACAGCAGCCCCTCAAATAAAAGTGGAAGTTGTATTATACAAATATATTTTAATACTATTTTTTTTTTTTACTGATAATTTAATAATTTCCATATTTGTTGTGCACACAATGGTTTAGAATATAAGGAATTGCTTAATCCTCTTTGATATACTGTATATAAGGCTTTAGATTAATTTGACTTGGCTTCATAAGGTTTCTTTTTCTACCCAAGCCAATACCAGCAGTGAAGGATATGGAAAGCCAGATGGACAACAATCTCATCTCAAACAATAAATAAATAAATAAAGGAAAGGAAAAAAAAAAATACAGGCTTGTGTTAGATCATGGAACCATAACATTGATCTGAAACATTAATAATTTCTGAAGTGCTCACACTGATATGCACAACTCTAAAATGTCTTAATCTGTTAAACAGCAAAATAAGTTAATTTTCAGATTCCTTTTATTCAGGGATTTAGTTAAAATCTGCAGCTTCTCTCTATAAATGCAGCCTCTATCAAAGCAGCTTTGATATACTGGTTTAAAGCCAAGATGCTTAAATTTGCCTCTGAGATGTTTGCATTTCTAAATGAAGGGGATGTGTTGTATTTCACAGAAAGGTAGATATGCATGAATTTTAATATCAAACTATCACATGCTTCAGTTCACCTTTTGTGTATGTATTTTATCAAGAAAGAACTGATTAACAGCAGGAACTGACCCAGAGCAAGAGCAAATTCTTTGATGATATGCATATAGAGTGAGAGAGGGAGAGGAATAGTGCAAGATAATCTGCAGTTAAAATAAACATACACAGACCTTTTACAGAATAACTGTGCTTTAACCCTGAGCATATGGGATCTTCCTTATAAACAACTGATTTAAAATATGATTTCTATGTTCTCACTGTAATCTGCATCATCTGGTTTGTTTTCAGCCCTCCTGCTGCATTGGTGGCTGATGGTGTGATGGTGCAGTAACCTTGCTTCACCATACACAGTCCTGCAGTGAGTCAGCAATCTGATAGCCCTCAAACTGTGAACTCTTACTGCCACTTGCTGGCTACAAGCAGAATCTACCATTGCTTATTTACCAGAGATCATTTCTTTATTTAACTATTTGTGTAATTTTAGGTTTGATCTAAGATGTTCAATGTACAATGTAGATCCTGAAATGAACAGTGTCAGAAGCAAAACTTCACATGATCAAAGTGAGAGAAAGTTCCAGCATTTTTATCAAACCCATTTATTGACACTGGTATATTTAGGTGCCAGAAGCTACTGTTTATTGACTGTGAGTCTGTGTCAGCTAGAGAGATTACAATCCGTCTGTTCTACAGCAAAGTCATCTAAAGGTTAGGGTCTAAAGTTAGAAGTAGAGAGATGTGATCTGCAAACAATCATTACTGCAGTCAATTTCAGCCACATAAATATGTATTACATCTTACTAAGCACCTGTCAGTGTTGTCACTGATAGAAAGATCGGCATATCAATGAACAACCCAACCAGCAACTATCCTGCCAAAAAAAAACAGAGACATAAGAGAGACAATTCATAAATACAGCTTTAACCTCAGTCTAAATATACATACATATATTAACATTATATTAAATATAATCCCAGTTTACACCACGGGACCCTTTTAACTTAATGCCACCACCCCTACATATGTGGCCCTAAAGACTATCCATCTCAGAAGACAAAATTTAGACAGTGACCTTCTATAATTCTTTATCTTGGACACATTTAAAAAAGCATTCAAGAAAACAATTCCACTATTCTCAAGATGTACAATCAGTGGCCACTTCATTAAGAACATATATGCCTTGTATTTACATCTATTGGCCATTTTATCAGGTATATCTACCGTACAAGCACTGACTGTAGCCCATCTACTACTATGCCCAATTGTCAGAACCCATGACCTTATATATAAGTACAAAGAGATGACCATAGGACTACCACTGACCAGATATTATTTATATGGTGGATCAGCTCAGCACAGCAACAATCGTAGATGGTGTGCTGGTACAAGTGAATCATGTACAGCAGCAAATTTTTATGTGCTTCGTATTCTTACTGCTGACATTATTATGCACATCTAGCTTCTTAATCCACCTTGTAGGTGTAGAGTTAGAGACTACAGCTATTTTTCTATCATGCGTTCCCATGATTTACCTCTACCAGTGCAACACACACTAATATGCCTTTGCCACATCAGTATCACTGCTGTGCTGAGAATGGTCCATCACCCAAATAATATGTGGTTAGTGGTGGTCCTCTGATGGTCCTTTTCTACTGATGGAGGGAGTAGAAGGAAGCTACCAAATTGTGGACAACAACAACAACAACAACAGGGATATAGTCATTAATTGTATACCAGTAAAGTGCACCTGAATGGCCAGTGAATGTAGGTACAACACAGGTATACCTCAAGTGGCAACTGAGTGAATATACTGTGTTTGGTATTAAAATGACCAGTTTTTTTAGGTATAAGAATTGAATATAGGAACATGCATATAGCCAAGTTATACACTGTGTTTTTTAAGTCAACAAATTTGTGGGTGAAACTGACTCATTTCCAAAATAATAGTATGAATGAAAGACAAGCATTTAATCTGCATCTACATGTGAAGTTACTATGCATTTTCCCTCCTCTGTCATTTATTCTTTGTCAAGATTAATACTACTTTTTTCTTCAGCTTTATAAGAAACCACTAAAATATCTAAGTGCATCCTGAAACAAAGTATATAAACTGAAAATTTATTTAATAAATGCACATAATTTCAATAAACACATATCATTTACCTTTATACTTATAAATATGAACAAAAATGTATTTATTCATAAGAATAAAAAGATCTGTTTAAAAAATTTAAATGTATTTAGACAGTACAAACTACCAACATTTATACCTTGCTGCAAAGCTGTTGCTGGCTATTACAGCTTTGAGACATCTACAATAAGAAGTAACTAGCTTTATTACAGCATTGTGGTTGGATTTTAGCATATTCTTTTTTGTATTCAATTCTCCAAGATTACAAGGGTCCCTCTGACTGACTTCCATCCACACAAATCCATACATTTTGGGATTCAATTCAAGTCAGGACATAAGCTAGGCCATTCAAGGCCTTCTTTAGCTATTTTGGCTGTATGTTTGTGGTCGTTGTCTTGTTGAAATGTCCATCTTCTCCCCAGATTAAGTTTCTTGGTAGAGAAGATCGAATTCTCTTCTAATATTAGATTCAGTTGAACTTTATTATCATTGTGCAGAGTACAAAGCCAAGGTAATGCAGTTAGCATCTAACCAGAAGTGCAAACAGCAAAGTAGCATTGAGTGTGATGTAATGCAAAATAGAGACAAATGAGGTAGGATGGTACTAAAGTGCAAAGTGACAAACAGTGCAAATGGTGTGATCTATGAATAAACATAATTTCAGAGACATGGATGAATGTAATCCAAGGCAGTACAATTGAAAATAGGTGCAAATGGAGAGGGATATAAGTGAACATGGATGGATCCAGTGATATGAGTGAGTGGAATCTAAGACAGTATAGTACAACTGAAAGTAAGGTGCAAGTAGAACATTGTGCATTGTACAAAATGTATATAGTTAGCCCATGAGCAATTGGGGGATTGGAGAAGGGGGATTAGCACCATTGTAAATTGTTCAGCAGATTGACAGCCAAGGGAAATAAGCTGTTTTTTAGCCTGCTGGTGCAACAACAGACAGCTCCTTTTGATGTAGCTCCACTGATGTAAATAGGGGTGTGCTTGTGGCTCCTCTTGGTCCACCGGTAGTCCACAATGAGCTCCGTGGCCTTCTGGGTGTTGAGGTGATCAGGCCTACCACCATGGTGTCATCTGTGAATTGATTTTGGAGCCATGAATAGGTATGCAGTTGTGGGTGAAAATGGTGTAGCTGTAGGGGGCTAAGCACACAACCCTGAAGAGCACCGGTGTTCAGTATGGAGGGTGGAGGTGGTGTGGTTGTCAAGCCTAACAGACTACAGTCTGGTAGTAAGAAAGTCCTGGGCCCAATTACTGAGGGAGGTGCTGATGCCAAGTTCAGTGAGCTTGAAAATTACAATGCTATGAAGATTTCTTGTGTTTTTGTGTATATCTCATATAAAATAAAATAAAACATAACAAAGGCAACCTGAGTAAATACACAATACAGTTTTCTTTTTTTTTTTATTGAAGCAAAAAAAGTTATCCAACACCTATCACTAATGTGAAAACTAATTGCCCCTTTAAACTTAATCTGTTTGTGCCACCTTCAGCAGCAATAACTGCAACCAAAGGCGTCCAAGTACTTCTAGGACTAGTGTAAGGATCCGGCTAGATTCTCACGGGTTTCTCAGGAAAGTTAATATAACTCAGCCGGACACAAAGTGAAAGTGCTGTTCTTCGTTTATTACATGAAGGATACCATAGGCTTATGCATGGTTACAGGTCGGTCATTAGAGAGGATTAACTGAGTAAAACATTCCCAAAATGGTACCTTACATGAGACTGCGTGTTGCACACGATGTGAAGGTCACAGAGACAGAGAGCAGGCCGGCAACCACGTCCCCTGACCCCACATGACATCATCATAGCTGATCATTTCATATCCCCCCTACTTAAAACAAGGGCTGTCCTCAGGCCGTAACATAAAGGAAACTTAACGGTGCCTAGGTGCCTGTGTGACAGCTGACATAAGTAGGGCTACAGAAAGCAGTACCATTAATCACACCTTTGCCTGTTCCACATAACTATAGTCCAACATTCTGCAACAAGAACAGCATTTCTTTTTCTCAGTGTGCATTGAGTTAACATCATCAGAACTTCACACTTGCTTGAAATAATAACGTAACATCAAAACCTCAAGGCACATAGGCATTAACAGTATTTCAAAAACAAAGCAGTATGTCACATTACCCTATTAAGAAACATTCACTCTTGTAAGACAATAGACTGTCAAACCAATATAAGGCCTTCACAGACATAGCATTTAAAAAAAATAAGCAGAATAAGACCAGAGAATGAAAAATACTGAAAACATATCACTTCAATATTCAATTAGAGGAGCAAAATAAGGATTTGTCCACCTGTTAACCTCCCAGTTACAGGTAACCCTTGGTGTGTGCCTAGGGCGAAGGGTGTATGAGTGTGTTCCTGTGTGAGTGGGCTGTGTATGCATATGTGTGAGGTAAGGAACCTCTGCATGCCTAGGGCCAAGGGCGTATGAGTGTGTTTCTGTGTGCACAGACTGTGGGTGAGTGAGGTGCACATCAGTGTGAGGTAAGACAAAGTCAGGGTGTGTGGACACAGGCGTATTGTCCGAGGGAGCCTGTGCCACCATGGCTGGACCAGCTGTGAACTGGTCATGGGATACTGGTTCCTCAAATAAGGAGTCAAATCCATACTCCCCCTGGTCATCAGTGATATCCACTACTCTGTCATGTACATTACCTTCAGCCAACTGTAGGGCTGCACTCTCCAGCTCTTCCTCACCTCCATCCCAAGTGAAAAAGGTTACAAACATGGTGAACACCACCCTCCGCACATCTGCTACTCTGGTCAGCTTGTAGTTTAGGTCTGACATCACTTCAGCAATCCTGTATGGGCCTTTGTAGACTGGGGCTAGCTTGGCAGTAAAACCAGCTGAGGCATCCGACCGAGTAGACCTTTCAGCCTAACCAAGTCACCCACATGGAACAAGAGTCTGCGCCGTTTCTTGTCATAGTGTTTCTTCTGTGCGGTGTGGCTGTTTGCCAGAGAACCTCTCACATGGTCATACGCCTCCTGCAAAGTCGAAGTGAGCTCCATCTTGTAATCAGAAACTGAGTCAGCCACGCACCCAGGGCTTGGCGATATCCCTAAATCGAGAGGTGTGTTCAGGTCTCTGCCATACAAGAGAAATGCCGGGGTGTCTCCCGTACTCTGTTGGGGAGCTGTCCTTAACGCAAAGGAGATCAAAGGTAAGTGGAGGTCCCAATCCCTATGTTTATGTCCCACACAAGTGCGGATTGCCGCCTTGATGGTACGGTTCACCCGTTCTGTCTGGTTAGCCTGAGGGTGATACGCTGTCGTCAGCCTGTGGTCTGAACCAAGAGCAGCAACTACCGCTTCAAAGAAGTCGCTCACAAACTGGACACCCCTGTCTGAGACTAGATGTGTGGGAGCGCCATG
>JANDJT010000217.1:16513501-16525921 GCA_024331685.1 Stegophilus panzeri
GGGGGGGGAGCAAAATCAACACAACATAGTGATCTGGTGTCCTGTTTCTTTTTAGAGTGTACATAAGTAATGAGTGACACATTATATATACATTTTTGTTGTTGTTTTGCTACTTACTATCCTTTAGCCTGAATGAGGAGTCATAATTGATTGCATGATAGGACTTTTTTGATTGATCTGAATATTTGTTTTGCCTTTGATTGCACTGGGGAACAGTTATGAGTTTTATAAGTTTTTATTAGTCAATTTACATATTATGGGTGACTAATTACAATTCTGATCTTTTTAGTTATCTCTCCATTGAGTCGTCCTGTTTGGTCCTGAGTTCCAGGACCTCTGAAAGTAGTCTAAAGGCTTTAGATTTCCAATTTAATGGGTTGAATTCAAATGTGGCACTATAATTATTCAATATTTTGAGCAATGTGATATGAGTACTCTCTTTATGAGTTGTACCTCTTCTCTGATATATTCCTCCTTTTTATTTATTCTGTCAAGCCAAGAGCCCAAAGGTTGGCAGTGCTGTTTAATTAAATGTCTGGAATGTGCTAATATAGCCAGGCATAAAAGCAACTTCCTGTCTTTTGGTCCTTTGAAACCACTTCTGTAGATCTCATATATTTTTATTACTGTGTTAATATTGTAGACAGGTCAAAGTGTGAAAATTAAAAATCAGAAAAGTGGCTTCACCCCATTCTTTATAAAAAAAAAAAAAAAACTCGGAGGAGCTTGAAATCTCATCAGAACTAAAGCAATCATACAACAGAAAAGCAGATCCAAGTAATCATTTAAAGATTCATTACAGAACAAGATGTCCAAAACACTAAAGGTGTGTAAGCCACCTAAGCTTTATAGAGCCTACTCTGATTTCAGTCATTAAATAGAGAATGGTTCAAAGAGCCCTGTTCAAAAATTGGCAGTAGTTAAATGTGGAAAATGAGGCAGCTTCAAGAATCGATGAAAATAGATCATAGATCATACAACAAAGTAGTTCCACTTTAACAGTCTCTTTCATACTTTCCTTTGTACAAGAAAACTTCACAATTGCAGCTGAGATTGAAAATAGAAATTATAGTCACAACCCACACACCAAGCTCCGGATGTTTGCAGTTTTATTATGCAATTGCTTGGGGTTTTAGGAGGGGACCACATCTCGGCTAACAATATCTAAAAACATGTGACTACATTGTACAATAGCTTAGCTGCATATCCTCTCACCAGATCCTCTCTTAAGACTCCTTCTTTGTTACAGAAGGAAGCTTTTAGCTCTCTGCTTGTGAAGTAAGGAATATCAGAGTGTTGTTCCTCTTTTTGTACCCCCCCCCACCCCCCTCTTTTTTTAACCCCGTTTAGAGAATGGTGTGATGACAAATGGCCTCACTGAAAGGAATGCTGCCCCTGTGAAGAGTGCAGAAGCTCAGGTGCCTGTATACAAGCTCTGTCCTGCTCAGCCTGCCACTGCTACATCAACAGTTGATCCAGATAAAGCCTAAAACATAGGCGTGGAAAGTACAGATCTAATATATTGTTAAAACCCTGAGGGATACAAACAATAGTAGATTCTAGTTTAGCACAGCTATAGGCTATTTCTTCCTGTACTGTAAAACACAATACCCCACTAGGAATTTCAGTGGATACCCATATAATAATGCCTTGTAATATGTATGGCAGAAAGTAGCATTGTTGGTGGCACCACATAAACCTAAAGAAGCCTGCCTGTGCAAGAAACTAAGCTGAAATGTCTTTTAATAAACCATTGCTCCAGGCACTTCTTGTTGCTGTTGTCAGCCGACAACATACTTGTCAGCCATCATGTTACCTTGTAAAGGTAACAATTAGTTTTCCTGTGCAGCACCTGCATTTATTTAGACATCAAAGACATCAAAGTAAGTGTCTGGATGTGGTTTTAAAGGCTGTAGATTGTGTACATCTAGAAACGGTGTGGATTTAAGGCAATGTAAACACTTTAGACGTGCTAATTTGAGTCTCACTTTTTTATCTAAACCAAGGCTAGACTTACTTTTTGATTTAAAAAAAAAAAAAAAAACACAGGCAAAATCTTGTGGCATTTTTCTGAGAGTAGTAGGAGTGCCATGAATTGTTGTTTCCCTTTATAACTCTGCTTTGAGTGTTGTGTTGTTTTTAATGTTTCCAGGAGACCAGTTTTGCAGAGAATATTTCAAATCTTGTGCCAAGAAAAACTATGCCACCTCAGAGGCCTGTCAGCTTTGTGGCTCCAGGATCAACAGGTAGAGATCTAAAACTGGAATGAGATCTATGAAAAAAAAACTACAGTATGATAATCATACAAGCCAGTATCACTGTTTCTAGTATATTAAGGTATCTGTCCATGATATCTTCCAATATTTTCCAAAAAGGACATAATTGAAGCAATACTCCAGCATTTTCCAGCTTATCTATCCACAGCATTTGTATTTTATGTGAATTTATCAGCGACTAGAATTTCAACCTATTTCCTTTTTACAGAAAAAAAACAAAAAAACATTTACTTGAAAATTTCTTAGTTTTAGAAAAGTAGAGGACAATGTTGTAGCTTTCCAAGGATGTTCACCTGTGAAAAATGTCTTACTAACCATAGTAATGTTTTACTACAAATGCTAATATTACTACTAATACTAATATAATTTTTCTGCAGGTACATAACTTACTTTATTTTGTAAACCTCTTTCCTAT
Source organism: Stegophilus panzeri (assembly GCA_024331685.1). Classification (NCBI taxonomy): domain Eukaryota; kingdom Metazoa; phylum Chordata; class Actinopteri; order Siluriformes; family Trichomycteridae; genus Stegophilus; species Stegophilus panzeri. Next base: position 16,516,193 of record JANDJT010000217.1, read on the forward strand.
ATGATTTCTATTTGACTTAGTCTCCATTAAAATAATTTGCCATGATGATGATGATGATGATGATGATTATTATTATTATTAAGTTGTCACTCAGACAGTTATATATCTCTTAAATGTCGTTTTATGGACACAGACTTATTTTCAGAACAAATTTAATCTCTGCCACAAGAACTTGCCTTAAACATCTAGCATCACCAAATTAGTGTTGCCCACTGTTGCACAGCTTTACCAGCATTTATCAGCAATGGTGGCACAAAAGCCCCTCAGGCAGAACCAGAGCAAATGCTCACTGCCCAGCCCTGGCCAAGCATCAGCAGGACTGAGGCCCAGCACACCCAATCCAAGAGAAAAGTGTGAGTCTCATGTCTCGTTCACAAAATCTTTTAGACTTTCACACCCTGGTTAAAATCTACTTAAGGTAACTTTATTGCCACCAACGTGTTTTTGTGACGCACATCTCGTCCCCGGCTTTCTGTAGAGCTGCTGACGTGCTGTTCGACAGCTTCGCCTCCGGAGGAAGAGTCAGCACCAATCATTTCTTTGAGGTATTTGAGAAAGGCATAACCTGTCATGCTCTAAATAACTCTCCTGTTCAGGAAATCATAGATGCTGATTTTTTTACTCAACAGACCCTATGGTGCTCTGGCATTTTAAGAACTGACCCACGGATTAAGGACTGCTATGCACTGATGAAAAAACTGCAGGATGCTGATGGAGCAGTGGACAAGAACACTTTCCAAAGGTCTTAAGCCTCATAAGAGTCATAGGCCTGTGTAGTCATTAAGCACAATTTAAACTGATGTTATCTACGTATTCTACCTTCTGACAATGGCTGTACTCTTTTGTGGCCATCTTGCAGGTGTGTGACAGGCTTTGTATCTTTCATTCTGAAAGCAGTGCAAGGCAGATTTGTCATTCCAGATTTCTGTATGTTTGCTGAAGAGACCCAAAAGTTGTTCATTAAATGTAAACAGCTGTCTTCTGTAGAGGTGTGTATGTAATTTCAGCTTTACTCAATTAGTCTACTTTGGTATTAATCTTATATATTTTAGTCCCTCACAGATGCCTCATTTTCAGAAATGCCATGTGCGGAAAAACAATATGAAAATTCAGTATAAAATGTGTTATCAAATACAGGACAAGAAATAATTATAATGTCATTAAACAGTTCCTTAAGATCAGTTTAATGGAAATTCAAAGAAAAGCATTGTGTGAAAATGTACTTGTAATATATGACTTAAGAGTACTTCATACTACATAATAAATACATTTTTGACAGGAGAAGGAAGACAGAAGCAAGGCCAGTGGAAAGTGGGGGATTTCAATCTGCACAGTGGATGGCCAGAGGTATTGAAGTGAAACCATTTTAAAATATCTAACGTTTCGTCATATCGCCAATTCAAAATTTCCACATAAAAACCCTAGCAAGCCTAGATTCTTTTCTATCCACAGCAATCTACACTCAAATTGATAACTGTCATATAATTGAAATGATCTGAGTTGATGGATGAGATTTAGATTATGCTGAAATAAGATGTAAATGTGATGCCTTTTGTGATATTTTGGCTGTAGGCTCTCTCTTGGGGACTGGAATGAGCCGTGTGTTCTGGAAGAGATTGCCTGGCCGCTTGTTTACGGGCTTGCCGTGGATCAACTTGGAGTTGACCATGTCCACAGACATGTAGGAGTGGAGGAATATGCAAAATATGAGTCCCCCTTTACCCTGAGCAAACAAGGTAACAAAACCAAATCACAAGCACTGGAATACATTGATGAGACAGTTTGATTCAATTTGTAGGATTGAATCAATCCCTGCCTGTGTGTAAGGTTTTTCTGGTGACAGATTAAGTCCAAGCCTAGACTGCAGTGTGTTTTCAACTGAGATCCTTCAAGAAGTGTATAATGTAGTACATCAGCTCAGCTTAATTGATGTTTGGAAAATATGAAATGTGTCGACTGTTGATGTGGTTAAATTTAATTAATTCTTAATTATTATATTAAAGATCATTTTGGATTGCAGGTGTCCCTCACACTCCCCTGACAGAGACGGGAGCTATTATATGTGCATCACTGCTGCAGGTGCGGACTTCTTTAACTCGTTGTTATCATGTGCATTATTATTATGTGTGTATGATCATACACATCACGTCATCAAATAACTATAATAAGACACCCTCAAAATCATTTACTCTACTTGTTGATTGTTTCTTCCTTTTAGCAGTTAACATTAAGGCAAGTAACAGAGGAAGAGGAGAAATTCGAGTCGGTACGCATGCTACAGGCATACTTGAACTTTTTACATTCTAGTATACATATTTTTAGACTTTTAGCTATTTTAATATTATTTTTTTAATCTTGTGGTTCATTTATATTAAAATATAGTTAATGGTTACTCCAAAACTAATCGTAAATTTCATCCTCAGGTTTTGAATATTGTAAGAAGATTATGTAACAAGGAACATGCCAACTTAAACTGTACAAGGTAGGTTGTCTGGAAATTTATTTGTAATATTTAATAAAAATGCTCCATTTGAGTTCATATTGTACGTATGACTTCAGTTATCAAGGCTTGAGGAAGGACATTATACGTCTACATGCACTTTCATTTTATCTCCAAGAAAAGAAGGTAAGCATATTTTTGAATTATGTAAATCAGGATTGTAGGTGAAACAAAAACAAGATTGTAGTTGAAACAGGATAATGAATGATAAAACTCCTGCTGCTCTAACCTTAATTACTTGACCCATTATAGTGTTTTCCAGAAGCCAATGATATAAATGCTACACTGGATCTGCTGTTACAGGTACTCAGTTTAACCAGTTCAATTTTACAGTACAACATGGTCCAAGCTCTCATCTCTCATAAAACTTATTGTTTTTATGGTTTTTAGTGTATGTCTACAGAAGTCACCTGTGAGTCCGGAGCTGCCTTGGCCGCAACTTTAGCTAATGGTGGCCTTTGCCCTATGTCAGGTGACCAGGTCCTCTCCAGCTCTGCAGTTCGCAGTACTCTGTCCATAATGCAAGTGGCAGGAATGAACGATTACTCCAGAAAATTCCATTTTAAGGTGAATAGGATGTCTTGGGTGTCTTTGTGTGTATGATTTCATTTGTAATATATGTGATTTTAAATTATGTCTGATATGCAATGCTATTGCATATTATGTATTTTGTATCACAATTCAATAGTGCATCAATAACACTGTAATTGATATGCATATAGAAACCTAATCACTAACTATAAAGGCAGAGGACAGGAGCTGTAGCATCCTTTTATTAGTAATAGTCTTGAATCACCCCCTGCTGGTGAAAACCAAAACTTTTCATGCGTATCATACAGTACTATATTTGTTTTAATGGTGGTGCGAAATTCAACATCCAAACATAAAGTATGCGGCATGTGATTTAACTAGAAACTAGGGATGTAACCAAATATGAATACATTATATGAAATGAACAGATGTATTCTAAACCGATATAAATACAGATACAAATAGGAGTCGCACTATTATTTATTAATTTATTTATTTATTGAAAGGCCAGGAAAGTTGAAGGAGCCTCTGGTTGAGACTAGAGGTGTGCATAAGGACTAGGATCCTGTGGGGCACAACAAAAAAGTTGCACACAAGGGAAGTTTTTACTTTCATGCAGGTGCAAGCGAGCAGTCAGATATGAAGCTTACAGGACAAAAAAGACCTGTGCAATGCATTCACAGCATTCATTCATTCATTACTGGTAACTGCCTGGTCAGGGTCACAGTGGTTTAAATTAGGTTGCTAGTTTGTTTATATTTTGGGAAAATTTGTTAAAAATGGTCCCGGCACATCTTTGATACTAATTATAAACTTGAGTGATGTAGTTGAGGTTCAAGTTCACGTTGTCAAATGTAAATGAGAAACAATAACATTCTTGTGCTACAGTGGTGCACACATACAGTTAACATAAAGTGCATACAACAAACAAACAGAGACAGCATTCAGGACAGCAATGCAGGGGGAGATTTCACATAGGTGGGAGAAAAGGTATTGCACAAGTCAGATCGCATGTGGAATGAATAGTGCAAACTGACTAATACAATATAATTGTTTTAAAAAAGGAAGAGTCTGTCAGAGCCAGAATTCCCAAACCATGCTGACAGTGCTGCTATTTCTTCTCCTGAGTTTTTTCATTGTTTTCCAATATTTCTGGTGCATATTTAATAAAAATTTTAAAAAACACAAATGAAAAAAATAGTTAGGCCACACCCATTCTGGGTTTAAATTTGATTACAAATGGATATTTGGAGCACTAAACAGATACAGAGAATGACATTGTGCTACATCCCTAGTAAAAATGCTAGTTTTATTTGTGCAATTCTCAAGTTAAAGTGACTCATAAAAGTCTGTGCGGTAAGAGATTACTTTAGTCAGAAAGCATAATAGCTCTCACACTCCCTCTCAGACATCCATGCCTGCCAAATCCAGCAGCTCTGGTGTTGTGTTGACCGTAGTCCCTGGAGTGCTGGGCATCACTTGCTGGTCACCAGAGTTGGATGTATATGGAAACTCGTGGAGGGCTGTGTATTTCTGTGAGGTAAACACTATTTTCCAAATAGGGATATAGTACATGTGAGGTGGCTGCAGGTGAAATGCTAATCTTCTGTCTTTGTTTCAGGAGCTGGTGTCAGTTTTTCAGCTACACAGCTTTGATATCAGGACTCCATTCAGACAGGTGCTGTTCTACAGGCAGTGGAAAGTGGAGTCTGAGGTCAGATAAACCACTTTAGAATGAATGGATGGAGACATTAATTAGACATAGACAACCCTTTATAATTTATAGTGACATGTTTCCTTTCTCTGGTCTCATAGGGCTACCAAATCATGAACATCCTATTGGCTGCTTATCGAGGGGACCTGCACTCGTTACGGAGGTACAGATATCACACTGTGCTGATAATGTCATTAAAGGTTCACAAAAGGATTTCTCTTTTTATGAACAATTTAATGAGACACACATCAGTTAAGTGTAATTGAGGTAACTCCAGAATTAAGCCCCTGGACGAAGAGACTTACACTGATGCTTGAAAGTTTGTGAACCCTTTAGAATTTTCCATATATCAGCATAAATATGACCTAAAACATCATCAGATTTTCACAAACAAATGTGACAAATATTATACTTGGTCATTTACTTATTGAAGTAAAAGATCCAATATTACATATCTGTGAGTGGCAAAAGTATGTGAACCTTTGCTTTCAGTATCTGGTGTGACCCCCTTGCACAGCAATAACTGCAACTAAACATTTCCAGTAACTGTTTATCAGTTCTGCACATCAGCTTGGAGGGATTTTAGCCCTTTCCTCAGTACAGAACAGCTACAACTCTTGGATGTTGATGGGTTTCCTCATATGAACTGCTTGCTTCAGGTCCACAACATTTCTTTTGGATTAAGGTCAGGACTTTGATTTGGCCATTCTAAAACATTAACTTTATTCTTCTTTAACCATTCTTTGGTAGAATGACATGTCTGCTTAGGGTTGTTGTCTTGCTGCATGAAACACTTTCTCTTGAGATTCAGTTCACAGACAGATGTCCTGACATTTTTTTTTAGAAATCGCTGGTATAATACAGAATTCAATGATGGCAAGTCATCCTGTCCCAGATGCAGCAAAATGGGCCCAAACCATGATAAAACAACCACCTTGTTTCACAGATGGTATAAGGTTCTTATGCTGGAATTCAGTGTTTTCCATTCTCCAAACATATGATTTAAAACAAAAAGTTCTGCTTTGGTCTCATCCATTCACAAAACTTTTTTCCAATAGCATTCTGGCTTGTCCACGTGATCTTTAGCAAACTGCAGATGAGCAGCAATGATTTTTTTGGGCACCATTTTTGTTGTGTTCTCCATAAGGTTGACTCATGAACATTAACATTAGCCAATGTGAGAGAGGCATTTAGTTGCTGAGAAGTTACCCTGGGTTCCTTTGTGACCTCGCAAACTTTTACACATCTTGCTCTTGGGGAGGATAACAATAATCTTGAATTTCCTCCATTTGTACACAATCTGTCTGACAGTAGATTGGTAGAGTCCAAACTCTTTAGAGATATTTTTGTAACCTTTTCCAGTCTGATGAGCATCAACAACTCTATTTCTGAGGTCCTCAGAAATCTCCTTCGTCCATACAATGATACACTTCCAAAAACATGTGTTGTGAAGATTAAACTTTGATCCCTGTTCTTTAAACAAAACAGGGTGCTCACTCACATCTGATCCCACTGACTGAAAACACCTGACTCTAATTTCACCTTCAAATTAACTGCTAATCCTATAGATTCACATACTTTTGCCACTCACAGATATGTAATATTGGATCATTTTCCTCAATAAATAAATGGCAAAGCAGAATATTTTTCATTTGTTTAATTGGGATTTCTTTGTCTATTTTTAGGACTTTCAAAATCTGATGATGTTTTAGGACATATTTATGCAGAAATATAGAAAATTCTATAAAATTCACAAACTTTTAAGCACCACTGTACAGGTATTTAATCTCATATTTGATCAAAGACAGCAATATAGTGGGTCAAAAACAACAATATAGTTTCAGGATACTGCCATTACGTAATGAATTTCTTATGATATTATGATTTGTTTTTTAGTGTAAAGGTAAGTCTGAATGATTATGCATAATTATGAATCATAGTGCGTAATATTTTTCTACAATTATTTGTCCATTCTCTTAAAGGGTGCCAACAATTCTGGAGTTGACATGTACAGCACTATGCAAAAAGCTTTTGCACATGCAAAGAAATGCTGTAAAGCAAAGATGCCTTCATAAAATGAAATGTTAAATGTTAAAAAAAAAAAACACTATGAAGAGCATTAAACAGTAATAAATAAACAAAGCCAATATTTGATGTGACGACCCTTTGCTTTATATAAGTTGTTTTAAGGAAATTAGTTGGTAAGTTTTACTGAGCATCTTGCAGAACCAGTTCTTCAAGAAACTTTGACTGTCGCACTTGCTTCTTATTTTTAAAGCAAAACCCAACAGCCTTCATTATGTTTTGTGACTTTTGCACAGTACTGAATATGAAAATTAATAGGACCGACCACACTAAGTCAGCTTTTGAAAAAGGCGATTACCTGGCACAGTTCTTTTCTGATCTGTAAAAATGCTTTAAAAAGACCTTCACTTTATTTATCGTACAAAATAAGGCTGATGCAGTGAGCAATTTAGTTGGCCAATGATTTCAAAGCATTATCACTATTTAAACGATGCAGATGGTCCAACACAATGACGTACGACTGCATCTAAAACCAGCTTCACCCGCTCCAAGGACCTCTCACACCACTTAGTAATCAGGACCCATGGCATGCTAAAATGTGTCATTCCTCACCTCGGCAGGTATTTCCTCTCTGGAGCAGATGTGAATGCTGTTGATTATGATGGAAGGTCTGCACTTCATGTGGCTGCCTCAGAGGGGCGTCTGGAGGTCATCAAGTTTCTGACGGAGAGCACTGGAGCCAACTGCACACTCAAGGACAGGTAAAGTTAAAAATACAACAGTGACTAGTGTGATGCATCTTGCAACTTAATATGTTGAAATGGATTACTCTTTCATATAGGTATACACATTTTACTTATTATCTGTGATTGGATTTTGTGTTGATGTTAACAGGTGGGGAAACACAGCTTTGCAGGAGGCTATAAGATGCAATCAAGGACCTGCTGTACAGCTCCTCACAAAATACACAGACTACAAGGAAATGTTATGATAGTGCACCAACCCCAGACACATAACCCCAGACATTCAGTTTACATATTGCAATGTCATATATAGTGTTTTTTGTAGTCCCTGATTTGAGCTTTAAATGGCTGGCACCAGACATATTTCGATTTAGACCTTGAATTTAAATACAAACATGAATTTTGTTGGTTTAACAGTTAATATAACTGATCTGTCATACCTTGGTGTAGCTGAATAGAAGATGCGTCTGTGGTATCAGGGTATTCAGGAATCTACACATGGTTTAAGTCTATAAGTGCAGAAAAGTTTAACAGTAAAGTGTGTTCAGGACTTCTGGTAGCTCAAATTAGTTTTTTTTAATTATTATTATTATAATTTTTTTTTAATACAATCACCAAGATTCATCCATGAGCGCAACATTGTGTTCAATAAAGAATGCTGTCTTATGTCTAATATCTCTAATTGTTACAGGGCTTATTGATAAAAGCAACTGCAGTGTAATAATGGTAGAAGTGGTAAAAGTAGTACACAAAGTTTCCGGTGCAATAGAATGTTTCTTACCTGAGTTCACTACAGCCTCAGAACCTACTTACATAGCTGACAGAGAAATTTTGTCCAAAATGTAGATTCCAATAACAGTGAAGGAGAGAAACCAACTGTCACACTTCAACTTACATTACCGGTTAAAAGTTTAGACACACTCATTCTTTATTTTTATTTTTTTTCCCCCACATTTTAGAATAATAATGAATTCATCAAAACTCTGGAATAACACTAATAATAATTCCAAAATAAATCAAAATAATTTAATAATAATAATAATAATATTTTAGCATCTTCAAATTAGACACCCTTTTTTCCCTAGAATTTTCAGAAATGTATTCTTGGTATTTTCTCAACCAATTTCTTGAAGAATCACCCTGAGATGCTTTTTAATGTCTGAATATTTCACTCCAAGTCATCCATTTAAAAAAAAAATGTAAATAAAATGTTATTCATTTCTTTCATTAGAAAACTATATTGTCACAATTATATTTTTGTCTACAACACCAATTTCAAACATTTAATCATACACCTTCAGATCAAAAGGTTTTTAAGATCATGAGAAACATTTCAGTCAAGTGTCTCCAAACTTTTGACCGGTACTATACATTCTGGTCGTTCATCTGCATAGCAATAGAGAGGCCATTTTCTCAAACTATTTGAGTGCAGTCCCTTCAAGGCTGGAAATAGTGGACAGGAAGTCTAGTGTTGTATTAAAGCCAACAAGAGTGAAGACCTCAGAGGTTCTACAATGGCCAATAAAACTGTACATGTTGAATGAAGCCAAACTGGGGTCTAGAGGTCTAGAAGGTGGTTCAGTGTGAGAAAAAGAAACTTGGCTATACATAAAACATTCCAATAAAATGTGAATAATATTAATAATTAATAATATTCTGGTCATAAGCTTCAACAATCAGATCTTGGTATTGTCTCAGAACAAGCAGTATAATATTGTGGAATAAACTAGCATTTTGCTTTGTAATTGGGTATGATGCTTAGTTTATTATGCTAAGTGAACAATTTTAAAGTAAATATTTTGTATGTATAAAGCAATCAGCTCCTCAAATTACATCTATGCAATTTGTGCAGACTGAATGAATCATAATTAGCTCATGCTGATATACAGTGCCCTCCACTAATATTGGCACCCTTGGAAAATATGAGCAAAGAAGGCTGTGAAAATTTGTATTTATTGTTTAACCTTTTGATATTTTGTTTAAAAAATTTACAAAAATTCTCTGCTCTCATGGATATCAAACAATTGCAAACACAGCATAGGTTTATCAACAAAAAAAAAACTTTGTTAAATATAGGTGTGCAACAATTATTGGCACCCTTATGAATTCATAGGAGAAAAATATATTTGAAGTATATTCCCATTGATATTTAAATTTTTTTAGTACACCTGGGTGACTAGGAACAGGAAATTGTTCAACCATGACTTCCTGTTTCA
>JANDJT010000217.1:16528788-16543290 GCA_024331685.1 Stegophilus panzeri
ATGTTTGTGTATGTATAATTCGGACCCTCTGCAGACTGTCTCACTTTATTGTTTCAATAAAGTTAAGTTACTTTTTGGCATCTACAAACCCTCTGTCTCTGAAGTTTTTTGACTTAGGCTGGAAGGATTGATTTTCCTCGACAGAAGATGTTTTGACCCAAATCCCTTGAGTGTTAGAAAAAATAGCGCTAACTGAACTAATACATGAACGCTATTGTGTCGTTATTAATTTTTCACCAAACAACAAATGCAGCTTTGTGGTGCCGCCGTTTAGTGTCCTCTTGCTTTCCTTTTTCCATGCCATGTCCAATAACCTGGACACACTGCACACTAGCACTATATACCTATATGACCATGCTAATTTTGTCACATTCCACCCATAATAGTGCAATGCGGTGGACTATGACCAGTGCGCTATAACGTGGACTGATTGCTGTGTGGAATTATGTATAAGAGACGTCTTTACGTTTAGCCCACGTGCCGTATAACGTCACCTGAAAAGAGAAACTGGTTCCAGCTCTCTGCGCATCCTCTGCATGCTTCGATAGAAATGTGCTATTTTGCTTATTTAGCCAGTTAAAAAAATCCGTAAGGATTACAGCATGGACGGACTGTTTCAGTTTTAAGAAGCGTCATATGGGTGTGACTAGGGACTCTGACCTTATTGTGTTCTTAAAGTAACCGCTGCATGCTGGAGCCGATTTGATTTCGCTTCTTGTTTGACTTTTTGGACCTTTTGTTTTGTGGACGAAAAGTCTAAAGGCTACGCCCCTGGGTTTTTTTTGTTTGTTTGTTTGATTGTTTTGTTTTTACTTGTTTGTCAATATTTCTTGGTCGTCTCAGCCTTTAATTGAAAAGCGAAGCTTTTACTGATTGTTTAAAAGGTGAAGGTGAAAAGCATGAAAGATGTCCGTGGCGGGACTGAAGAAACAGTTTCACAAGGCAAGCCAGGTAATGAGAGGACAAGCGTCCAGTCACGTTCCTGTTTAATTGTGTTATTAATAAGTTTATTTTCTTTCAGCAGCAAATAATATACTGACTTTGTTCTTTCTAAAATATGTCTATACAATCAAGTTGTCTCCTACACGCTGGGTCTGCCGTTGACACTAAGTACTATAACATAAAGTAGACTATCTAAAACCCGGTCTAATACAGCAAGATATACTAACTTTATACAAAGATTGTATTAACTTATATGTTTTGGAATTGGGATAAGAAGTAGCAGCTCGTGCAAGTTACTCGCCCTATTGACGGGCGGTACGCATATGAATCGGTTCTCTTGAACGATTTTTTTAAGTGAGTCGGGTGAATCGAATTGCAAATACGAACTAATCAAGAGTTTTACCCATTCGTTTAAAGATTATCTCTTCTTTTTCTTAGCTACTACTAGGCCTCCTTTCAAATGATAGTGTGCGCTTATAGCTATTAACATCCATCCATCCATCCATCTTCTATACCGCTTAATCCTTTTCAGGGTCACGGGTAGCTATTAACAATACAATCAAATTAAATTGTGGATTTTAAATGTAGGTTTGTATCGGATATTGTCACACAACTTTCTTTTTTTTTTGTCTATTAGATATCAAAAATAATTTGCTATACAGACAAAGTAAGAGTAGCAGAACGTTAATGTGTTTATCGACTAGGTAGACTATTGCCGAACTGGGTGGTGAATCAAGTGAATCAAAACATATATGATTCGGTTGAGTCGCACAGATTTGTACGAAGAAACAGAATCAGTGCAGTGAATCATAAAGTAATCAAGCCAATGCACACACCTCACTCACTCTGTTTACTCAAAGAAGAACTGAATGACTTACTGCAGTGCTGCATGAGAACTTTGGAGTGATTTTACTGATAGGAAGCCAAATGCAGACCATGTACAGTATATGTCTATTGCAGTTTCCCTCGGGATCAACAAAGTATCTATCTATCTATCTATCTATCTATCTATCTATCTATCTATTCATCTATCCATCAGCCAGTAGGCTACATGTCAGAGCTTTTGTTTTTATTGTGTATTAATTAAAAAAATATTTTTTGTTCTGAATTTGCTTAGTGTTAAAAGCATTCAGCAGTTAGCATATTCACACATACTTTCATTTTCACTGCTGTAGGAATATTGTCAGGTGATCCACAAAGTTTAATAAATGAACAGCAGAACAGAAAAGTGATGTCAGATATTAATAAATTAATATCTCAGAAATGGATCAGGTGTTTTCACAAGTACAAAAACAGAATCATGGTGGTTTTCCTCCTTGGAGAAATGATACAAAGCTTTTATTGCTGATAAACAGTCTTAACTTCCTTACGGCTTAATCGTTATTGCATCATCTGAACTTTGTCTTCTTGCAGCACACCTAAAGCCACAAAATAGAGTATATATTACTATTATATAAATATTTTATCTCAGTATTATCCTAAAATATGTTACTCATTCCATAAAGTGGTCATTGTGGGGAATGACCCTTTCTTAATCATGTTTAGTGTTTCTCCTTTTCTCCTTGTTGGGTCGGAATGGCGTGGTGCAAGAAATCAGAAATATTAAATGAACATACCATGGAAAAGGATTCAATATTGCAGCATGCTGTGTTTAAGTTCATTACTCCTTTCTAAAATGTTTTTTTCATGCTTCTAAAGAATAAATCACCTTATTTTTATACCATAAACTGCAGAATTTGAAGTCCATGCGCAACCAATTGTTTATCTGTTTTTGCATTTACTGCTGACTTTACTGCTGACCCCACATACTATCAGACTTTATTGTGCTTTGTATCAATTTAGTTGCTCAAGGAAAAGATCGGTGGTGTTGAAGGAACAAAGCTGGATGAGGATTTCATTAGAATGGAAAAGGTATAATATATATTGTTTTCATTTAAATCAAAGAAAATTTGAAAATGACAAAATTAAAAACTTGGCCTCACTCTCAGTGAAAATGTATTTTGCCCGCTTTATTATAGAAAACTGAAATCACCAACAAGCTGATTGTCGAACTTGTTACAAAAACAACAGAGTATCTTGAGCCAAACCCAGGTATGCCTTAGGAACATTTTTATGAGCATGTATTTACTTTTAAGGTATTTATAGGTGTTATTATTCATTACTTCCTGCCTTATGTGTTTGATTCTTAGCATATAGAGCAAAACTCAGCATGCTCAGTAAAATGTCTAGGATTCGTGGAAATGTAAGGCCGGTTGGATACCCACAAACAGAAGGAATACTGGGAGACTGTATGTTAATCTACGGTAATGAGCTTGGGGTGGAGTCTGCATTTGGTAGGTTTATCAGCTGGAATAAAACTCACTATAAAAAAGATATCTTTATGTCTAACCAGAATAAAGTGTTTTAGTCTGTGACTAAACTTTATCTGTGCAAAACTAATGAAAAAGTCTGGCATTGTACTATCACCTTTCATGGAGAAGTAAACAGTTGCATAGTTGATAATAAATTATTCATTAAAGGAAAGGTCTGCTTTACTACTTAATCACTACTTGCTTAATGAAGGTGGACGAATACTAACACTGTTCATTTTCAACACTTTTATGGTCCAGTAAGACATACAATAGGTTTGAGTAGATTTCTCATACACAGCTTGAACACCTATATTATGATAATAGTATGTAGTATATCTTCTATATGCACTGTGTGAAAGGGCATTGTGTAGTGGTGCAAAAGATATTATTGTTAATCATTAGTCCAATCTTGGCCTTCAGAATTGTGAAATATGCAAGCAAGTCCACTAAACAATCAATAAAAGCTTTATTACATGTAGTAATATCATACCATCAGTGTTGTTTAATTGCAAGACTTATTACAGTTACAGTATGTACCCATATAATTGCAGTATGTTGTCCGTCGCTCAGCTCTACCATACAGAAATAGTATTGCTGTTATTTCAGCTCAGTCCAATGTTTGGTCTGTTAGCCTGAGCTTAATCAAGACGGTTTCCACTAGGTAGTGCACTGGTGGACATGGGACAGGCCTTGAAGCAGATGGCTGAAGTAAGAGACTGCATGGATGTGCGTGTGAAACGCACCTTTATCAATCCACTTCAGATGCTGCAGGAGAAAGAGCTTAAGGAAATTGCAGTGAGTCTTGTCATTATGAGTAATGGAGAAAAATAGAATCAATATAATGTCTTAAGATCGTAATAGTGTCTAATTTTTTTGTAAGTCTCTATAAATATGAGCAAAAAAAGTATAAAATAACCAAGCACATCACCTGTTTAGTACATGAATGTAATCATCAGAAGGCTGTGGTTTATGTAGGTTTTAAATTAAATTATAATGTAATGTATATATTTACTTATTTCTTTTCTCTTTGCAAGTTCCATCTGAAAAAACTTGAGGGTCGCCGTCTAGATTTCGACTACAAGAAAAATTCCAGAAGGAGGATTGCAGAGGCGGAGCTTAAACAAGCATTAGACAAGTTTGAGGAATCCAAAGAGCTGGCAAAAAGAAGCATGTTCAACCTCTTAGAAAATGATGTAAGGAAGTTGAAGACATTGAAGAGAATATTCTTTCTATATTTTTTTGCATAAAATTGGAGTCAAATATGCATAAGTGATTATTAATTTGCCTTAGGTGGATCAAGTTCAACAGCTGTTAGGCCTCATTGAAGCATCGATGGACTACCATCAGCAATCTCGCGACATTCTAGAGAACCTCAGAAGCAGTCTGCAGAACAAGTTAGCTGAACAGCCATTTACATAACACATTGGTCAAATTTAAGCATTTTAGGTGGGTGGTTTATGAAAATTTCTTCTTCTTTTTATTCAGGATTACTGATACCAGCAACAGACCAAAGAGGGAGTTCAAATCAAAGTCTAACGCAAGTACAATGTGCTGCACGGACACTTACGGGTTTTCCACAAGCTCATCTTATGGTCAGTGATATTTTTAATGTTGCTACAGTGCTAAATCATTATAAAATGTCTTTAATTATATTGATAAGTATATACAAGGAAAGATTTTAACTTTGACGCTTTCATTTTTCAGATACTGAGGTAACACAAGAGCTGAGCGAAAAAAGTAAGTATACTTTTATCCAAAAGTAAAATCTACACACTTTAATAGGAACACCTGTACACCTGCACATTCATGCAATAATCCAATCATTCATTCAACAGCCAATCATGTGGCAGCAGCACAATGCATAAAATCATGCAGATACAGGACATCAGATAATGTTCACATCAAACATCAGAATGTGAAAAAATGTGATTTCAGTGACTTAATCTCAGTGAACAGACAGTTGAAGTTTGGAAAAAGACCAATATGTTTTTCCAGTCTTCAACTGTTCAGTTCCGGTGAGCCAGTGTAGCCTTGGATTTGTGTTCTTGGCTGACAAGAGTGGAACCTGATGTGGACTTCTGCTGTTGTAGCCCATTCCCCCCCGAGGTTTGCTGTTTTGTGCATTCTGAAATGCTTTTCTGATCACCACAGTTATAAAGATTGGTTGTTTTAGTTACCATAGCCTTCCTGGAAGCTCAACCCAGTCTGGCCATTCTTCTCTCACCTCTCTGATCAACAAGGTCTTTCTGCCCACAGAACCGAAGCCCCCTGTATGTTTTTTATTTTTCCTCACTATCCTGTGTAAACTGCAGAGACTGTTGTGTGTGAAAATCCCAGGAGCAGCTTCTGAAATACTCAGTTTAGCCCATCAACAAACCTGCCATGGTTAAAGTCACTAAGATAAATTTTTTCCCCCATTCTGATGTTTGATGTGAACATTAAATGAAGCTCTTGACCGTTATCTGTATGATTTTATTCATTGTGCTGATGCTATATGATTGAATGCTTGGATAACCGCATAAATGAGTAGGTGTAATATTAAAGTTGCTGGTGATTATATAGTCCCCTCTGAAAGCATTGGAACAGAAAGGCCAGTTCTTTTGTTTTGCTATACACTGAAGACATTTTATTTTGAGTTCAAAATATGAATATGAGATGATAGATCAGAATTTCAGCTTTAATTTCCTGATATTTACATCTAGATATGTTAAACAATTTAGAACATAGCACCCTCTCTTTGAACCAACCAATTTTTCAATTGATCAAAAATATTGGAACACGTGCTTGACAGGTGCTTCTTGATGCCCAGGCGTGCCCTGTTAGATTGATTGTTTAAACAATTAATAGCTCTGAATGTCTACTCATAGTTTGAGCCCTCGGTTTCGCCTGTGAAGACTGTATTTGTTGTCAAAAAGGATGAATTAACATGAAGACCAGAGAGCTGTCTATGGGAGAAAAGCAAGCCATTTTGAAACATTGGGCATAGCCAATACAAAAATCTGGAATGTCCTGAAAAAGAAATAAACCACTGGTATACTAACTACCAGACATGGAACAGGTCAGCTAAGGAAAACAACAACAACAGCAATTGATGAGAGAAAGCCTAAAAACAACAGTTGAAGAAGACTTTGAGAACAGAAATATGGAGGCCATATCACAAGATGCAAACCACTCATCAGCAATAAGAATTAGAAGTCCAGATTGGAATTCACAGAGAAATACAGAGATGAGCCACAAATGATCTGAAACCAAGAATAACCTCTACCAAAGTGGTGGAAAAGACAAAGAAGAAAGGATCTGTTCCTGGCCAGATAAGCAGGTGATAATTATCTAATAACAGTGCAGATATAACAAAGCTGATTTTTCCCAATTTATTATTTTAAAATATCTGGAAGCATAACCATTCACACTTCAACCCCCCCCCACCCCCAATGTTCAGACCAAATCTACACATATGGATATGTAACCAAATATTAAGTTTTATTTACTTTAATTTACTTTAAAACTATCTGTTCCTGAAATTCAGATCTATTGTCTCATATTCAACTTTTGAGCTCAAACCCAAATGTCTTCAATGTATAGCAAAAACAAAAGAATTGGCCTTTCCATTCCAGTACTTTCAGAGGGGACTGTGCATGTATAATCATGTAAAAAAAAATATGTAAACCCCATGGAAATTGTTGGCTTTTTTGACATATTTGGTCAAGCGAACATTTGATCCTCTTTGAAACAGTGCCTATTAATAAAGCTGATACAGTCTATCAAATGACAAATAACATTGACATTTTGTAGTAATTTTCAAGTAATTTTGTTAATTTATATTAACAAAAAAAAACAGATCAGTCACATGGAAAAAGTAAGTACATCCTTACATTTATCACACCTTCAAATCCATAAAATTAGAATCAGGTGTTCAAGGTTGGGTGCCAGTGATTAGAACCTGCTTAGGGAGTGCAGGTGGATCCTGTCTTATTTAAAACATTCACATCTACTGTCTGGTGTTCACTTTGCTATTGAGGTATGTGGTATCATCATGCCAGGATCTAAAGAGTTCTACAAGGCCTTCAGAAAAAAAAAGTTGTGGATATCTATGAGTCTGGCAAGATATTCAAAAAGATATCCAATTTTTTTTTTTTTTTTTTTAAATACATCATTCCACTGTAAGGAAAATCATCTAAAATGGCACAGATTTCAAACAACTGCCAATTTGTCCAGGACTGGCCATCCCAGCAAATTCTCTGATGCAAAAAGAAGTCTCCAAGAACCCAACAGTTTCATCACAGGATCTGCTAGTAAGTCTTGTAACTGTTGGTGTCAAAGTGCATGCTTCTACAATCAGAAAGAGATTGCACAAATTTGACCTGCATGGGAGGCGTGCCAGGAAAAAGCCTTTGCTGTCTAAAAAGAAAATGTAAAGCAAGACTACTACAGTTTGCCAATGATCATATAGACAAAGACCAGGCCTTTTGGAATAATGTGCTCTGGACAGAAGAATCAAAGCTAGAGGTGTTTGGCCACAGTAACAGCAGACATGTTTGTCACAGACCAAAGACAGCTTTTCAGGAGAAGCACCTCATACCAACTGAAGTACGGTGGTGGAAATGTTATGGTTTGGGGTTGCTTCGCTACCTCAGCGACTGGACAGCTTGCATTCATTGATTCAACTATGAATTCTGCATCATATCAAAGAGTGCTTTAAGATATGTGAGGCCATCTGTCCAAAAGTTGAAGTTGAACCGAAAATGGACCTTTCAACAGGATAATGATCCTAAGTACACTAGCAACTCCACCAAGGAATGGCTCAAAAAGAAGAAATGGAGGGTTATGGAATGGCCTAGTCAAAGCCCGGATTTGAATTCCATTGGAATGTTGTGGGGGGGGATTTGAAACGGGCAGCAAATGCAAGAAAACCCTCAAACATCTTGCAACTGAAAGAATATTGCATGGAAGAGTGGTCAAAAATTCCAACATGCCTGGTGGACAATTATGCGAAATGCCTACAAGAAGTTATTTCTGCTAAAGGGGGCAATACTAGCTTCTGATGCCAAGGGTGTACTTACTTTCCTCAGAAGAATATCACATCTATTTATATTTCTGTTGAATAAATGATTGAAAAAGCTAATTTTCCTTGTAGTTTTGTTCAAGTATAACAGCTTTATTAATAGACACTGTTTCAAAGACTATCAAATGTTTACTTGTCCAAATATGTTGAAAAAACAAACAATTTCTGTGGGGTGTACTTATTTTTTCACATGACCGTATATTGTATATCCTCAGCATGGATCCATATGAATATCTGTTCTACAGGCAACTGTAATTTTAAATCTCCACTGGACCAGCCTTGCTGTCGGGCACTTTTCAACTTTAAGCCTGAAAATCAACGTGAGTTAGGCTTCAAGAAGGGCAACATCATTACTCTCACTAACCAGGTTGATGAGAACTGGTATGAAGGGTTGCTCAATGGGGAGTCTGGCTTTTTTCCCGTCAATTATGTTGAGGTCCTTGTACCACTGCCGCAATGACAGCAGGCCCCAGTTCACTGAGCCATTACACAACTCTTCTTCTTTTTGGTTCTTGGTCAAACCTATGAATTTTATTGATCAACACCTTTATCTGAAGAATTTGCTTCACAGTTCACAGCTATGCAATGCAAGTATATGTATATATTGTCTTGATTTCTTCTTTGTATTTTATTGTTTATAATAAAGAGACCAGTGATGTAATTAAAAGTTGATTGGTGGTATGAGAGTAAGGGTGATATGAATATTTCTTATATATGGTATTTAACACAATTTACAATTGCAATAATATTATAATAAATATTATAATATAATATAAATAATACTATTGCTATAGCCTTTTGTGCAAGTGATGCTGCTTTTTTCTTATAGCTATATTGAAACCTTCAGTATGTGGTTAATATTGTAAGCATTTGCTATTTGTTTTAGAGACAAATGATTTGTAAATGAAATAAATGGAATTGAATGAAAGTTGGCAAATTAAGGTTGTAACAGACCACATCATTATTGTGTGAATGTGAATATTACTTTGGTGACTTTTTAGTGACTTTCTTGCTGATCATCATTGTTTGTCCTACTGATGCACTTCATTTTTCTTTGTTTTAAATAATTTTCTTGGCTATATTTCCAAGTAAAAAAAGCAAGTTATTCCATCTGTAACTATTTCCTTTGTGCCTTTTTTGACTACTCAATGCCACTGCTTACTTTTGTCTGCTTTCTTAATATATTTTATAGTATTTTGTAAATAGTGCCGCTACATCTGAAGAGCATTATTTTCTTATATATCAGCATAGTCTGTAGTGTGTTATTCTGCTTATACCAGAGTGATTTGCCAAAGATTACAATGTTTAATTTCTTAATGAACATCACGTGTGCATTTTAATGGTTTATAGTTCAATTTAATGTCGTGGAACAACAGAGAAACAAGTTAGTTCCTGTTCATAATAAAACTCTCCTAAAATATATTATAATATTAACCTATCATTTATGTTACAGACAGAACTACTGTCTGAGCTTTGCTGTTATGCAAAAATAATTCACACCTTCTGACCAATCAGATTCGAGCATTCACCCGCGCTGTTGTATAATTGGAATATAATGAATATGCTAGTTAGTCTATGACGCCATCTGGCGACGTCTAAAGACTTTTTGTACTTTCTGAGCATGCATTAGCTACTTTCCCCTGAAAAGAGTTCGCAACATTGGCAGCACGTTTGACCCTCGCGGGTAGCCGTAGTGGCGGTTCCAGGCCGATTATGCAGTTTTTCAAATTTTTGTGATAAGCCAATAATTGTTGCTAAAAAGTAAGGATACTAGTATTCAGAGTATTACCCAACAAAACTTACTTTGTTGCATGAACCCAGGAGTGGCTTTGTCTGTAAACTTTACGGTAAGTAGCTAGAAGAAAAACTTGCGAAATGTCAACAACTGCTTGCTAGCATAACCTTGTCGGTGGCTAATTAAGCTACAAACCTAGCTAATCTTGAAAGTTTGCATTTCAGGATAATTCGAAGGTGGTATGTTATAAACATTTAGGTTACATGATGTATAGTGTTGTCTGCATTGTTAAATATTTTACTTGTTTGCTTGTTCAAAAAGTTAGCTAGATAGCCCAAATGCAAAGCTAGTTTACAATCATGCTAAGGTTCCTAGCTAGCTGGTTTATATTTACGCAAG
Source organism: Stegophilus panzeri (assembly GCA_024331685.1). Taxonomy (NCBI): domain Eukaryota; kingdom Metazoa; phylum Chordata; class Actinopteri; order Siluriformes; family Trichomycteridae; genus Stegophilus; species Stegophilus panzeri. The sequence continues at coordinate 16,539,278 of JANDJT010000217.1, forward strand.
TTTATTACAGCCAAAATCTTTCACAAAATCCAGTTTGTCCACCTACGTTAAACGTATTTTTGTTTTGTTGTTTCTGTTATGTAATTGCTCTCATAAAAAGTTAGACAGCATGCATAGTACTAACAAAAATGATTTAAACAAAAAAAGTTTATGATCCACAAATGGAAAAGATAGAAAGAAACACATTCTGGCTCCATATCATTACTTTACAATTTTAAGACCAGTGAAATGGACATAAAATGCATTTGTTCTTGTATTTTTTTTTTTTGTTTTGTTCGTTTGTTTTTTGTTTTTGTTTACTGTGCCTCGTATTTGGGAATATTTCAGACAGGAAAACAACATTCCTATATTTTCCCCAATCTAACGAGGAGAAATTAGTTACCTACACATGTTTTAATAATTCCCAAACTTATAGTTAAGTTCCAGTGCAGGTGTCTCAGGTTGTGAATTATTCATTGTACACATAAGGACGCAGTAATTACAAGAAGAGTCAAGTGTCACCAGCCTATCTGACAGCTGTCGTGTATTTTCTGTTTCTTTCCTTACTAAGTGTTGCTATGGAGGAGGTGACCCGGTTGGTGTCATCAGGCGACTGCCTGAAGATCTGGGATTCCACCTCCATGAGTGTGGTGGAGCAGTTCAACCCTCACAGTACCAGCCATCCTCTAGCACAGGTGTGCTGGAGCAGCAGCAGTATCCTCCATAGCAAGCCAAGTTATTTTTTTCCAGTATGCTATAGCTTTGTGTCTGGGTGACAGGACCTGTTAAACTTTGAGAGGCCTGTTTTAAATTGATCCATTCCTCCATTTTCTATACCGCTTATCTTACAACCTATCTACAGGGTTGCAGGGAGCCTATCCCAGGGGACTCGGGGCACAAGGCAGGGGACACCCCATCACAGGGCATAATCTCTCACACACCCATTCACACACTACAGATAATTTAGAGATGCCAGTCAGTCTACAACGCATGTTTTTGGACTGGGGGAGGAAACCCCCACAGCATGGGGAGAACATGCACACTGGTGAAGGCGCCCGTTTTAAATCTAATTGTGGAATCATTCTATTGCGTGGTCAGACATTCCCTAAAGAGTGTGTGATTTACACTTTTATTATCTTGAAGTTCATGTGACAGAGTTGTGGAAGTTTGAGTCATTGTTAAAGACAGTAATGCAAATGTGTTCGAATGGGTTTCTAATACAGAAACCAGTATGTTACTGTGAAAGGCTGCACATCTTTGCAACTAGATTGTGCGACTCAGCTCTGCAAATTACCCATTATCCTTCCCATTGTCCAGTGCCACGCTAGCTGTATTTTACTTATTGTTGTATCCATGGTACAGTGTGCTGACACCTTTTGAGGCAGCTGATTTAAATCATTAATCAAAACAAAAATAAGAGGGACATCTAACATCAGCAAACAGAAGGATTATACACTGTATGAACAAAAATATGTGGACACCTGACAATCACACCCATATGTGGGCCTTCCGCAACCTGTTTCCACAAGTTTTGAAGTACAATCTTTAAATGTGAGAATGTATTTGTCTTTGTATATGAAATTATTCATTCTTAGCATTAAGAATTTCCCTTCACTGGAACTACAAAGTCCAAACCTGTTCCAGCATGACAGTGCCCCTGTGCACAAGGCAAGATTCCATGAAGACATGGTTTGCTAAGTTTAGACTGGAAGAACTCTAGTGACCTGCCCAGAGCCCAGACCTCAACCCCGCTGAACACCTTTGGGATTAACTTGAACACCGACTGCACCCCAGGCCTCCTCATTCTTTATCAAAGGCTGACCTCATTAATGCTCTTGTGGTTGAATGAGCAAATCCCCACAGCCATGCTCCAAAATCTAGTGGAAAGCCTTCTCAAGAGAATGCCGGTTATTATAACAGTAAAGAGGGACTAAATCTTCAATGATGTTCAACAAGAACATATGGGTGTGATGGGTCAGATATCCACATACTTTTGGCCATATATAGTGTATGTGTAAAGTGGAGTGATTCTGAAGCTGAGCTATTGCGTTTTTGTACCGACGACAAAATTGTGCATGGGGTTTTGTGGTTGTCAATGAGTAAATCTCAGTGAATGCTGTGTAAAAAGAGACTCTCCACAGTCTCTACTTACAGTATTCAGTGAAAAGTAAATTGTAGCACATCCATTGTGTAATGGATCCATTATATGGCATATTTTGTGTAATCCTGTGATTATTATAGTAGATTTGAAAGCATGCATCTTGCATCTAGAGTAAGAAAATAAGTGAGTTTTTTCATAGACGTACTTTGTTCAGCACTTTGTTCCAGTTTCATTAACAAAATCTCATCTTAAAAATAGTCCATGATTCCAAAAGGAATTTGTAGAACACGTGCGCCACTTTGTATGCCTTGACAACAGTCAGATCAGTACATTGTCAGTGCCAGCAGTATAGGAGACAAGCTGGTAGTGACCAGCCTGAAGTCCTCACCAGTGCCAGTGATGGAGCTTGCAGAAGGGGTCAGTAGACAAACTGCATTTCAGCAAAAAGCACTCACAATACCACTTTTATCTCTCAGCATTCTCATCTGTGCTGCATCTGGGGTTTTGTTTTCAGAAAAAACAGACACGAGTCGCACTAAATTCAACATCACAGTTCCTGGTCAGTGGGGGACTGGATAACACGGTCAACATCTGGGACCTGAAGACAAAGAGATTACATCGCAGCCTCAAGGTATCTCATTGTTTAGTGAAGTATTTAAAGTAGATCTTTTTTTTTTAATTATTATTTAATCTGTGCATTGTTCTGATTATAATTACTGAACACTGCACAATACATTTTACCACATTAATTCATTCACCAGTAAATGCATTATCCTGGTCAGGGACACTATGGTTTAAATTGCTAATTTATATTTAGGGAGTTAGAAACAACTAAATTCCTTATGAAATAACATGGTAAGTTAATAACTATGGGAGCAGGTGGGATTGGTCAAACTTTCCGCAGGGGCATTCCTATTTGTGTGCACCTCTATCTGATACCTTTTTGTTTTTCATATTTTCTCAATGTCATCAGGACCATAAGGAGGAAGTGACATGTGTATCCTTCAATGGTGGCGATAGTTACATAGCATCTGGTTCCACCAGTGGGGACATCATCCTCCACAGCATTACCACCAATCTGTCCAGCAAAGCCTTTGGCCATGGGCCCAATGAGGTGAGTCTGTCCCTTTTCAACAGAGTCCGTCCATATTCCCATGCAATTTGTCACCTCGTTCTGTTAAGTGGTCATAACCGTAGTAAGTGTATGGATAAATGGGAAACAAAACAAATAATTGCATTTTAATTGCTACACATTTTTGTTTCCTTAATGACTTTGGTGTAATTGTGATAGTGAGTTTAGCTAAAGTCAACTAATTGACTAATATTAATTCTAGTCCAGTGCATACAAATAAACTCCTCATTATTATGATTTAACTCTCCTTGTCAGGGGTGTCAGACGTGCGGACCAAAACCGGCCCGCTAGGGGGTTCAATCCGGCCCGCAGGATGAATTTTAAAAGTGAAAAATGCATAAAAGACACGAACTAGAAATTTTTAATAAAATGCTATTCCTAAATTGTCCGCACTGTTTTAGTCAGAGTAGAAGACGTGGCACAACTCTGGGACTAAGACCAAACAGCAGATGGTAGCAATGTGCCGTCTGCTGTTTATTACGGTGTAGTCTAACCTATTTTCTACTCGCCCCCACACCCTCATTAGGCAAAATGTCTTTGTCAAAAAGGATACTCTGTATCCACTTTTCTCCTTTTTTGACAAAGGACCAAAAGATGCCAAGTTTCAGGAGCAAAAACAAAGTAGTCTGGATATGACTAAATACTTTAAAATACTTCTTCAGACACTGATTGCACTTAAAGAATACAGTTCTGTGAAAATGAATCCTTGCTGTAGTAATAGTTCAAAAATGTGCAATTTAATGTTAGTCAACAGCTTCACTACAAAATAGTTTGGTTTGGTGGAATCCTATTGTTCATGCA
>JANDJT010000217.1:16554380-16565393 GCA_024331685.1 Stegophilus panzeri
TATTCTATCCTGCTTTATTCTATCCTGTATTAACCATCTTTCTGTAATAAACCTTTTTACCTTCAGAGGACGAGTCTAATTTCCACGACACTACCATTCTAAATAGTGCACCACTATATGAAGTAATAAATGGAGAGTTACTATTTAGACATGTTATTTAATAAGATAGAATGCAATTGGATTAGACAATTCTGTGATAATTGCACTTGACCTAGCAATGATGTGCACGATTTCATTGTGCATTTAATGCAACAATCATTTGATCCTTTTAAATATTTATTATATTATATACCTCTGTACATTTGTTCCACTTTCGTTGCACATATCTGGATATAACATACATAGCACATTCTATATTTCCATTTGCACATAACCGAATATCTGTAATAGCATCTGTACATACACAATCCTACCTATTTTTTCCATGTCTTTAGTATTGTATTGAATTAAATTTCATTTTTATTGCTTATTTTTTATAATGTGTGATATTCGGTTTTTTTCTGCACTGGAAGCTCCTATCGCCAAGACAAATTCCTTGTGTGAGTAAACATACTTGGCAATAAAGCTCATTCTGGTTACCATTAAAAATTCTATGAGGGTTTCTATTATTTGTTTGTTTTCAGCAGGGCTCTCAGGAGAATTTGCAATTAATAATAATCTGATTCTGCTTCTGCCTCGATAGTACCTTTCTGGAGTTTCTGGAACGACCACGTTAGAAAAATCATAAGAGGATCCTCGATCATCAAAAGACAGTTCACTGTCACTCAGTAAACAAGCCTCATTTAAATGTTGACTGGTTTCATCTTCATCCAGGCTGAGGAAAGGGCTGCTAGGCCTCGAGTCTTTCAATGTGCTCTCCATATGATCCGTTTTCGTTTATGGCTCCTCGGCTGTAGCGTATGTCTGAGGAAAATAAACCCGTTAATGTTGCAAGACTAAACAAAGCAGTTAGCTGATAGCTCGCTAGCTAGGCCAGTAGATATGATGAATGTTGTCGAGCTAACAAGTTAGCCAATAACTACTACTGTGAGACTACCTTCACAGCCCTGAAGTTATCACCACTCTTTCTTCTAAAAATCTGTTCTAGATCCATTAAATATCTAACAGAAAGCGCATTTACGATGTGTACATCGCATATCCCGAATATAAAACCCACCTGATTATTACAGGAATCAAAAACGTTCACCGCCATGTAAGAATTTACGTCATTTCCTCTGACGTGTTCTAGCAACGTCCTTGTTGTGGAATTTCCTAAAACCAAAAAGGGCATGGCTTTTACCTGAAAAATATTGTAGCTCCAATAAGGCGAAGGAAATACATTTCAAAATATTACACAAAATATACCCTGTGAACGCAGAGGAGACATTTGCACACCTGTTGTTGTTTTTTTATTGCCCTATATCTAAACAACTCTGGTCTGAACTCGGTTTTCATATATTTGACTATGCCAATTTTACACATTCTTTTAACTTAAAAGCCTTTTTTTTTTTTTTTTTTTTTTAAATTATAGCGACACTAAAAATAAACTTCTGGAATACGTGGTTAAGTTTGTAAATTGTTCATTCATAAACAAAAATTTAAGCAAGTCCATCTATTTAGATGCTTTTCCTGTGTTGTAAAATCTGTATGTTAATGCATGTTTACAATTTTAGTTTCTGTGTCCCTGGCATGTCAATCTGTTGTTAAGATGTGTGTTAATTATGTTCAAGTTACATATTGTTGTTGTTTTTCATGCAATTGTAAGTGATTTCTTTGCAATGCTTATGGAACTGTTTTTTATATTCATGTATTAATAAAAACAAAAAAAATAAAATTAAACCAAAAGCGCTGAACTTGATCATACAGGGATCATACAGTTATCAGGTCACTTAAATATCAATGAAAAAGAATCTCCTATGCAAAACATGCTGAAAAGATTCAGTCAATGTGCATCAATCACGCGTGTATTAATGTATTTTACTGACATGTTGTGTGGCTCACTATGAAATTGTGTAGCTATTATTGAGTGTTTACACAAATGTATTAATTACACTATTTAAACTATTTCAGTAACCATTTTATTTTGATCAGGGTCACAGTGGATCTGGAGCCTATCCCAGGAATACTGGTCGTGAGATAATTGGTCGTATAATTGGTTTGTATTTTCTTCGTGTGAGTATAAAAGACTTAGATGGATTCAATTAATAAATATAATGGTGGATATTCATCTGTGCATAACATTTGAATAGTTAGCTTATTTTTTTTTAATTAATCTGTTCAATAGGGCTTTTTTATATACTAGGTCCTTGACTGCAAAAACAGTTAATAACTCCTGATAATATTAGAAGTCTTTAATACATTCCAAAAATGACAACAAAAACTTTTCAGCTTCAAAATCTTTTGCACATCAGCTCTAATGTTCACCTGTCACCAATACAGAAAGATACTTTTCATAACATTGGAATGGAAAAAATACATTTGTTAAACATGTGTCTACTTTTGGTAGGCATCTTCCCTGCCGAATATTTTGAAAAAGACGTTTGACGTATCAACATCAACGTTCTTCATTTGAGAAAAATCTATACAAATTTGTGTATATAAATAGCTGGCAAAAAAGAATAGGAACACAATCTGTCAGTCACCTACATCCAGATACTTTCATCCATTTCATATGCTAAACATTTATAATTACAGCATGAGCATTAAAGAAGTCTTTAAAATGAACAAAAGTACTTCAGACTTCAAAAGAGCATGGACTGGAGGGACTTCCTCACGGTGGCCATATCCTGTTGTTGCTATAACATAATTGCAGAACAAAATCAGCAATGTGAAATGTAGCAATATACAGTTAAGAAAAACCCAGAGAATGTGTGTAAATACACTCACTGTGTCCATCATTATCTTTTTCTGCAGCAGAGCCATGTCCTTTTTCAGCTCCATCTGTGCTCCCTGGAGGAAAGTCTCATGAGTCTTCTCCATCTCATCCATGTTCTATTGGAAAATACAGGAACATACCCAGTCAATATAAAAATAAAGAATAGATGTAAATAATAGGCACAATCTGAAATATTTGTGAACTGATATCAAGTATCATACCTTGATGAACTGCTCATACAGTTCTTTTATGGTTTTTATTTTTTGACTCTGCACAACCCGAGCCTGCTGGAAGAGCTTCTGCTGCTGTTGAAAGAAACTCTATGCACATAACACTTACAAGTTAGATCATGCTGAGATTTTTCACAACAGTTATTTCTAAATCAAATTACCATGTACTGTAATGTCACCAATTGCATTATCCAAGAAAACTACAAACATGTTTTCTGTATTTTTCTAGCAAAGAAAAAAATGGAACAGCCGAACTTAAATTGAACATTTAAAAAAAAAAAAAAAAAAAAAAAGGGGGTTTCATATTCAGCTCTACTGTTGTTAATACTGTGGGTTTTCATGTCACATGTTCAGCAATCACTAACATTCAGTTTCTCCTCCTGCTCCTCAGATTTCTGAACATCGGTCTCCCACTGCCGCAGCACTGACAGCACCTGCTGTGAGTACTCCTGTGTCAGCTTCTGTCTGTGGCGGCAAATAAATATTTAAATACTATCACAATGATCACTATCCTGGTCAGGATCGTGGAACATCCAAAGCCTAATCTGGGAGGTGGAAAAACACCCTGGAAAATAGACTTCATGTGAAAACTATAATGAATTCGTTTTGACCATGTAGTACACAGTTATAGAAGGGAATTATTTATAATTGTAGTGTCACCAAGATGAGGATGGGTTCCCTTTTAGGTCTGGTTCCTCTCAAGGTTTCCACCTCATATCGTCTCAGGGAGTTTTTCCTTGCTACTGTCACCTCTGGCTTGCTCATTAGGAATAAATTTATACATGTAAAATTAACATATATATCCTTAATTTTTATATTTCTGTAAAGCTGTTTTGTGACTATGTCCATTGTTCGAAGCGCTATACAAATAAAACTGAACTGAACTGGAATGGATGCCAGCCCATCACAAGGCAAAATCCACCCAAGTTGTCCTAGTGGCAATTTAGTGTAGCCAGTCCACATCCTGCATGGGTTTGGGAGTTGGGCAGAAGATGCAAAACTCTACAAAGACCCTACCCCAAGCTCAGGATCCAAGCTCTACACATAACTAAAATTTATAAAGAGGTAGTTCCATCTATGACAGGATGAATTATAAAGATTGGGAAATAAATTCACAAATACACTTGAATTCATGAAAGCATTCTACAAAAAAATGTGTTATACATTAAGTGTTTATTGCATAAATAACTGCCCTTAGACTTCCAGTATAGCTGAGCTTTGAGTAAATGTTTACATTTCTCCCCCCTCAGTATAGGGATACATGTATTGTTTGCCCAAACACTACAGATGCAGTAGATTAGGTTTAAAAGCACCTACATATTGTGCACATGTACCTCTGGCTATGCTGGGTTTTCCACAGCTGCTCTATTTTCTGGTTGCTGCCTTTCAAAGAGCTTTTGGTTAAACATTCCAGGCGCTTCCTCTTAGCCTGCATTGTCTTGCTGATGTCAGCTGCATCAACATTCAAATACACATTACACAGTGCAAATCACAAATTCACTACTGAAATGCATAACCACAGTAACAATGCAACATCACTGATTTCCACTTCAAATGGCCTCACCTCCAAACTTTTCGAACATTGTCTGAACTTCATTCCTGTGAAAAACAAGTAGTGTATCATCAAACTTTCTACCCAAAGATTTGGCCACATTACTCATCAAGAATATTTAACTCACCCTACACCTACAATTGGGTCACCTTCCTCAAATGTACTAGCAGATCTTTTCTTGCCCACCTTCTCAATGATGGGAGTTTCTAACAATGAAATCATAATTGGATGAAATGAAGAGTTAATGCTGCTGCAATTTACCATCACTGTATAAATATATCTGACAGATGGCAGTTTGATCCAAACATTTCTCCACAGATATACATTATCAGTTATATAATTTTTACTGCCAGTAACTATTTTGCATTAGTGTGCAGTTTAATTAAAAATACATGAAATACAACCAAAATAAAAGACAAATAAATAGCACCTTCTCTCGCCTCATCCTCAGAGCCACTAAGACCTTTCTTTACATCCTCTATATTAAAGTCAAAAGCCTGAAGGTGTGAGGAGTCTTCTGATTGTTTAGGCTTCTTGTTCTGTTTTCTTCCTGATGATGCCATTTTGCTAAAATAAACAAGTGGTTAACTGTCAGCTAGATAAAATGAACTAAACAGCTTCATGTGAGGTGAACTTGACATGAACGTCATAAGATTTAGTCAGCTATACCCAAAAATCATTACACAATCAAAAGCACAAACTTATTTTAACCTTCTTTTAAGTCTGGATTTAGCTTTTGCTTCATCTCTGCCTTAAGGGAGATGCAGCAGCACTTTATACCTTTAGTCTCCCCTTCTCTCTCTCTCTTTTACCTCTTCATCTGTAAACTCTGCTCAAACAGATCAGCTTCCAAAGCTTTAACTCTCATGCTAAAACCACCGTCAACGGCATAGTGTTTGTCAGCTTGTAGATAGCTAACTAACCAAGCCGAGTCTCTGACCTAACTTAGCGCATCTGCACTGTATACTGTACTGTATAACGTTTGCTGTCTTCACTACTTCTACATTGTATTTCTAATTAAAATTATATTGAATGTCGCTGGAAATTGGTATGTGAGAAAAGGAAGTTCTTGCTCTTTTGTTTTTTTAGGAGCTAACAGGAAAACCTGACCTTTATCCCTTATGTTAAGATTTTCCCTTTCTTACAAACGCCACTTTAACCTCGCGAGCAATGTGGCCCTATGACGTCAGTGTGGTAGACAAGCGCAAACTTTTCACGGAAATAACGAAAATACAGCACCAACCAACAAACTAGTTTGTTGGTTCAACTAGTTTGTTGGTTCAGGCAACAAACTAGTTTGTTGGTTCAGTCAACAGACTGATTCCCATTCCAATTGTTTGGTGCTGTATTTTTGTTATTCCCGTGGCACAAGGCGGGGGACACCCTGGACGGGTGCCAACACATCACAGGGCACCATCGCACACATGCTAACACACCCATTCACACACTACAGACAATTTGGAATGGCCAATTAGCCTACAACACATGACTTTGGTACTCAGGGGAGGAAACCAAAGTGCATGGAGGAAACCCCTGAAGCAAGGGGAGAACCCAGGACAGAGGCCGGTGTGGAAGCACCAACGCCAGAGGTGCAAAGCACTAAGCCATATTGTCCCCCATCAGAAATATTCTAGTAAGTAATATTCTATTACTTCAGTTACATGTTTTAATGCAGTTTATTTGATCTACCTAGAAACCATTTTAAACTTGGTCCAGCCCCTAAGCTAATGTTTGATAACCACAGATAGTTACATCAACATTTTCCTAACACTTAGCTTTTACTTCAGAGACATCAGCAGCACTTAAACAGAGGACACTAGGTATAAGCTACTATATAGCCATTTCCGTGGACATTATGGAAATACTGGGTTTCAGATAGGCTGTGCCGGTTGTTTGGTCTATGTAAAATCTACATAGAAACCAAAATGCATTTTGATTTATAAAATTAACTAATAGTTTTAAGGAAAAGTGAAAAAGGTCCATTGTGTGATCAGTGTGTGGCTTCAGTATTCGGTACAATATAGTCTCTGTGTAGCCTGTACAGCGTTTATTACATTTTTTATGTCAAATAAATACGCCAACACACACCAGTTTATATTAAGCACATGGCAGGAAAATAATATTATTTTACTGACTTATTACTGCGAAGTATTTGAAACATTGCCCTCTTACGGTGTTAGCTAGGAAGCTAAACTCCAACTAAATGGCGTGTGTTAGTTATAATAATATTTTGCGCATTACATGAGCTATGGTGCTGGCAGCTAGTTAAATACCAAATTATTTAATAATAAAGTAATAAAGATAACTAATAATAAAGATTATTTCAGCTACCTATTTTACACAACACTTACAGCAGATGAATTTACCTCAGACTGATCTGTGTGGAAAAGGGAGCGTTAGCACCTACGCCAGTTAACTTTTTTGTTGCCAGATCCTCTGAAACCTTGCATAACTGAGTACATCACGTTCCTAAAATGAGCTATGTGTTACGTGCGTGCGTGTTCCTATGTGTGTACCTATTCGCTTTCCTATTTTTTTTTGTATTATTTATTTTTTATTTATAACAATTTAACACAGTGGTAAAAAAAAAAAATTGAAGTAATAATGTACGTTTTAGTTTTACTTTGTAAAACTAGTTTTACTCAAACTTTTTAGTTAGAGTTCTTTGTATACACACTTGGCAACCCAGCGTAAAGGAATACAGTGTGCCCGCCATAGCACGAAATAGCTCGCGCGCTCTGCAGCTGCTTCTTTGCTGCACATTTGCACTAGTCCACCATAGGAGTCGGGTTTGTGAACCCAGCTTCTTTCACAAGTGAAAATGTGAAAACCTAAATCAACCTTTAATCATAGGAAGATTCCCGGAACGTTATTTTGTGTTTATAAAAATAAAACCCATTTGGCGAACTTCCTGTGAGAATTCTGATATGAGAATACCTGGGTGAATGTTAAATGCATGTTCCTGGAAGGTTACTTAGTAATTACAAACACTGCACTTAATAGCAAACTTTGGTGAACAGTCGTTGTCATATAACAACAGGATAATGTGTCTGAAGTTTCATGACGTTTCAGAATACATTATAATGGCCAAAAGTATGAAGACAACTGACCATTATACCCATATATGGGCATTCCCCAAAGGGTTACCACAATGTTGTATAGACATTTCCCACGGTTGGTGTGGAAAAACCTTTATGCCACTGGACATCAGTACTCAACTCCCTAAGGCTCCTGTAGCTGAATGGACAAAAATCCCTACAGCCATGCTGCAAAATCTAGTGGAAAGACCCTAATGAAATGGAGGTTATAATAGTGGGGAACATATTGTAGAACATTTATGAAATGGTTCCCAAAAATAAATAAATAAACGTTAACATTACGTAAACGTTTCAGCTTGAAAATGTATCTTCAATACTTGGATTTCTCAACATTGACATCAGAAAATGTCATTAAACAAGTTGTTTTTTTTTCTCTCCAAGTTAGCAATAAATCACTTTCTGTCCTGAGGAATTAAAAACTATATTTGTGTGGTCAGACCATAGGTTTTTCTTAATGTTTGTCAGATACATGATACAGTAATACATTTGAACTAGCTAAATGTACACATTTTTATAAACACAGCAGATGGTAGCCTGCTCTGCAGAAATATATTTTACAATGTTTTTTTTTTTTTTTCCCCCCCTCTAAAGCAGTGTGAAACTGTAGTTATGTCACCACCATCATCTTCATCATCACCACCACATCCACCACCATTAGCCCTTGCTATGATTTACGTTTCCTTCAGATTATAGTTAGGTGCTCGGCTTAGTTTGCTCTTCACATAACCCGAAGTTATGTGAAGTGACAGAGTTCCCCTTAATATTGACTACTGGTTACACAAGCCTGGTCAAACAAGCCTTGATAAGAGAAAATTACAGTATGAAGTCAAGTTTATTTTCAAGACTGTATAAAAATTATTTAAAAAAAACAAAAAACAAAAAAAAAACAACATTTAAAAAAAAACAACAAAAAAAAACCACACGAAACATGACAGGGTATATCTGACAAACGTGGTGGATAAATAATAGTTTTTCCCAGATTAAATGTCAAAGTTCTCCTCACATACAAAATGTCCATTTTCTTCATAATCCTCTCGGGTTACCATCATCTCCTCAATGTCTGGGTTTTCTGCCAAGAGCTTTCCTCCTTCCCAAGGATAGCAGATTGGACTGGAAAGAGAAGACAATTTTCAAGCTAAAGACAATGAAAATTCCAACACTGATCAGAGTACATTCCGCTGTAATGTACACTTACTTTTGTGGCTGTATTACAGAAACATCAAATTCACTAGGGGCGAGTGCACGGACATCTTTATACACACGATCTCTGAAGCCAGGAAACAAGGTGTTGCCACCTGTCAGGACAATGTTCTTGAAGAAGTGAGGTTGCATTTCTAAAACAAAGAAAAAATAAAATATTAGGGGGGTCTGCAGCATGTGCAGCTCATTTTTATACTGTATTGCATAATATTCTCTAAACCATGTTCTTGTGGACAGGAATGAGCCTAGAAACCCTTGGTGTCTATGTTTACAGTGGTTTTCCTACCTCAACACAAAGGCCTATTTACACTGAACATAATGGTTGGTTGCTTTTTCACAAAATAATAGGCACAGGTAAACATGAACTTACTGGAACATCTATTAATATCAAAACATGACTGGCATGTGCTAAACTGTTAGTAATTTTATAACCCAATATCACACTATAGTGGTGGGTTTTGGTAGTCTACACTACCTTCTGGCATTTTGTTGATGGAGTTGACTATTGCTTCTGGTATGCCCATTTCCTGGATGCCGATATCCGACGGGTGGAAAAGCATCTCTGGAACAGCAAATCTCTCATTTGTGAGCCGCAGTATCTGTTCTCCAGTTTTATACTTCCCCGTGAAATTCATCTCCTCTCGAGGCTAGAACACAAAAGAACAAGAGCAACTAATTATATTGCTTTCAAAGATTAAAAGGGTAAAAAGCAGAGTATAGTACTTTACAGGACAAGTTAAATATCTCTTCTGATTAACATACAATACAAAAACATCCAGTAACCAGAAGTCTATGGAAAGAAGGAAAAGCACATATATTGAATGGAATTTCACACCTTACAGAAGCCCTTTTTGATGGAACTATAGTCGGGTAGTACATAGTCTCTCATTACCAGATTTTCCTCTCCTTTCAACCTGAAGAAAATAAAAGGCAATGCTTGAAGTTACAAGAATGTATGAAAATAGATCTGTAGTCTTGCATATTAGACAAAAAAACAACAACACAACAAACAAGCTTACTGAGCAATCTGCATGTCTTTGTAAAACTCCTGTGAGACATAGCACACATCCTCCTTTACTTGATTGATCACATAAGTCTCATCCATCACATGTAGCTGCCTTTGAAAGAAATACAACACGCCACTTACGTTACTGCATACGTGACCCATGTTCTCTATTGTGCACATCAACAATGTCTTGTATTTATATATTGTATTATCACTGTGTATACAGGTGTTGTATTGATATTCTGAAATAACAGTTTTGTAGTAAAGCTGTATCAGTGTAGTCACTTAAACCCATTAATTAAAAAAAATCTATTAATGATAATCAACAAAATGCTTATTCATTGTGGAAGAAATTTTGGTTAGACACACTATTTTATTTATAATATTAGGCATTGTGACCATCAACACAACCTTACCTGTATGAAATGATCTCTTTTAAGTGGTTGGTGAGAAGTTTTCCACCTACATTTATTCTGTGGAACCAAAAACAAATCGTGAACAACATAGCCAAACAGATTACCTTAAAAAATTCTTACTCTGAATCAAGTACAGTCACCTGACCTGCAAATGCCATCCTTCATCTTCCTTCCTCTACAGTAAGGGATAATGTGTGTGAAGGAGAAGCCACTATCCACCACGATGCAACACAACTCCGAATTGTAATCATAGAAGTGTCTGTGCGCACTCAAAGATCCAGCTGAAACATGGCACATTATGTAGTGTCAGGCTATTTGGGAAGCTTATCAGTTGGTTGTAGCACCAGTGTTTGGTTATTAATTGTTGAAATACCCTGAGACTGAGATGACCAATGTTAAAATGAAGTGTACACCTGAGAGCTTCTTTCAGTTTCTTTGGTAGGCAAGAAATGTAGACAGTTTACTGAGCAAGTCACACTTTCAACATTATATATATATATTATATATATATATACACATATATACACACACACACACACACACACACACACATACATACATACATACATACACACACAGCATCTCACAAAAGTGAGTACACCCCTCACATTTTTGTAAATATTTGATTATATCTTTTCATGTGACAACACTGAAGAA
>JANDJT010000217.1:16569618-16581408 GCA_024331685.1 Stegophilus panzeri
CTTTACATTGTAGCAAAGTGTCATTTCTTCGGTGTTGTCACATGAAAAGATTTAATCAAATATTTACAAAAATGTGATGGGTGTACTCACTTTTGTGAGATACTGTGTGTGTGTGTGTGTGTATATATATATATATATATATAATGTCACAGGCTCTTTAATTATGCTTTACTGACTCTTGGGGGTCCACTTTGAGAACCAAACTACTGAGGTCAGCAGTTCATTCATCTTCAGTAACAGTGGATTTGGAGCCCATCCTGGGAACACTGGGCACCAAGTGAAAACAGTCCTGTCCAGTTCAAGGCAACATGCGCACGCACACACACTTTCATACTCTCTTTCTCTCTCACACTCACTCTCACTCTCACACACACACACACACACACACACACACACACACACACTCAGGAGTTGCATGTTTCTCAGAGAAACAAGAGTCAACCCATGCAGACACAGTGGTTTAAACTCCACCCAGACAGCAACTTGAACTCAGGATCAAAACTAGCTTCACTGTACCACTCTTACATTTATGTCCTGGGGAAGACTACATGACAACAGTACAAAATCTCACTGGATTTATAGTCTAGATATTTTATTTGTACCTTTCTGGGGGAAAAAACAACAAAAACAGAGTAACAAAGACAAACATTCAAAAGTAAATTACTCTAAACAGTAACACTGACAGGCTCCAGCATAATAAAACAAATCACAGCACAATCAACCGCATGAATAAATGCACATTATTATTATTATTATTATTATTATTATTATTGAGTCTTAGTAGCCATCCTCACATCCTTTTCATATGAAAGTGTTTGTCATTTTATTTTTCTCAGATTTGTTCACTTGGAAATGCAGGTTCTTCAGAAGGACAAGTTAATGAGTGGAGGAGCCTCATTCACAGGGCTTTCGTTCTTTCCGTCTGGACTCCATTTTATAAGAGGCGAGCTCAAATCAATCAGCTGGAGAATCCAACAGAGAAAAGAAAGTCTGTGATACATTTTGTTGGACATGTTTCATCAATGCTGTGATCAAAGACCACCTTCAACAAAAACACATTTTAGATCATTAAATTAAGCTGAAGACATTCATCTGATCTCTTACCTGTCCACCAAAACCCTTACTGGGAATGGTTTTGATCAAATCGGGGGTGTTGGAAAGGTCAATGAGTACCTTCTCTTCAGGCTTCAGAACAGGAGCAGGTGCATCCACCAGCAGTACCTGAGAAAAAGAAAAAAAAAAAAAAAACCCCAAAAAAAAGTCTATATTGGCTCTGCTGATGGTGCAGGACTAAAACCATTACATACAGAAGCCCATTTTATTTTAGTTCTAGATCATTCAATACTAACAATGTCTCGCTGCCATTAGATATTTTAATATTGTAAAAACATTTGATTCATTCACTGTGTGCCAAACTAATTTGTGTGTGTTATTCTGGAAAAGGCAAGCCAGAAATTTACAGAGCAATATATTTTACTACAGTCTCAGGTCAAGTTGCTACTGTTATCTGCCTTACTGTGGATGTTTGTTGTTAAATTCACTGTAAATTGTTATAAATGGTGAAAATCCCATTTTATCTACAGTTAATGAACAAATCAACCAAAAGCAATTGAAATAGTTAAACACAATGAATGCTACAAGTGGTTTCCCCAAATTCAACTGAAAATGTAACTTATAATAACCTCCAGTTTCAAAGTTATTAAACTAGAAGTCATCCTGGAAGATTCTACAGGGCCATCACAGTCACCTGACTTGAACCCCATAGAAAATCTTTGGTGGGATTTGAAGAAGGCGGTTGCAGCATACAAACCCAAGAATATTACTGAATTGGAGGCCATTGCTCATGAGGAATGGGCTAAGATTCCTCAGGAAAGCTGCCAGAAGCTGGTGTCTGGCTATGCATCTCATTTGCAGAAGGTCATAACCGTAAAAGGGTGCTCTACTAAGTGCTAAAGCTGCTTCCCATGAAGGGGTTGAATAATTTTGAAACTTAAGTCACAAGTTGCATTTTCAGCTGAATTTGGGGAAACCAACACAACAAATGCTTCAAGTGAACTATTTCAATTGCTTTTGTTTGATTTGTTCATTGCAAACAGCTGAAAGTCTGTAAATTTTGACAATAAACCTGGTTTGCATTGGGGGTTGAATGATTTTGATTGCAACTGTAGATCCATCAAACAGCAACTCAACATGTCAACATTTTTGTTATTATTGCGGCCTAAAATACTTGATTTTGCTGTTGCTTTTTTAAAATTTGTGATGCAACTTGCAGATTTTTTTGCAACAGAAATCTACTTGAAATGACAAAATTATAATTGCACAAAATTGTCCTGCACAGTTTTTGCAGTGATTTTTGACTTGATTATTGCTTGATTTTGCATTAATTTCTCCGATTGCAAAATCCTGGAGGGACTGACATAAATTGACAAATAGTAAACATCTGTCAAGTGTATGCTCCTAAAATTTCATATATACAGTCTCAAATCTGAGTGAAGGCCTAGCAATAACCTGAATGATCAGATCCAAAAATGCATGATTGTGTTATACGATGTATTCAACCCCCACCCCCAAACTGACCTCCTGTGTTTCTGTCTTCTTCAACTGAGGGTTGTGCAGAATTTCCTCAGACTTTGAAAACGATGGACATTCTGAGTTGGTCGGATGAGGCTCCAGATCATCTGGGGATGGTTTGGAAGACTTCACTGCAGCAGGCTCACAAGCAGTGGGTCCATCAAAATCATCCTCCAGAGTCAAGACCAGCGAGTGGGGCTGAAGCTCAGCCAGAGCATACGAGGAGTCCTTGGGCCCTGCCTGTTCGACTACTTCCTGCTGCTCACTCTGCTTCAGTTGACCTGGGCTAAAAGAAAGTTTACAGCTGCAGTGAGTGTAGCCATGGGTGACGACACAGTAATGAGAACGCAAATGAGCATCTTTTCTTAAAATCTAGATTCAATGTTTTAGATGTAATATATAGACAAAAATAACATCCTGTGATGAAACTGCTACATACTGATTGCAATCTGTCTAGCAAAATATGCAAACAACCTGGTGAACCAAACAATCTGGTGACGTGCCACAGTTTATGACTGGATTTATCTGAGCCAGATTAATTTGTTAAGGTTGAGTATCATTAATCAAAATGCATACAGAAAGCTTATCTGGGAACTGTGAGATCAGTCAGAACTCAGACAACACAATTCACTTGTGTAAATTGTGGTTTCTTAAAGTGCTCATTTTCACAATGCAAGCTTCTGACATCAGTATTGCAAAGACAGGTACTGACATGAATATCAAACAATTAACTGTGAAGCATTACAATCATTCAATATAAATAACAAGTATACCTCAACAAAGCTGATCTACCTTGCAAAAAAGTACAAAAAAAAACAAACAAACAAAAAAAAAAAAAACCCTCTACTATGGCTTGTTGAGAAACGCTCAAGGCCATGATCTTAAATCTTAATTGTGGATTACATTGTTTTTCAGTCTTCATTGGCAGCAAAAAGGATCAAATGCTTAGAAAATCACATTACCTAACATGACTAATCCCTGAGCTAGAAGCTGGTGATTGTGGCGAAGGGGTGTGGGATGATTTGTTAAGGCGAGGCACACTTTTGGGTGTCAGCATGGGGATGCCAGACAAACGGCGGCTCACAGGTGTAGGTAGAGCAGATGGACGCCGCAGTTTAGACTGGAACGGATTCTCAGATGCACTTGAAGGTGTCTGGAGGCCATGAGGAGTAGGAAGAACGAGTCTCTGTGGAACACTATATAGAAATTCTGAACAATGACTCATGTGGAAGTGTGACCTCAACAAGTACTTCATCCACAATTCCATTTAAAAAGTTCACAGTTATGTAGCAGAATACCAAAATGCTACATTACCTGTCCACACTGCAAGCTGACATCAGTCTTTTCGGTTTCATAATTCGAGGAACATCAGGCGATGACGTAACTAATTCATATAATCACATAAGGCATACGGTTAATTTAAACTGCTCTGAATATCAAATTCAAGCCTGATAAGACACAAACTTTTACCTTCTTACCTTCAGATCCTCGTACTCCTTTCAGAGTGTTTGTTGGAGACAGTGCCACAAAAGCTTTCAAGTTGGAGTTCACCTTAACAGTGCTTCCAGTCTTAGCAGCAAGTGTAGATATGCTGGGCACAGAGGTGGTCCTCTGCATAGTCTTCTTAGCTGGTGTTTGGTGCTGAACAGAAAGTCCAGTCTCTGTTCTCCTAATAGGGGTGGCCTTGACTGGTCTAGGAACAGGCTCAGATCCTTTCCTTCCCTGTGTGGAGAAGGATGCCATTCTTCCAGCAGAGGATTCCAGAGGTTTGCTGATGATTCCCGACTTGCGGTTGGAACTGGGAAATCTGCTGCCACTGCTGGGAATGCGGCCACTAATGCTACTCACACTGGTGTTCAGGGAGGAATTCAGTTTGCCTGCATGGAGAATGTTGGTACAATATTCAACTTTAACCCTTGTGTGGCATTTAAGGGTTAAAATTGGGCAGGCCCATTAAACAGTTAGTAAACTATTTTAAAACACTATTACATTAAACATTTTAAGCAACTCAGTTCCTAGTAATTATGAAATTTTCTCTTCTTTTTGGAAGTTATAGCATTTTAACCCCATTCTCCAGAAATGCTTCCACTCATTTCTGACTAAAATAAGCACAATTTATGTTTTATTTAGAGTAACGTAGACCTTATTGAGTGATTATCAAAGACTGGTAGGCTGCCGTGTCATGGTTTAGCCAAGATACTTGCATTTTAAGCATTACATTCAATACATTCAATCAGGATAAAGGACATATGAACAGTGCCACAGAGTGACCCAAAAAAAAAAAAAAACCACAAGCAAACTGCACAGATAAGTCACATTATAAGGCAAACTTCATCCTTCCATTTTCTGTACCGCTTATCCTACACAGGGTCGTGGGGGAACGTGCCCAGGGGCACAAGGCAGTTGACTCCCTGGACGGGGTGCCAACACATCACAGGGCACAAGTGTGCGCACACACACACACACACACACACACAATTTATAAATGCCAATCAGCCTACAACACATGTCTTTGGACTGGAAAGGGAACCAGAGTACCCGGAGGAAAGCCCTGAAGCACGGACAACATGCAAACTCCATGTGCGCAAGTGGGAATTCGAACCCCCAACCCTGGAGGTACGATGGAAAGCTAACAAATTCAGCATGTCCCAATTATGTGAATGAGTGTTCAGGCACACAAGTGGCATCAAGTTAAAATGGTCTGTAAAAGTATTTTTTATTTCCTGCACAGGTTGATGCAAAATATAACCAGGAACACAATGAGGGGAAAAGGTGAGAGAAAGAAAAATTCTTATTCTGCATCTTTGTATAATCTTGCCCACCCATTTTGAATGGATGACCAGATCAGATGTTTAAACATTGAATTTAACAAAAGGCTACCTTAAATACGAGTTGCCTTTAAGAAAATGGTTGCAAAAAAAAGAAAAAGAAAAAAAGTTGAGTAGCTTGCATTTGGATGGCGATAGAACATGTTTCTGGGCTAGAAAAATTATTACAGATGTCTGAAATGAGGAACCCTGTGATACAAATCACATGACAGTGTTGTTAAAATTAGATCATTATTATAGTTTAGGTCTAAAATAGTAATAAAAAAAAAAAAAAATGTATAAATTGCACCATTAAGACTCACATTTACCAGTTGGAGAGACAGACAGGCTTGAGTTGATACTAGACACAGAAGAGGAGGAGGAGGAAGTATTCTGACTTCGGTCCACTACTCTCCTGTTAGGTAGCATAGGAACTTTACGAAGAGGTGCACCACCTCTTAATTCAGTCTGAAGAATAAAGAAAAGCAAAGAATTTTCCAAATACTATTCATCTGTTAACCTAACAAATCAATTTGACATTTAACATCAATAGCAATTTTATCCTAAATAATTAAAGTGATTCACCTTGCTGGGGGCTGGAAGGGCTCTCTTTACCGGCAGGCTTGTGTTGAACGAAGAATCACTCATATCAGAGGCTACACTAGTTGTATCAGAGAGCAGGTCTTCAGCAGAGCCTGTTCTGCTTGCGTCTCTACTACCAGGACTCCGCTTCAGGCCAAAACAGCTCTGAGACATTAAGAAAAAAAATGTCAATTAAATGTAGGGGAAAAAGGAATAAGAAGGGGAAACACACAAGCACAGATTAAACAAACACTATGCTAATTATCGTCTCCAAATGTGATCCAAGTTGCACAATCATGAACATTAACACTATCAGTAACTGTAGTATACTGTGTATATATAAAATGTTTGTATTTTTTCTATGAAATTATGTTTGAGAAGCTAGGGGCTGAAAGCTGGCCTACTTTGCTGGGTGGTGGAAGCCGATTTTTGCTAGGAAGTGCTGGCTGGGTGCCAGAGGAAAGTCGAGAGTTCCCCATGGCTGTGGGTTTATTAGGTAGTATTTTGCCACTGGGAACAAGGCTTTTCCCTCTTGTGACCATTTTAGGTTGGGTGTCAGTAGTTCTCACAGGGCTGGAGGTGCTAAGACGTGGGATGCCTCCAGACATAGTGCTAGACTTCTGCAGTCGCTTCTGGATGGCAGGTGGAAGCTGTTTCATGGGGCTGTCCTGAATACAAAATGTTTCTCTCTTAATGGGGCTAAGTGTATCAGCTGGCTTGAACATGCCCAGTTTGGCCGAGGAGTCCATCTCAAACTTTTCTGCATCTTCAGGCAAACTGGAAGCAGCTGTAAGGTCTTTTGCAACAGGCTCAGTAAGAGTTCTCTCAAGGTGGCTGGCTAAAAGATGAGCTTCTTTGTGAATTTCTTCAAAGTTCTCCTCAAGCAGTGGGCTCCAGCTGGGCTCCTCACCCAAAGATGGCCCACTGCTCATACTATCTTTCATATGGGTCTCCACTCCATGGGAAATAGATCTCTCCTTATGTGTGACAGGACCCAGGAAGACTTCATCTTCAACATCATCTTCTCCTTTAGAACTGAAACAAGCAAACATATATATTTCAGAAAACACTTTGGATGTAAGTGAATGTTTTTAGAGAGATATTTCTAGGGATATTGTGCCAATACTGGTCTGAAAGCCTGAATTGGTATTTGGATCTGAAAAATGTTAACGCTGTCCAATCCACTGGTGGTCTACAATGACACAAATTGACTACGTTTACATGGACAGCAGTAATCTAATTATTTACCTTACTCTAAGTAAGATAATAATGTGATTAAGGTGTTTACATGAGTCGCTTTTAGAATACTCCTTTCATGTACCCGTTTTACATGTTATAGAACATAATTAGATTAACGGCACACGTCATTAGGTCACCGCGCCACGCCGTCCGACGTCCCTCCAGAATTTCATGTATTAACAAAGTTCGTCTTCGTTATGGTACTGTATATATAGTTTTGGGTGTTTATATTTTTAATTTTTGCGAACGCTTCCAGTGCGGTTATTTGTCATGCTATACGTGCTAATAGCCGACTGCTTGAAGCCATGGGCTACGTCCCAAACCGCGTACTTACGTACTGTACAGTAGCCGAGATACATGTATTTCGCCTGCTATAGGCCTATAGTAGGCAAGTACGAGGTTTGGGACGCAGCCGTGCTCTCTTGTTTGCCGTAAAACGGTTGAGCACTGCCGTGTGTGTACGTGTCCTGTCGCAAAATGCGGTGAAAACTCTCACACGACGTTAATAATGTGATTAAGGTGTTTACATGTCTGTAATACACCTCGATAATGCGACTAAAACAGGAGTACTCCACATGTCTTAATTCGATTTGTGTTTACTTCAAGTATGACCTTAATCGGATTAAGGTAATTAAAACTTGCTGTTTACATGGTAGTTTCTTAATCAGAGAATTGGGTTAATAGTGGATTATTGTTGTCCATTTAAACGCTATGATTGTCCTTAATCCCACCACCATTGTGCTTCTGATGTTTTATCATAACTTGTCTACAGAAACACAGAAGAGAGTTGCTCAGTTACTCTAAGGACATCAGTATTAGACTTTATAAGTTGCTTCAATTGATATTTCAGTACAGTTCTCTGTGCTGTATAAAACAATGACAAATCTATTCTTACAATTTTTGTTAGGAGTTATTAAAATGAGAAGAGTTTACTTTAGACTGCAAACATGCAACAAACCACCAAATGAAAAAAAGACCAAATGACAACACACCTTGCTGGTGACAATGAAACTTCAAAATCAAACTTCTCTTCAGCCAATGAGCAAAAATCTATAGAAATAAAACATTGGTAAAAACAAAATAAAATCATCAAATCACATAATTTGAATGCATGAAGTGTTAAGTTTGAATACATTTACTTCATTTAACCAGAAACTACATTTGTTATATATGAATTAGTTACCATCATCGGCTATCGAAGTCATCATCAACAGAAAAACAGATGGGAGGCCAAAGTCCTGAAAACAAACACCACCAACGTTAACTACATTAAATGATTCACAAACATCTACTGTTACCGATTTCGAACAATACAGAAATAGCACGATTTACTACAACTAACATGTTTATATAATGGTTTATTCTACGTTAGGGGGATTTTAGGGAAGCTATGATTAGCATGATGAACAAAAAGCTAGCTAGCCAACACACTACAGAGTGAACATATAACCTAAACTCTCTCAGCTTTACAATGGCTTTTACTCAGTTTAAAACGAAAACTTACCGTTTTTGTGTGTTTCAAATTCACGGCGCAAATTTTGTCCCTTTTCCCCCCTGTGCGAGTTTACTACAAACACAAGCACTTCTAAACAAGGCTTAACACATTTCAAATTTTGTCCACAGGCCGAATTCAAAGATCACGTGATTTAAATGGTGAAGCCGCATTGGTGTAGAAAGCTTCCCGGAAGTGAAATTCGCGAACAGCGAAACCCTAACCCTAACCCTAAGACGATGCTGTGAATGGAGCTTTTATTAAAGCTCATAGTGCTGTGTTATTTAGCACAAATGCAAAACATTAAGGTTAAAATGCAACGTGATGTTGTGGCGATAATATTTACAATTTGAGAGGTTGTGTAATTATTCTTCTGTCTATGTTGCCTTATTTTAGACTACAGTGTAGTTACATAAAGGTGACTTTATTGGGTTATTTTTGTTTAGTTTTTTTTAGACGACTTGCCGACAATAAAGAAGACGATGTTGCAACCACCACTGCCGGTGGACCAAATGGTCCATTGTGATACCAGGCACGAAAGTTTGACTCCAAAATGAATCGTTCTTTTAAACCGATTCTTTTTAATGGATTTTTTTTAATGTGGGCAGAGTGAAACCAATTATATTATATGTGTATATGTATGTGTGTGGGGTGCACGGTGGCATGCTTTCCTCGCACCGCCAGGGTTGGAAGTTTGACTCCCACCGCTGTCCTGTGTGTGCACGGACCTTGCATGTTCTACCTGCAGGGGCTTCCTCCGGGTACTCCAGTTTCCTCCCCCAGTCCAAAGACATGCATGGTAGGCTGATTGGCATGTCCAAAGTGTCCGTAGTGTATGAATGGGTGTGTGAATGTGTATGTGATTGTGCCCTGCGAGGGATTGGCACCCTGTCTAGGGTGGCCCCCGCCTTGTGCCTGATGCTCCCTGGGATAGGCTCTAGGTTATTTTATTAAAACAAATTCCAACACTGAACATGTTTTAAGCTTAAAATAAGCTCGAAATAAAAGTATATTAGATCATATTGCTTTTCTCTTGACTTTATTTACATATGTGGCCTTGAAGTAATCCAAAAGTAATCATGTTACATTACATTACAGGATTATGTTTCTGATTACATTTTTTAGTAAGTAATTTGTAACAGAATAGATTTTAAAAGTAACCCTCCCATCGGCACCCTGTCCAGGGTGTACCCTGCCTTGTGCCCGATGCTTCCTGGGATAGGCTCCAGGTTTCCCCGTGACCCTGAAAGGGATTAAGCAGTATAGAAGATGGATGGATGGATGGATGGAGTAACCCTCCCAACCCGGAGTACATCTCATATCTATCAAATAAAGTTATAACACAAATCAAGACATAGCCTAACCTCTTAAGAACATGTTTTTATTCACTTACAGTTTCTACCTGAATGAAGAGCATTGGTTTACTGGCTTGGTTTTATCTTGCACCATGTGCGTAAAGACAAGGGGCATGAACTCAAATTTTAATATACACAGCACAAAAAGAAACATCCTCTCGTGTATATAAATGAGTATAGCCTTGTATACACACACACAAGTCTTCAAAGTAAATTTGAAAGTTTCAGTGCAATACTGGAGAATGAACCCCAGGGAGAATGAATGCTTAGTGTAAAGTATGGTGCAAAACAGCAGGTATACTGTATAGAACCACTATGGAGGTGCAGCAGAGCTGTGATCATCAGAGGAACCTAATTTTTACAGTGCAATAATACGAGTAGCGCCAGGGCAGTAAGCAACCCGGTGAAAAAAACATGTCCAACATATGTCCAACGAGCTTGCTCTAGGAATCGGATCTAGTGTACAATAATGTCCCGGCACAGTGTTGAATTGTCAAAAGGATGATCGCGGTTGGTAGAAAACCACCTACTTTACCATTTCTTAACTGCTTAAGTGGTGCTTAACGCGTCTTTCACTGAAGCTGCTGCACTGTTTGGCCAGTAGTGATGGGCCGTTCATTTTTAACGGATGTTTTGTATGACTCGTGAATAATGCATTATCTCAGAGTGTCTCGGTCATTTTGTGTTGGCTGCCCGCACATGCACAGCGTCCTTTCGTCCGTCTGTAACGTGAAAACCGCAGAGGCTCTGTACAGGAAACAAAAATGATTAGTTCACCTCCCGGGCCTTTTCCCCGGTCCGAGTCTTTCAGTCATTTGTCATGTCACGTGACCGCTGCATTTATTCTGTATTGGATACAGAAATTAGTTCATAATACCCAACCTTCCTTACAAACAACCAGGTAGTTAGGTTTTATTTTTACTCTTACAGTCACACGACACGTTTCTGGTCTCAAGTTTTAGCTTTTATTACTTAAAAAAATTATTAATTTTTGCTTTTCTCTCATGAGAGTTCTCTTCCATAACACCGAATCTGGTAATGTTCGTTAAAACTTTCTGTATGACGTGGGGGAAAAAAAATCACGTTGATAAAGCAATATACTTGTTTACAGTGCACTCACTTATGTTCTTCAGAAAAGATCATATAATAGAAACGGTATGAGAAAAGAGGCCACAAGAGCCTCAGCCTACGCAGCGGTCATGGTACAAAAGAACGAACGACTCCGACTGGAAGACCCAGCTGAGTGATGGATTAATCAATTCTGTTTCTCTTCATTTGACCAGATTAGGAAAATGTTAAAATTTTGCATAATTATGACGTGTTGGGGGAATTTGGCTATTGAAACATTTAACATTTTAATTTAATTCTGCTCAAATGAACGAAATGACCTGAATAAAGATTAATTCACTTTGCTGAATGAGATTCAAAAGATCCAAAGTCAGTAAAAGGATTAGATGATAAAATTAAGAGATTTGATGCATTGTCCAGGATGGACAATAATTAGTATCCATATACATCCATTATACAATATTAGTAATTGTTATCGACTAAAGAAACTATTACTATACTGCGTACAAATTTAATTATTCAGTCTTAACTTTTAAACAAAAACTTTCACACAATACATTAAATACAACTCAATTTCATCTTTCTTTAGTACAGTGAAAATCAGGGGAGAGCGCGAACGCAGTCCCCCACTACCACAAATTATGCAGTCGAGATTCCCACATTTGGGGAATTCGCA
>JANDJT010000217.1:16583245-16597597 GCA_024331685.1 Stegophilus panzeri
TAAAAAGATGTTAAACTTGACGAATTATATAACATTGCCTCTCAGTGGCCAAATGTAGTATTGCAGGAGAAAATAAAGTCGGGGTGGGGGTAAATGTTTACAAGCTAATTACCTATAACTGTGGGTCAATAAGGTCAATCATTTTAATGCATGCAATCAAACACGTACCGAATGCAAATTTCTGCAGAAAACCGTGTCCTATTATTACGAATAAAGCTTTCACGTTTTATATTTCGTAGTACAAAGGGTGCAAATTTGCACTATTAGAATTCTCTACTTTTCTAAAACACGAACAACGTTCTCCTCAGTCCCAAATTTACTAAAAAGGAAAAGAAGTTCATCTGTACACATACGTCACTCGTCCACCATTTTTAAACAGCATTTTATACAGCAGTGCTTGATCACATACAGCGCTGCCTACCTTCATTTAACTTATTCTGGATGTACACTATTTCCCATCATAATGCGTTAAAGGATACGCATGCCTCCAAATAAATAAATAAATAAATAAATAAATAACTCTATACCTTGCACAATGTCACGAGTGCAGTCTTGACTGCATAGTCTTGAGACAGCAATCCAAACTCCTCTGAGTAAGAAATACATTTCAATTCATAAAAACTCATCCGTTTTACGGCTTGTCACTCTTATTAATTACACTTATAAAGAATTGAGCTATAATTACTTTACTTACTAGCCATGGCATGCAAAATTCCACACTATAGTTAAGATTATTTAATAAATTAATACACAGGCTCACAACTCTGGTCCCGTTCTGCACATTTTAATGCTTCCCGGATTTAACATAACCACTACAACTCAGATACCGTTAATTAGTTGAATCAGGTCAATTAGGAGCAAGGAAAACACTAAGATATGCAGGACAGGATGTCCTCCAGGATCAGGATTGGTAACCTGGTGGTTAACAAAGGAGTTCCTAGGGTTATTTCTGTCTCTTTCTCCCTTTCCATGTTCCTCTGTACCTGTTGATCACGATGAGTGAGGCCTGGCCACCCTTTACAGCTTACCCTTTCTAAATTAAATAACTATTTGCATTCAATTATGCAACAAATAAATAAATAAAATTAAGAAGAAGTAGTAGAAAAGAACTTGATTTCTCTAGCTCTTACTCTTACCCTTGCAAGCAGGTTTCAGTGTGTGACTGAGTATAAGGAAAACTTTATTTTCCCAAAAATTGTCTACCTTTTGTATTAAATAGAGATTCCTCATTTATAAGTGAAACTAATGAGCTCCATTACAGTGTGATAGCTTGCCTGTAACACAGCTGGAAAAAAAACCCAAAAAAAACAATAAAGAATTGAAGTAAATAAATCAAGGATAATCATAAGCATCTGAACTATAAGTGAAAACTACAAATCCCCAAAGGTGTCAAGCATGAACTTAAATTACCCTCATTCAAACTATTTACCTGTCTATGTACATCTGAAACTAAAAAGGAATCATTATTTGAAGTGTCAAGAATGTAAATGTGTGTCCTGTGAAAGTCCCACTATAAAAGAAAAGTGTGGTCTGTTATTCTGTTTTAATATTGTGATTTTGAATAAACTCTTTTTAAACTATTTCTAATTTTGGAAAACTTGTGTCCTCTGTCCAGATTTCTTAGAAAGTGACCTGTGAGATTTCTTACTGTGGAGATTTTCAGGAACTTTGCAGTAAAGACCAGGACCATCAGCTTATGGAAAATAAAGTTTATTTGCAATACTACGCAGATTAAATGACTAATGGATGCTCTGGTTTTTGATGTGTGTACTTCTCTGCAAATAAACTGGCTGTCTTGACCAAATGTAAAAAGTTGAATACTGACATTGGGGTCCCAAACAAGTTTCATGAATCACTCTTTGTAATATACAGTAGATGTATTTATATGGATTATTTATTATCTTGATATATTTATACGGATTTATCTTTGTGTCATTTTTAACATTTAAAAAATCTGCAATTTTAAGAGAGGGGTGGAGACCTTTTTATATCCACTGCAACCTGGAATGAAAATGGACCTAAGTGGGATTATATGTAATGAATATAAACAAAATACTCAATCAAAATTCCAATTAAGTTGCATTTCGAAACACTAGGGGGGTGAACACTTGTGCAAGGCACTGTAATTTATTTTAACAGTGCTATATTGTTTCAGAAATTGGTTTAGATGCTGACTGCAATTGCTTCAGTATGTTTAATGGAAGATAAACTGTTTAAAATGAGCAGTGGTGTGAGAAGTACCTCTTCTAGGGACAGTGTGTGGAGCAGGATCCCGGAGCTTGGGGAGACGCTCCACCTGTGCATTTCCAGAAGTGTTATTCTTCTGTACTTCAAGCTGCTCTAGGAGCTCTTCTCTTTTTCCTGTCAAATCACATAAAAATACACAGGCAAGATTTTTTATATTCCTTGCAAACTGCTATTCTATTTCTCTTTACTATTCGTTACTCAGAGATTTAGTCAAGGGAATTGCAGACAATTTATTTGGCCTTGAACCGGAGTTCAGGATGATAACCTTTGATAATTTTAAACAATCTAAAATACAGCCAAGACCAGAAACATCTTTCCTACCAATTAGCACAGTAGTAAAGGATCAGTGAATTTCCTTACTGTAGTATCAAAAAATTTCTATTCGTTACTATTCGTATTGTGGCATCAGTTTGCGGAAGGCCCTCTCCTGTCTAGGACGGTGGGTAAACTCCATGTTAGTGCCCATGCTTTTGGAATGGGATGTCCAACAAGCTTATACAGGTGTGATAATCAGGTGTCCACATACTTTTGGGAATACTCTGTGTGAGTGAAATAGGCTCATTCCTGAAGGGTATTTTGAAGAAGTTTTTGGCTGACTGGAAGGCATTTGCTGAATGGCAGAGCGAGGCACATAAAAGAGAGAAAAAATGTCAGGCAGGGCCCTCATCTGTTTCTCAGTGTGCTAAATTGCAGAAAGCCGATCCCGACCTGGACTCTGCCCCACACAAACACCCACAGCCAGTAAGGAGGGAGGAACCTGCAGTTTCAGAGGCACCTCCTCACGATGAAGCGGCCCAGCCTACGCCACTCAATCCAAACCTGTCAGACCTGAGCCACCAACCCCCACCGAACTATACGCCAGCCGTCCTATCTTCACCGGTGGCGTTACACACAAGATCCCAAGTGAAGGGACCAACAACGTTGCTGCCTGAGGGCTTCAGACCAACAAAATTTGGAGACCAACAAAATTTGGACAGAGAACGGACAGTGCACGCCGTGGTAAATGCCCCAATGCTAGAAGTGGCCGGTGAGGGAGGCCCTATGCTACTTCACAGACCCTGGACATTGGAAAACATCAGGAGCAGCATGGCGCATCTGCCGGCGCTCCGCGAAGTAGGAGGATGAAAGTTTGGGGATGAACTTCAGATATTCTGCAGAGAATTCAGACCCACCACTCCTGAACTACGACGACTGCTCGTGGCGAAACTTGGCACGGACTGGGTCAAGGTTTCATGTGAATTCCCAGAGAACGATGTCTGCCTGATGATGGAGTCAACGCAAGGTACAGAGCACAAATCACGGCGCTCCAGCAGAAGCTGACGAACATTTGAAAATTTGAATTTTGAGAATTTCGAATTTGAAAATAACGAAACAGATGCGTCACAGGGAGGTCATAAATAGATGCCAGATTGGCAAAGCTATCAAAGACACCATTGGCATACAGATTTTTGAATTGTTTAATGCCCTTGTCATACCATACTGAAAATGTATAGTCCAAACAAGATGGAGGACATAAGTGGTTGTTGCTTAAAGGACCCAAAGAGGATGCACCTACAAACTTAAAGCGCCATCTAAATTGATACCAAATCTTAAGTGTGTTAAGGACAATTTGATTATCAGTATATAGAGAGAGTTTTGTAGGTAGAGAGGAATAAAGTAAAGCAGGTATAGAGGATTCCCTACAAGATGATAGTTCCAATTTACACCAAGAAGATCCAGGAGATTCAACCCAGTAATAAAGTTTATGGATGTGTGCAGCCCAGTAATAGAATTGAAAATTGGGTAATGCAAGTCCACATCTCTGCAATAAAGTTTTACGAACGCTTGGAGGCTTCCCACCCCAAATAAAAGAACTAATTATTTTATCCAATGAATCGAAGAATAGTTTTGGCAGAAAACGAGGAACTTGCTGAAATAAGAAAAGAAACTTCGGTAATATATTCATTTTGACAACATTGATCCTGCCAATTAGAGAAAGGGGGAGGTTACCCCAACTTTGAATGTTGGATTTAACCTTTGAGATAAAGGGAGTGAAATTAGCTGATACAAGATTAGATAAAGAATGTGTCACGTTGATACCTAGGTATTTAAACCCTGGCTGACTAAATCGAAAAGGTACATCTGACTGCTGGAGATAACATGCTGCAGTATTGACAGGAAAACAGTCGCTTTTCTGCAAATTTAACTTATAACCCGAGACAAAACTGAAGGTTTCCAGAACACGTAAGACAGCAGGCATAGAGGCAATAGGATCGGTTACATACAATAACAAATCATCAGCATATAGCGACAATTTGTATTCGACACCGTATCGGACTATTTCTTTAAACAAGTGGGAAGATCTTACGATAGACAGAGGCTCGATAGCGACAGCAAAAAGCAGAGTTGATAAAGGACAACCTTGGCGACACCCTCGTCCGAGAGCAAAATAATCGGAATAAATATCGTTCGTATAAACCCTGGCTTTAGGGGATGAGTAAAGGAGGCGAATCCAAGAAATAAATTTATCCTGGAATCCGAATTTCCTCAAAACTGCAAACAAATACTCCCACTCAACCCTGTCAAATGCTTTTTCAGCATCTAAAGAAATTACAATCTCAGGAAGCTCAGCCGAATGCCTTGAATACATTATATTAAAGAGTGTACAGGTACTGAAAAACAAATGACGTCCCTTTATAAAACCGTTTTGCTCTTCAGATATATAAGGGAGCACGTTCTCTAAACGAGGTGCAATTACTTTTGCCAACACCTTTACATCTGCATTAAGCAGAGACAGTGGTCTATAAGAACCACATGAGGTTGGATCCTTACCCTCCTTAAGAAGGAGAGCTATTAGGCAAATTTATTAATTTATTTTCAAAAAACTTTCAAGCAAGCTCCAGATCACACATGCGACTTATTCCTACAACACCGGGGAGAGAGAGAGTTGCTGTGAGGAAATGCAGCTGACTGAGGGGAGGAAAAAAAAAAAAAAAAAAACAGTGCAGTGTTGCTTAGGCAAAATTATAAAGTAGTTTGTTTTGATTCTGGTCAGCAATGATTTGTTCTTCATATCTGTCTGTAAAATACAGTTGCATTTAAACATTATTCAATCCCTTCAGGATCACTCAATGAGACATTTAGTTGCTAGACTAAGGATAAGAATTGCACAAACGCTATAAGAAATACAGTGTTGAGCCGAACAACAGGTCTGTTATACTGCCAAGTGGACAATATGATCTAATAACGGGACCACAGCATGCTGCAAGCTGTGTGGGTTTTCTGACAGAACATATTATATTAGCATTAGCTCCATGTTCCAGAAAGTTCTAACCAAACATTCAGGAAAAAAAAGCCAACTGGAACAAAAAGTAAAATAAAAAAAGTAGTAAAAGAGGAAAGGGAAAGAATAAATAAATGAAGAGTTTGTGTCTTAGTTGTAGAGCAATAAAAAAAAAAAAAATAAATAAAAAAAGTGTCAAACTGTGAGAATCAGCATTTGTCATGATGATGCAAAACGCTCTGTGTCTCCTGACTGCTGTTATCCCAAAGAAACACTGAGAGATCAAGGTTCCACCCCTGTTTCATCATTCCTGCCCTTCCGGTACTGGTATGTGCCCTATTGGTGCTGATGTTCCCTTTCTGACATTGTTGTGAGCACAAACTTTACACTCAGATAAAAATTTATCCTGTGTGTGCGCCAAAACCATCTATGGTGTTTATTGCCAAAAAGCTCCATTTTGGTTTCGTCTGACCATAGAACCCGATCCCATTTGAAGTCCCAGTAGTGTCTGGCAAACTGAACACACCAGTGTGTTTCTGGTTGAAAGTAGAGGCTTTTTTCTTGAACCCTTCCAAACAACTTGTGGTGATGTAGGTGACTTCAGATTGTAATTTTGGAGACTTTCTGTCCCCAAGATGCAACTACCTTCTACAGTTCTCCAGCTGTGATCCTTGGAGATTTTTTGGCCACTCGAACCATCCTCTGCACAGTGCATTGAGACAATATACATACATGTCCTCTTCTAGGTTGATTCATAACATTTACAGTTGACTGGAACTTCTTAATTATTGCCCTCATGGTGGGCATTTTCAATGCTTGTGCTATTTTCTTATAGCCACTTCCCATTTTGTGAAGCTCAACAACCTTTTGCTGCACATCACAGCTATATTCCTTGGTCTTACCCATTGTTATGAATGACTAAGGGAATTTGGCCTATGTGTTACCTCATATTTATGCCCATGTGAAACAGGAAGTCATGGTTGACCAATTTCCTGTTCCTAGTCACCCAGGTGTACTAAAAAATTTTAATTATCAATGGAATACACTTCAAATATATTTTCCTCATTTGAATTCATAGGGGTGCCAGTAATTGTTGCACACCTATATTTAACAAAGACTTTTTTGGATAAACCTGTATTATGTTTGCAATTGTTTGATATCCATGAGAGCAGAGTATTTTTGTGAAATATTTTAACAAAACATCAAAAGGTTAAACAAGAAAGACAATTTTTCACAGCCTTCTTTGTTCATATTTACCAAGGGTACCAATATTAGTGGAGGGCACTGTATGTAAATTACTGGGCTGAGGGCAGATCATTGAGTCAGAGACTAGCTAGTCAGAGTAATTAAAGGTTCCTAGTATAAACAATGTAATCATTACATCTCTCTTAACATCATTACCTTATGATGTCAAACAAGTAATTAATGATTTGCTTAGAGATACTGCTTCAATATTTTATAAATATGGAAAATGTTGGTGAATTGTGCTGTTTCCTATTTGTAATATAAATTGAGAAGTGCAGTGTGCTGTATATTTGAAAAAGTACAAAAGCTTTACTTGCAAACCTGCAAGCTTTGTATCTGCCAAACTGTATCTAACATTTGGCCCTGTTGTATGTGGGAATACACAGCAGGAAATAAATAAACCTGGATCAACACTCGACAATTAATCAGATGTTTAATACACACAGTACTATCACTCCAAATTCAGTTGTATGTGCATAAAATACATAACAAGTAATGATAATGAACAGTGATGTCAAAAGAGAATACATAAAACATGGTATACTTAATGTAAACAAAAACATGTGTATGGCTCATTACACCAAACTATGTAAACAACTCAGCAGGCATTCAGTGTTTCTTACAGTTTGATATTAGTGCACAATCAGCAGTTTCTCTCTACTAACATAATATAATGGAACCACATTTTAAAGTGTATTCTGTTACTGATGGAAACTGGAAGTGGAAACTTAATGTAAATGACCATACAATTTTGGTGATCTGATTTGATCCCCTTTTTTCTCTCATTACCCTTTTCAACTTTCTTTTTACTTGTATCAATCCTATAACAGTTCCTATCTTCCTATTGTGCTTATCTGTAGCCTGTCTGTTTTGTGTTATTCTAAATAAGTAACCCCATTACATTTCCCCAAAATTGAATACAATTCGCCAATATTTAACAATTGTGATATAAAATCAAACTACACGATAATCCTGGGTCTTTTGAAATCAAGATATACATCTTAAAAACCACAATAATTAGCATATCGTCTGTGCACGCAGTTGTGACCTGTCCTGAAACAGTACAGCACAGTTCTTGGCTCTCATACTTGAAGAGCACAGTTAATCGAAACTACTCAGCCAGATGTTTAGAATGCAGCTGGATATGACAGGCCTTCCGCAGGACCGAATCTTTCTGAGGCACTTATTAAATTGCAAATTCAGAGCATTGTGACTCATCCAAGATGGCACACAATTATCAGGACCGAATCCTGTAGCCGTCACACCTCAGAGCCGTCGCTGCCTTCAAAACCACTCCTCAATATAACCGGCTGCATGCTGGGAGAAACTGTTAGTCCCTCCTTTTCTGATCTCGTTCTCACTTCCTTTTCTGGTCTCCTCTGTGATCGAAGCAATAGAACAAGCATCGCCACGATGAGGCTGAAGAGCAGCAGCCCAACTGAGACTCCTGTTGCCATCACCGCCTCTTCCTCACTGCCACAATTGGCTATTTCATGCTGTATGAGGCCTTCAGCAGAAACCTCACCAGCCTGCACTGCCTGCTGGCGCTCCAGAGCGATGTGCATGATGTCGGTGCCTCGATTGTGTTCAGCACTGATCATTTCAGCGATATGCGTCCTGGTTAGAGCGCCTAGCACAGGTGTTGTGCGACACAAACGAATGGTACGCCACGCTTCTTTTGCCGATGCCACGGTTTGCATTGTCTCTGGAGCGCACGGTGTAAATGGTGTGGATGTACCACTCATACATTTACCAACAAAACCTGTCTTTGCATTAGGGTACCCGCAACTATAATATATCTACCATTCACATCAGCAATAATGTTAATGGACGAAAACTGTGACCTATTGCCAATTAAAATAGCGACCCCTCTTGCCTTCGAATTAAAGTTCGAGTGGAAGACTTGACTCACCCAAGGGCAGTGTAACCTATGATGATCTTTAATACGTAGGTGAGTCTCCTGTAAAAATACTATATCAGAGTTTAAACGTTTCAAATGTGTAAAAACCTTAGATCTCTTGACAGGATTACCCATACCTCTGACGTTCCAACTAATAAATCTTAGAGGTGTGCCTGTCCCAGCTGTGCTGGGATCCATATTACTATTAACCATTTAAATAAAGTAAAGCACAGGGATACAAATAGCCAATCAGAGCCGAAGTGGGACCCCCTCCCCCCAACAAACCCCTAAACACACACACACCCAAAGTCTCCATATAACAAAAGAACAAAGGAGACAGCAGTGTTTCCCACAGTAACCAAAAGTTGTTCACAATGTGAAAAACAACTCAGAGAGTAAGCTGAACTAACCAAAAAATGTTACCAAAAAAAAAAAAAAAAAGTCTCAGTAAGAGAAAAGGCCCCTACTGACTTCAAGTCTGAAAAACAGTCTGCGCGCAATAACAAATATAATCTTTTAAAGACTTAGTTACAAATTAAACGAAATACAGATAATGTAACAGTGTAGCACGTAAGGCAGAGGAAAAAATACTAACATAATTTAAACAGAAACTCTAACCTAGTCAGAGCATCAAAACAGAGAACCACATTATTACAGAGGTAGATTTAAGGAGAACGAAAAAGACGCTGCTGTCGTAGGTGATGCAGCTCACCCAGATGTCAAGAATTTGACATAGTCCCCCGCTTCCTCCGCTGAAACAAAGTCCTTCTGAACACCGTTATAAGTAATGCGAAGCCGAGCCGAGCACCCTCAATGCCACAAAGTTGACGCCTAACCTCGTTAAACACGGCCCGAGCCCGGGCTATCTTGGCTGTGTGGTCCGAGAAGACTGAAATGGTCAAATCCCTCACTTTAATGCGTTGGAGCGCTCTCGCGAGGCGTAAAATATCAACACAGTCACTGTGATAGTGGAATCTGCTCACAATAGCTCATGGTCGTTCACCAGGCTTGGGCTTAGGCTGAAGGGTCCGGTCCAAAACCGGCTCCTTCTCCAGACCAAACGCCTCCTTCAGCAAGGCCGCTACAGCAGCAATTGTACAGGTGTCAGCGCCCTCTGGAACTCCCACTATCCAAATGTTATTGCGCCGTGACCTAGACTCCAAGTCCTCACATTTATTCTCTAACTTGGTTACGGTCGCAGTGAGAGACTCGATAGTAGTCTTCTTCTGCGCTATGGCATCGGTGCAACCGGAGAGAGCATGCTCCATTTCCCCAACAGTACCTTTCAGTGTTGATATGGTAGCATCGGTAGCAACTTTATCACTAACCAGCTGTGTCTTCATGGCTTGCAGGTCAAGCTTGATAGTAGACAGCGCATCCCCGAGAGTCTCCTGGAGTTCCTTTTTAAAAATATCGGCGATGTCCTTCCTCAGCAAAGCCAGCAATACGAGCCTGAGGGCGGCGAAGTCCAGGTCAACGCACAGCGAGGCGGATTCAGGGGATTCAGGGGAAGAAGGCGATTCGCTTGTGGTGTGTACATTAGGCCTCAGTTGTGTCTGAATACTACCATGAGCTTTCGTGTTTTTTCCAGACATTTTAACGTAATACAAAGTTAAACGTGCAAACAGAAAATGGAGTAGAATAAGTCAAAACCTACTGTATGACCGAAAAGCGCAAGTTAATTACAATTTTAATCGAAATCAGCAGGAGCCTCCAACTTTGTGTCTTACTCCATCGGCAGCTCAGCAGCGCCCAAAAGTACAAGTTCTTATAGAAATAATTGCTCAAGTAAAAGAGTATCTGATGAAAAAACTAGAAATAGGAATTTTTTTTCCCTTAAGAAAAATGTACATGTACCTAAAATATTTACAAATGACTCAATATCACATTTTATTGTGCAGGACCATATACTATTAAACCATGTTATTTTCTGACACTGTTATTGTACCGTGAAAATCATGTACCATTGCAACTCTAAGAAGTATAAGTTTACAAGTCAGTTACCTGTAGAACTCTTGACATTTCCACTCTGAAGTTCTGATTCTGATTTAGCTGTAACTGTTGGCTTGTTCCTATCATCCATCAGGTTTTCAGTCTCCATGTTTGGAAGAGACCCTTAAAGCAATCAAAGTATTACCAGATAGAACAGATCACTCTACATGCAGAGGATTATACCAAACAAATGTGTGATATTTTGTTTTTGTTGTGGTCAAAATGTCTGACCTCTGTTTGAAGAAGCGAGAGTTGTCCATGTGGGATCTTGTCTTTTTTTGCTGTGTCACAAATCCTCTGCACTTTCAATGCAGGACTCTGCTCCAAACCTCTGATGATAAAAATTATTGAGAAATTATCAACTGATTTGAACATTGACAATTCAGTAATTTATTGTTCTCAACCTCAAATCAAAATATTTAAACATAGCTTTAAGACAACGAGAGATATTGCTATTGTCCAACAGAACTAGTTCAAGATTCAGTTACCTGTGTCTTTATTCATGACATTCTTAATATGTATGTCTGATGTAGTGACTGAAGTAACTCCTGGTTCACCGACATCACAAGGCTCAGGGTGGCTTAATATGCGAGTCATTAATTGTGACCTATTAATAACGGTGTTGTCTGTGAAGGTCTGTGGGTATCTGGGAATTTTTCTTTATGCAATTTTGTCAGCCATTGGAAACTTTGGTGTTTTATGTGTGTACTTCTCTGCAAATAGACTGGTTGTCCTGATGTGATGAGGCCAAAGAACGTGCAGTTATTCTCATACTCACACATTCATGGAGAATTGGGCGACAAAAGTAAAAAGTTGAATACTGACGTTGCGGTCCCAAACAAGTTTCATGAATTACTCTGTGTCTTTTTTTTGTGTTTTTTTTTCTTTTTTTACATTTGCAGCCCGGAGACCTGCTGTGGAGAGGAAATAGAATAATCAAGCAGAAGTTCAAGCATTCAAGCAGATGTTTCTCTAGGATATGCTATGTAAAAAATATTGTACATCCTACATCTGGGGATAAGGTATAAAAAAAAAATCTCAAGGTTTTTAAGTTCCAATAATCAGTTATGAAACTGTAAATATGGTGAGATGCTAACTGTTTGTGTATTATGTTGTGCTTTGTAATTTGTGTAGCTATACAGCACTAGACAGATGCTATGAGTAACACAACTTGCTGTGGTTTTTGAGTACAAGGGTAAGCTTCTAGCAATGTTATGTTTATAATTGGGCTGGGATACGATGTTATAAGGGTTATGATGTCATGAATTTGTAAACTGTTATGAAAACCCTCAATGAAATTAGCACCTATAGTAATGTGCTGCTATACTATTGTTGTGTTCTGATTAAATACCTTTTTAAAGGTGTTCCTTGGAGTGGTTGGTACAGAGCCAGGCTGAACTGTCTGGTGCGGATCTGTTGAAAAGAGATTTAAGGTACGGAGTGATGAAAGAATGACAAAAGTATTTAAATTACAATTTCATATAATAGAGAAGGTAATTAAGCCATTTGGCCCTCTTCATGGGACCCAATATCCTGCAGTTTCATATGGAAGAAAAAAAAAAAAATAAAAAAAATAATGGTACGATAGTTGTGGTAAGAACAGAGATAGTTAGCACTAAACACAACGGCTGGAGTAACTGCCCTTTCATAATTAGTACAGAGTTTTATGCTACCTCAGGACCATAGATGGCCTGGTATGGCCTGGAGGTAAGTGGACAATTTGCGGCGAATCAAAGTTTTCCACATACTCAGACACCCACTGAGACCCGCTATAGCAATGAGAGAAAGAGAGTGAGAGTTAAAGAAATCAGGTTAATCTGGGCATAAGATATTCAAACAATAACCCAAGGTTCACCACAGATAAATTAATAATGACAACTTAAAGATGACTCAATTAGTGTTTGTTTTTTTTAAATAGTTACCATGGTGTGCTGATGAGCTGATAAGCCTTTATACTCTCTAGACTCTCCGGCGGGCCTGCCAGAAATCTTCGTCCTTCAAGAAAACAACCAAATCAACACATAGTATGTATTAGAAACACAACAAATGTGATTAGACTGTCCAATAGAACAAAGTTTAAGCACTTGTAGTGCCATATACATTTAATATCTTGCCAGCTGGCAGTGTCTCGCATAAGTATTTGGCCCATTTGAAAGTTTCCACATTTTATACTGTTACAACCTGGAATGAAAATGGACCTAAGTGGGATTCTATGTAGTGAACATGAAACATGTTCCATAATATTGAAGTATAAACATGGAAAAGGGGGTGAATACTTATGCAAGGCACTGTAGATTATTTTAACAGTGCTGTATTGCTTCAGAAATTGGTTTAGATGCTGACTGCAATTGCTTCAGTATGTTTAGTGGATGATGAACTGTTTAAAATGAGCAGTGGTGTGAGAGGTACCTCTTCTGGAGACAGTGGGTGGAGCAAAAGCCAAGAGCTTTGGGAGGCGCTCCACCTGAGCATTATCAGAAGTGTTACTCTTCTGTACTTCAAGCTGTTCTAGGAGCTCCTTTCTTTTTCCTGTAAAACCACAGAAAAATACACAGACAAGATTTTTTATATTCCTTCCATCTGCTATTCCATTTCTCTTTACTAATGGATACTCAGATTTTTCAAGGGAATTGCACACATTGTATTGTTTAGCCATGAAACTGAGTTCAGCATGATAAACATTGATAAACTTGCTCTGAATGGCAAAATAAGCAAACAATAGAATTCATTTTCAAATACATGTAAGACTATTTAAACAGTCTAAACAGAACCAAGACTGGAAACTTCTTCCCAATTAATCAGCACACTAATAAAGGATCAATAAATTTCCCTATTGTAGTATCAGAGAATTATACCAGATGTCTGTATCATTCATTATTATTCACAACAACCTAACATCTCTCTTAAAGTGACTCGTGTTTATTATCTGCATTGTTTTCTAATCAAAATTAGATTAATTCATCAACCGTTCTAATGAGACTAACATGTCATGTGGCTTTATCTAATAGGTGCCTGATGAAGTTTCTATTAAAATGTTTTTAATTGACAGGTCAGAGTAACAATTTTGATAGTGTGAAATACCAGCTTTTCTGTTAAAATTAGTATTTACACACCAGGTAGAGCTTTTATGGAAGAGCTCTGAAGAGTGGATGGCTGTGGACAGCGGAGTGCGGTAGCTTTCACCCGAGGTGGCAGTAAGCCCTGATCTGTCTGTGAGGGAAGAAAATACCATGGAGACTGATTGTCTGGGATATTCTAGGAATTCAGGCAACAGTCATGAAACCAGTGTTCACAGCTTTCACACTGAATCTGAAACAAACAAAAAAGATATAGAAAAACAAAAGACAATAGTTAATACATGCAAAAACAGAATATTGTGCACAGTTAAATTGAAAGTCTAAGAATTTAAAAACTACAATTGTACTTTAAAAATGATTAACTCAGTATCACAACAAATGTTTACTCCATAACAAGAGAGATGCTAAGAGCAGTTACATTTACAGTAAGTAGTTTTTTAAGTTATCAAAATCAATTCAATTCAATTTTATTTGTATAGCGCTTTTTACAATAAACATTGTCTCAAAGCAGCTTTACAAAAATATCAACACGGTATGTAGATATTAAAGGTGCAAATTTATCCCAACTGAGCAAGCCACTGAGTGGCGATGGTGGCAAGGAAAAACTCCCTAAGATGTTAAGAGGAAGA
>JANDJT010000217.1:16613117-16635786 GCA_024331685.1 Stegophilus panzeri
GTAGGGGACGTATCAGATATTAAACTGATAAGAACAGATACTACACTTGATCTTAGCCAAAAGGCCGAGAAGCGATAGCGACTACAGCACACAACAAACGGGGTCATTCTACAGGACGGTAAACCCGAGGACGGCAAAAGCTGATTTCTCTAAATATTGTATAATAAACCAGTATAAAATATGATAAATGTTATTTATACTAAAATTAGCAGAGCAAAAACTGCGATTTGGTGTCAGTTAACACCAAAACATAAAGGAGAAGATAATGAATGCAAAAAACTGACCAATCAGAGACGAGAATACAAAATCCTCCGCACTACAAACTCACACTGGTTTAGAAAGTAGCTTTCCAAACAAACATTTAAACTGGATAAATATCCTTCCATTGTAACGACCAACACAAGACAAACCAAATGTGTGGAATTTAAAAAGATGTTAAACTTGACGAATTATATAACATTGCCTCTCAGTGGCCAAATGTAGTATTGCAGGAGAAAATAAATCAGAGGAAAATGTCTACAAGCTAATTACCTATAACTGTGTAAAACAGTTGGCGAAAGAAAGATTAATACATTTAATGCATGCAATCTAAAACACACAGTAAGGAGGTCAGAATCACCAAACACGTACTGAATGCAAATTTCTCCAGAAAAAATGTGTCTTGTGATAATTACTAAGAATGCTTTCACGTTTTTTTCGTGGTACAAAGAGTGCAAATTTGCACCAATAAAATTTGTCTCTAGTTTTCTAAAACAAGAACAACGCTCTACTCAGTCCTAAATTTACTAAAAAGGAAAAGTTACAATTAAATCTTTACACATGCGTAAACACATGCACCATTTTCAAGCAGCACTTTATACAGGCCTTGTATTATAGGATACTTATGTCTCAAAAATACATAAATAAATTTATATATATATATATATATATAAAAACAAATATAACATGTTCATACCTTACACAGTGCCACGAGTATCTAAAGGACAGTCTTGAGCCAGCAATCCAAACTCCTCTGACGGTAAAACTAAGAAAAAGTAAGAAAAACATTTAAAATCATAAAAACAAATCTGTTTTACGGCTTACCACGCTTATTATTTAGACGTATAAAGATATTAGCTATAATTACTCTACTTATTAGTCACGATATGCGAAATTTAGGGAAAATGTAGCCTTTTATCGGAAATTACCATCACGTGCTGCTATAAAATCGAGGTCAGCTCAGCAACAGAGTAAATACCATAATTTATTTCAAATTACTGCAATAAATTAATACACAGGCTCACAACTCTGGTCCTGGAGTAACCATGTTCTGCACAGTTTAACCTTTCCCTGCTATAACATAACCACTTCAAATCAGAGAGCTTTTAATTGGCTGAATAGTTAAATTCTGAGCAAAGAAAACACGGGAACAGGGTGTACTCTGGCACCAGGGTTGGGAACCTGCTGGTTAACAAAGGTATTCCTAGTGTTATCTCTGTCTCTCTATCCCTTTCTATGCTCCTCTCTGCCTGTTAGTCACAAGGAATGAGGCCTGACTACCCTTTAAAGCTTACCTTTTTTTTTAAATGAAATACAAGCCATTTCTCCTTGCAAGCAGGTCTCAGTGGGTGATTGAGTATAAGGAAAACTTTAGTTTCCCACAAATTTTCCTTGTTTTTTTAAACAGTAGAGATTACTTATTTATAGTTAAACTAATGAGCTCCATTACAGTGTGATAGCTTACCTGTATCACAGCTATAATCATAAGCATCTGAACTATCAGTGAAAACTACAAACCCCCAATGGTGTTAAGTATGAACTTAAATTATCCTCATTCAAACTATTTACCTGTATGTGTACGTCTTAACTAAGAAGGACTCATCATTTGAAGTGTCAGGAATGTACATTTACATGGCTGTAAATATGTGTCCTGTGAAATTCCCAGTATAAAGGAAAAGTGTCTGTTGGGTGTTATTGTGTTTTAATATTGTGACTTTTGATAAACTCGTTCTGTTCTTATGTCCTCTGTCCAGTTTTCATAGAAAGTGATCTGTTAGATTTCTGGCTGTGGAGATTCCCAGGACCTTTACAGTAAAGACAAGGAACACATAATTTCATGGTAAATAAAGTTTATTTGCAATACTATGGAGATCAAACGATTATCCCTAAATATTGTTAAGCAATGCAGTATGGTATTCTGCATTTAATAGATCTGCTTTTACTTGCCAATATACTTTGCAGAGTGCCTTAATCCCAAAAGAGCCAACTCAACAAAGAACTTTACCGGAGCTGTTCTGTGGATCAGCTGTTTTGTCTCATCTGTCTCAAATGACTTATTAAGTCTCTCTTGCATGTACACATGTCTCAGGCTGGTGAATGTTCAATAGCAAAATCCACAGACCAGTCTAACTATTATAAACCATTCCCTAAATTATATATCAAGAAATCCAACTGCATTTTATATTTATTATATATTTAGATATAACAACATTTCTGTGTATCTGTGTTTATTTTGACACAATTATATTTAGTACTCTATTAGAACTTTAAGAAACATACAAAAAATATAGACATTAGACACACTTCTACACAGGCCAGAAGAAAAGACTTCTCTCATTTCTCATCTCACACACATACACACACAGAATAGTACCAAAATTCCTCTGAATGAAGCTCGGGTACTCTAGCGCTGTCATTCTCAAGGTAGGATAGAGAGGCCCGTGAAATGTTGGCCATAGATGTAGCCAGGCTGTGTGCTTTCAGCATTAATATTTTATTGTTATAATTTTAAAAATATATTTTCTAAATAGTAATTGCTATCAAAGTTGTTAGAATTATTATTTAGCTGTTACAGTTCTATGTATAATTGACTGGACATTTTAATGTGAGGAGTGTATTTTCATGGGAAGTTGTTTATATCCTGGGCAACATTGTGGTGCAGCAGGTAACTCCAGGGTCCTCGATTCAGTCTTGACTTTATGTTACTGTCTGTATGGAATATTGCATATTCTCCCTGCGTCTGCATGTGTTTCCTCTGGGTTCTTCAGTTTTCTCGTATGCCACTGGGTGAACTGGCTACTCCTGATTGACCCTAAGTGCAAATGTGTGTGCATGGTAACCTGTAATTGAAAAGGTTCTCAAGGGTGTATTCCTGCCTGGCCAGGGTTCCTGGGATTGGCTCCAGATCCAGGATAAAGCAGTTACCCAACATGCATGGATGAATGAACGAATGAATGAGTTAAAATGAATGAACTACTTTTTTTTTTTGCCTGTTCCTTTGTAGTGTGCTAACAATTCTGGAGTTGTAAGGGGTAAATTCTGCTTCTAGTTGTTCAGGGTTGGTACATAACCGTTTAGCAGGTCAGGTGGTACTCCAGAAGCAGGGCTAGGTCTAGATGAAGACTCCAGTCCACTTAGGGGCGCCTCTATCCAAATTACTATATAACAATGTTTCTGCAGCTCTTCACTGCACGAAGCAGAAAATGATGGCGCTTTGAAAACGAACAGGCAGAGATGAAGCATATATATCCGAAATCAAAACACCCTATTCGTCATTAATTGGTGTTGAAGCCGAGCGAGAGTTCTTTTCATTTGGCTGGGTAAGACATTTTATTGGTGTTTAGAAATCTGGTTTATTTTCCTGCCATTTGCGGAAAATGCAGAAGAGCTAGGTTGAATACCAACTTAATCCACTGCGAATGTGTAGTGTACTAAATGATGCGTAGAAGCAGTTGTTTTTAGTATGTGTAGTGCACTAATATAGGGAGCAGTGAGCCGTGTGGGATTCAGCCCTAGTCAGTCTATTTGCTAGCTAGCTAGCTACCTAGC
This sequence comes from Stegophilus panzeri, assembly GCA_024331685.1. Lineage (NCBI taxonomy): Eukaryota > Metazoa > Chordata > Actinopteri > Siluriformes > Trichomycteridae > Stegophilus > Stegophilus panzeri. Next base: position 16,616,925 of record JANDJT010000217.1, read on the forward strand.
TAGGCTACAGTTGTTAGCTCATGAGATAGTTTAGTTAGCCAGGTAGTTTTACACTCGGGACGTCATTTTAAAATAAATAAGTTAGCTAATTTATCTAACTTAATGGCCGCCATACATGACTTTAAAGTCAGTTTTCGTTCATTTGTTTGCTATTAGCTTTGGTATAGCTCATAATTAAAGAGACACTAATCATTGACAGCAGTGTTACTGGATTTTATATATTTATTTTTAATTCTTGATGTGTATGGCAATATTAAAACTTGCTATCAAAGTGCCAGCAAACATGTTTAAAAAGCTCAAATGTTAGGCTTCAAATTAAACAGTGGTGTTATTCAGTGTTCTGTAAACATAGGATATCTCTTTTACTTGGCACCAACTGCTTTAAACAAAGCTCAATAATAATTTTAATAAATAAGTTTTTGATCTAAATGTTTGTGGACACCTGACCATCACACCTGTAGGTGAATCTTCCCAAAACTATTGCCACAATGGTGGAAGCACACAGTTGTCTAGAGTGGTTTGTATGCTGTAGCATTACAATTTCTGTTAACTTGAATTAAGAGGCCCAAACCTATTCCAGCATGGCCATGCTCCTGTGCGCAGAGCGAGCTCCATGAAGACATGGTTTGCCAAGGTTAGCATGGAAGAACTCTAGTGTCCTGCACAGAGCCCTGACCTCAACCCCACTGAACACTTCTGGGATGAACTGGAATGCTGACTGCACACCAGGCCTCTTCAATCAACATCAGTGCCTGACCTCACTAATGCTCTTGCAGACATCCCACCTCTCCTGGAAATATATACAATATATACACTATCCCAGAAATTTTTTATTTTTTAAAATTTTTTAGAGCGTGCGAGCGAGAGACCAGAGAATGGCCATTTCCCAATATGTCTTATGCGAACTTGTGTCCATGTGTACTCGTTGTACGTCATCCTCTACAGCCGATGTTCAATTCCAGTACTCAAGAACGCAAGTACTGGGGACGCATGAAGTTACCCGGATGTGTTCTTAATATCGAGGATGCATCGGATGCAGACCTGAGCGCACCGAACCCGCTTGAAGTCCCAAAATTCATTGCAGCACAGCAATAGCGGATGACCCATACTTGTAGTTTTAACAACTTTTTAACGACAATAATCTAAATAAATCTAAATATGCATCCAATATGAATTATTTTGATATGATTTAGCTTGAGATATGCCATTGTTAAAGTCAGATGAATCCCTCAGAAGTATTTTAATTAAACTATGCTAGCTTCCATCCTGAGGGAATGGTAAACTTGTTATCTTAGTTTTTAGTTAACGTCAGGTTGCAGTTGCAAACAGAGCTTACTACATTAAAACATGCTTAATTAACTTTTGGTTACTTAGTCAGTTAACAGTAAATCTATTAACCAGCTGAAACATATTAAAGATGAGGACCCTGTTCCAGTACTAGAAATGTGCTGAGAAACCGCCTCTGCAGAGCCCATCTACTATTAGAAATTGGCTGTTTCTCAATTCTAAAAACATAAAGAACAGACTTGTGTTCTCATGAAGACCGGTTTTATCAGGCTACCTTGGAAGAACACACTTGGAAGCACAGGAGGACACAGAATGTGTCTTTGAGAGAATTGAGATGTGCTGTGAGCTTCCTCACCGTCCCAGCACATTTCTAGAAGTGGGCCAGAGAGAGCAAGAGACATGACGTAGCAAGAGAGTGACTGAGAGTGTATCCTGTTTGGTGTCTCTTTTTGCTAACTAGACCTATCAGTTTTCTCTGTGGGTGGGCTTTACAGTGCACCCCTCTCGCTCTTCAGTTCATCCATCAGTTCAGTGTACTGCTGTAGTTCAGTGTCACTGTAGTGTCTTGCCATGGCAGAGTGTCCAAATGAAAGAAAATACATAACGCACTTCACCCTAGCCTACACTAAAGTTGTACCCCTGCTTAACAGGGGTCAAAAATAATAGTTTTGCTCACTGCACTGTTTGCAACAGTGACTTTTCGATTGCCCATGGTGGGTTAAATGTTTGTAAAAGACATGTTGAGGTGAATTTAACAGGTGTCATTCAGGGGAAATACTGTAGCAGAGCCAAGAAATATGGGGGGGGGGACCTGGCTGTTGTTCAGCGACTCCAGTTTTCTAAGCACGAATCATTGCATATCCTCTGTTGTTGTTTATCCGGCCATGTGCGTTTAAGTTAAATATTTAGCTGAAGGAAGCTCAGTAAAGACACTAGCTACAGGACTACTGACATTACGTCATAAACGAATGTTATCAAGGAATTGTATGCAACAGGACCTTCCCAAATTTTAAGTGAAGCCCCCTGATGTAGAGTATATTGTAAGTGCAGTTGTTGTATAGGAATTCATTTGTACTTCAAGTCTAGGCAGCTGTAGTGTAAGTAGGAAACATCTAGTGCTTCTTAAGTCAGGCCTATGACTAAAGTGACCTGCCTGGTGTGTCTTCATATTCTGATTTAGGACTGAGTTAGCATTTCTGGATGAGCATGTCTCTTGCACAGCGAGTGCTCCTCACCTGGATCTTCAGCCTCATCTTCCTCATCATGCTGGTCCTCAAGTTGGATGATAAAATCCACTGGAACTGGTTCCTCGTCTTTCTTCCCGTCTGGACATTCGACACCATTCTCCTGCTCATGCTCATTGTGAAAATGGCTGGCCGCTGTAAGCCAGGCTTCGACCCGCGCAACGCGGGTGACAACTTGAAGAAGCGAGTTTGGTATCTGGTGGCCATTTTGTTAAAGCTGGCCTTCAGTCTGTTGCTGTGTGCGAGGCTGGAGGATCTGACTAACATCTGGCTGAGTTTCATTTGTATCCCTCTGTGGGCTCTTCTTATCGGTGCCATGGTGGAGCTCAGCTACAACGTCTTCCACTTCTGAAGAGACTGAGCAGGAAGTTGTAAATATAATTTGTGCACTATGTATAACACACTTATTTATAAATGTCCATGTGGTTTAGAATGACAACACATTTAGGAATCTGCTGCATAAGAGCAGGAATGTCTGTTCCTAAAGATTGAAAAGCTTAATTAATGGACACATTGGTGACTGGTGATGATTTACAGTGATGCTTGAAAGTTTGTGAAACCTTCTGAATTTTCTATATTTCTGCATAAATATGAACTAAAACATCAGATTTTCACACAAGAACTAAAAGATGATGGAGAACTAAATTAAACAAATGAGACAAAAATATTATACTTGGTCTCTTTTTTTTTTTTTTAAATTGAGGAAAATGATACAATATTACATACCTGTGAGTTGCAAAAGTAAATCAGGGGACCACTCCTCAGGAGGGTAACAATGGTCTTTAATTTCCTCCATTTGTACACAGTCTGTCTGGCTGTGGTTGGTGGAGTCCAAACTCTTTAGAGACGGTTTTGTAACCTTTTCCATCCTGATGAGGATCAACAACCCTATTTCTGAGGTCCTCAGAAATCTCCTTTATTCATATCATGATACACTTCCACAAATGTGTTGTGAAGATCAGACACGGATAGATCCCTCACTCATACCTGATTGTTATCCCATTGATTGAAAACACCTGACTCTAATTTCACCTTCAAATTAACTGCTATTCCTAGAGGTTCACATTCTTTTGCCACCTACAGATGTGTAATATTGGTTCATTTCCCTCAATAAATGAATGACCAAGTATAATGTTTGTGCCTCATTTCTTTAATTAGATTCTCTTTATCTACTTTTAGGACTTATGTGAAAAGCTGATGTTGTTTTAGGTCATATTTATTTAGAAATATAGAAAATGAACAAACTTTCAAGTACCACTATGTTGTGGGTAGCAGGTACTACATGCCTTTTTTTTTTTTTTTTTTTTTTTTTTTTTTTTTTTTTTTTTTTTTAAAATAAATCCTGTGTCTCTTTGGATTACACAATTTCCTCATTACCCCAAATGCAGGCAATCATCCAGGACCTAATTTGTGTATGAAGCATTTAAGTTTTGCACTGGATCTATTAGATAATGATGCTAACAAGTAAAGGGAACTTCATAGCTTCCAGTTTAGCATTGTGCACATGTCATGATTAAAATATCACATTCACCTCAAATGTCAAACTTTTCTTGAGCAACTCCTACAAAAAATAGCACACCTACAATTCAAACTGGAATTGTATTATCATCTGGATGACTTTTAACTACAATTCTGCATTCCAGAATGTGAAACTGGATGCAATAAACCTACCTTATTAACATAAGTTACCACTGGAGCTACATGGTGAAAGAAGCACACCTTGAATATCAAATGTGTCTTGACTTGTTCCTTCAGAGTGTGTTTTAGAGATTTCTCCTTGCAGACATCTTGTTGAATTTTGGGTATTATCACAATTGTTCACTTGTTAAATAATTGTGCAATCATCAAATCCACACTGTAAATTGATGCTCTCCATGAACAATATAAGATGCTTGTCTCTCAGCAGAAACAAATTGCTTGTTGGTGCTTTACATTAATGTACACTAAACTAACATTATTTATTGCAGTAGTGTTAACATTAATGAACCAAAAACCTCAGTTTTAATAAACTCAAATTAGCAACGTAAGTTTGCACCTGTATTAATTGATGATTGTGTAAATGCTAAATATACACTCCTGTGTTAACAAAAGGTTAATTCCATGCAAAATTTACTAAAGGAACAGTTGAAAAGACAAACAAATGCACCTTTTTGAAAAGCTACATTTTTTTTGAAAAGACAAACAAAAAGTCCTCCTGTGCTGAAGACCTTGTGTTGGAAAATTTTATGTTACAGATTTACTTCTGACTGTTACAACATTCTGACACTGAACACTTCCAAAATGTTGTTGATAACATTGACATTAATTAATTGTTGGTGTTAATGTTAGTTTAGTCTACATTGATGTAAGGTGTTACTTGTATTTGAAAGACTTTTAGAAATTTCATAAGTACCCAGTGCAGAAAGATTCCTCATACAGGTCTGGTGTCCAGACACAACTTGGCTAACTATTAACTATGATTAATCTTGTTGACATGCAGCCAAACAACCTAATATAACAAGGCAGAATGCAACCATGGAAACTGACCAGTTAAGGGTCTTGCTCAGGAGACCAACTGTGGTACTTTACTAATGCATTTCCACCAGTAGAGTGCTGGAACTTGCTCAAGGGCCTTGGATTTGAACACACAACCTTCTGATCAGTAGCGCAAAGCCTTAATCACTGAACCACCCCCCTCTTCCTCCCAAAAGAGACAACGTTCCGTTGTCGAAATTATTTCAGTTCTGACACTTAAAAACTTACTGGTCTGAAATTGACCGTTTGGTTATGTTGGCGCTCAAGCAAGTCAAGTTATTTTACATGACCACCAATGAAAAGGTAAACACACAGAGTGTTTAAAGATTCAGTGTCTTTCATCTTGCTGGTTATCTTTATCTATGACGGTGTTTTTGTGCTGTGTGTAGACGATGAATGATTTGTTCTCAAAGCCAGAAGTAAAACATGTAAAAATCTCCAGGCTTCTTGTTGTTCTTAGTCCATTTGTCAGGAAATGTCTACATTTTATTACGTAATGGTCCATATTTCTAACTGGTAGGAACTGGTAGAGGCAGATTTTTTCCCCTCTGTTGCATTTTTGGACACTGTTTCTCATCATCATTTGTTCATTCCAGACACCAAAAGTGGAAACTTGTGGAGTGGAAACTCCATTTCACAAACCTCTTGTTAGTTGTGTGGGGAAAAAAAGAAATGGCTAAGTTAATAGAGTAATATTAGGTGAACTTCACACTTGCACTTGGCTCAGAGAGTGATAGTTGACGTTAGACTATGTGTGATGTTATGTTGCATTTAACTGGAAAGAATCTTGTTTACACTGGACCACTTATCCAGCAAAGACATACTAAGTGTCCTGGGTGCAATTTATGCAAGTACCTCCTGATATCTATTGTGAATTGTTTTTTTTTTTGTTTTTTGTTTTTGTCCCTTTTCTGTAAATAAAATGAACGTTAACCTTTCTCATAAGAAATATTTGGTCTCTGTGATCTGTTGAAATCAACAGTTTGTTAATGTTTCTATAAATAACTGGAACTACAGAGACAAGAGGGTTAGCTAATTTTTCATTGTTACAGGCTTTTAGCCTCATTTGAGACCTGGGTAGAGATTTGATGCTCTCCAGACTTGGGCTTTTGCTGTAGTCAAGTGCTAACATTAACATTCCAGGCAGGACAGTTTGGTTAAGAATCGTTTAGGCCAAATGTGTAAATGCTTGTGTCTTCAGTTCTGTTTCACATGTTGTGGACTCTTTGGATATCGTGAGATGTTTTTTAAACCCTGATTTATATTAAAAGTTAAATTGTTGCTCTAAGTTTTATTATAGTTTGACTTGTATAAATATAATACTAATTATTAAACAAGGTCAAAATTTTGGTTCAACTGAAATGATAAGTCTAACTTAATGCAGGTTAACGCAATGGAGTCATAGTGTCTCAATATATTAAAACATTTTTTTTTAATAATTATCCTGAATATATTATCTAAATAATAATTAATTTACTACATATCATTAGTTTGCAATACTCCAGTAGTTAAAGAGACCTTAAAAAAATCCCTTAACTTCACTTTCAATCACAGGAGAAATGGTGTAATTAAAGCTACCCCACATTTCAACAATATTATACACTCATGGTTTTATTTAACTTAACGTGGACAGAATTAGCATGATTAATTCAAGATGAGAAAGTTTGTATAAATTAGACCCAGTTTTCAGTCTGCCTCAGCATTCTCTCAGCCTGCAGCTTCACAGCAGCCTGGTTTCAATTCCAGGCTGTATCTTTTCTACACATTTTCTATAAAATATGTAAATTGCTGTATGTGATCTGGCATTTTATATGAACTATTGCTGTATATTTCACTTTACACCTGCTGTACCATCTGTACACCTGCTCAGTGAGGCATCTAATCAGCCTTTCATGTGGCAGCAACCTAATAGATAAAGCCATGCTGTCATGGTCAAGCAGTTCAGTGATTTAGTCTAAATTTTTTAAATGGAGAAGGAATGTGATTGACTCTAGAGTGAGGAGAAAAAAAAGTAGCCACAGGCTCAACAAAACTGGACAGTTGGGGAAAATGTTGCATTTCTGCTGTGACATGCATCAGAATTTACCATGAACAAGGATAATGTGTCATGAAGCACATGTCCTCTCAAACTCGTTCAGCATGCATGACAATGTCAGTGAACTCTGGTGGCTTCTACAGTCACTGAGTCTACTACAGAACCTTAAGGATGCAGTGGAACAGGAGATTTATGGCATAAATGTGCAGCAAATATGTGATACCTTCATGTTGACCTGGGCGGGAATGCCTGTTTCTACCTCCTTCATAAATCCATGAAGAATTTAGGTTTGGAGCAAATTGGGATTTTACAGAGTATTATGAAAGATATGTGGCTACAGCAGAAGTACACTATTCAGGATGATGGAAACATGAACTAAGGCTTATTGTTGATCTGTTTAAAAAAATTTATTTGAATGACTTCATTCTACATTATACCATCTCTGATGTAGTCATAGAAAACCTTTAGAGTGTATTTAAAAAATGTGTTTATCCCATTACATAATTACCAGTTTGCTGTGGACCAGTGGTTAGCTTAGAAGAAATACGAGCACAGAAATTGAATAAAAAAACATAAAATGTAAATAAAGAGCTGGAATACAATGTAATGGAAGAAAATCATCATACAATGTTAAACATAATGTAGTAATAAGATGAATTATATAAACGGTATGAGTTCATTCATACAACATTGTTTATGCTCCTCAACAGATTCTTGTATTTTTAAACATTGTCTTAAAATATGATAAACTTTTTTTTGTCCATACAAAGAAGTATTTTTAGATATAAAAATATAAATGAAATATAAGCTATGTATTAAAAGCAAAACGTGTCACGTGTGTTCAGTTTTTAAAAGGTAAAAACAGGAACATCCAGTGCTGTGTCCTGTAGGGTTTTATTTGTCACCCCCCATTAAACACTAGTGCACATAAAAACCCATTTACTCCCACATTCCAAATAGAAGTAAGGTTTTGTTTTTGGTCACAATTTCTATCTTGTTCATGCAGAGTCTGATCTGGCCCTCTGCATCATAAAATCTAAACAGACCAAATTGTTAACCAGAAATAAACACATCTTAGAATAATAAACGCATCTTACAACACTAGAAATAAAGACATCTTCCACTACTAACAATAATGTACTTGAACAATACTGACCTGGATAGTATTAAAATAGTGCATAAGAGTCCACTAAAAGGGAAAAGGGATTTATCCCAGAACTTATCCAAGCAGATCTATTGTATGTACTACAACTTTTTCAAAATGTCAGGGAAACAGCTGTCCTTGGAATGTTCTCTGTCAACATCAACTAGTTCATCAGAAGCTCTGTCCTGGGTCTGATCATCATTCTAACAGTCTTAAAAGATTGTCTATCATGGGTTAGGTAGGACTCAGTGGAAATGTTATGCCAGGTGCCCCAAAAGATGCCATTTCGCACTCCTCTATATCTTGTCTCATAATACTTCCCATTCAGGTTTGCAGCCATGCATGCATCAAACCACCATCCAGAGCTATAGTAGTCTCCACAGTTTCCTGAGGTGTACTGATCATTGTCCCTATCTGGAGTGGTGAAGTTCTTTTGGTTGTGGTTGAACTTTTTGCTATACTGCATAGCATCTCCAGCTGTGCCTGAATATCCTTCTATCGTCAGCCTGTAGTATTGACTTTCATTGGCCACATGAAAGTGGTCGTATTGGGCATATTCCTTAATTCCATCCAGATCTTCAAGTTCAATGCGCAGTACCATGGCTTTAGTTGCTGTCAGCCAATGGATCTTGTCATTACCTAGCCAGAATTCGCCTGTTAAGTTACCAAAACCCCTCTTATATTCATTCCAGGTACGACTGAAGCTGATGCTTCCATCGAAGCGATGCTGAATTAAAGTCCAACCTCCACCAGAGGACTTCATGTCACAAAAGACAGGGAAAGTCCTGTTGCCTGATCCAGTTGGTGTCACATTGTAGATGCCACTTGTTGGGTATCTCATGATGAAGTCAGAACAGTCTTGGGATGGTTTATCTGTGAGCAGTGGGAACTCTTGTTAGTTTATTAATTTTATTTACTGAAATAAAATTATGTTCTTATAGTTAGTAATGAATAATATGCAAGGAATAAAACATGACAGGGTGTGCTGGTATAGGAAAATAATCCACGGTAGGGTGGTGTGATAAGGCCCAACAGAAAGAGTAATTTAACCATTAGTAGTAGTAGTCATAATGTTACCATAAAGTTTTTTTTTCAAAAGCAGCACATCCTGAAGTGTTTTAATCCTATTATTCAACAGTGATTTGTCAACAATTTAAAAAAATATGAGTGAAGGGAACATCATGCTTTTATAGTTGCATTTAATGTTGTGGAATGGTTAGTGTTGCACAAAAGGTATTCTACCCTGAAGACTTTCCTGTGACAGAAAATATACTGACTGGTACAAAGCTCTGAGACTGGAGACTCATAAATCTGTTTATTATTAGGTTTAGATCATGTAGATCCCCTGCTATACAAGTCTGAGTGAATGAGCTGTCTCTATAGAAATGGTAACATGATTGAATTAATATAAACCTGTGATTTGCCTGCTAGCTGGCACTACTGTCTGTAATTAAAATTAATGCTAATAATGAGGTTACACCAGTGATGGTTCTCAGCTTGAAGGCCAGGTTTTGACCATATGCTTAGCTTTTGAAAATTTATAGAAGGAATCTCTAGTGTCACAGCTTTGTAATGTTCAGTAAGGTTTTTTTTTTGCCATGGGAAAGTCTCCATGATAAAATTATTATTCAATTTCAGATTCCTCATTTAGAGCCCACCATATTTGTAACATGAGCAATGGCCCCTTCTGGCACCCCCTCTAGAGATGCTACTGGTAGACTAATCTTTACTTTGGCTGCATCTATGTTCATCTATGTACCAAACATGGTAGCATTCTTTTTACATTGTTTAATGTGCCCCATTTGTAACTTTTTTTAATCCTGGACTAATTACTCTGAACTTTGTAATATACCCCCATTCTGCTAAAATAGATACATGACAAATGATAGTATTGAATTCTTCCAACTTCCTGTGTTTCCCAAAAGCACAACATCTGTTACTCAGTTGAAATATTACATCCAGTTATCATCCATTGATCCTTTTAATCAATTTAAATTTTGAGCAAGGTCTCAGACCAACAGTAGAGCTGGAGAGCAGCTGTTGGTGGTTATATTTATATTATATAATTTTCTGTTATCTACCCTGATTGTTTTCACCTTAATGTTTTAATTCTAGAGATACAGATGTCCCCCAAATGAACTCCACCCAGACCACAGATGTAATTAATCAAAAAAGTTCTGACATTCACAAGCACTGCAGGCTTTGGGTGCAACAAGCAGGCATAAATCATTCTGCCATTGTACTGTAAATATTTTTTAGCTCTATCTTTCAGTGATCATCAGTTTTATTATGTTATCATGTAGCCCTAGCATTAAGCGAATCTACTACAAAAGATACCATATAAGCATGTGCATGTTTCAGGATATTTTTTATGTCTTTGGCACATAACCATTCAAAGACCAATAAACAGCAACACATTCCTTACCTCTGTTGTTGTTTGATGATTCACGGCTGTTGAGTATTGACAGAGGAGTTGGCTCGAGATCACACTGACCATGACAGTTGCCAAGCAGCTGCTTCTCTAAGCCCTGTCTGTCATCCATGTTATTAACAGTGACTGGCTTCTTGTTATTTCCATTGTTGGTGTGCCCACCTGGGATTCTGTGTAAGGTTGACCCGGTCATTCTGTTTACAGCAACTGGGTAAGTGTTTCCATTATTGTTATCTATTGAATGTCCTCCATTATTGCCCTCTACTGAGTCAGCAGATCCTAATGGAGTTTTGCTATATTTATGATATGTTTCAGGAGCATTGTCTAAGGATAGGGTTGCCTTATTCACATCTGTACTAGCCTCGACCGTGTCCATAACAAAAGGGTTTGAGTTTCTTGCTCTGTTTTCATTGGTGCTTTCTGTAGATGTAGATGACACCTTTGAGCCTGTACTGGCCTTGACCATGTCCATAATGATAGCCATTGAGCCAACTGCTCTGTTTTGGATGCTGTCCAGAGAGTTGGGTTGTAAATCTGTCACTACACCGGATTCTTGACCATCGCTTGCACTCTGCAACTCTTTGTTTCCTGTGTCACTATGAGAGCTTTTTGACTCCGTTTCTTGGCTGGGGTTTTCGATTCTGTGATGAACATGTTTTTTTGACACTTTCACTCCAGAAGTGTTTTTGTTTTGTTCTACATGATCTTGATCCATAAAATGTTGTGGTGTTGTTATAATAGGAGGAGTAAACTGAGGCATTTTGGTGTGTTTGTCCTTAAACTCAGTTTTCGTTGTGTATGGGGTGGCTGCGGTAGTTGTATAGTTTAACTCATTCCTCTCACTGCTTACCACAACTAGAGGTACCTTCCCACCAGGATTCTGAATGCTTCCTACACTAAGCAGTTTCTTATGGTTTTCCTGGTTTGAATCTCCACTGCTAGTTCTGAATGGGTTTTTTCTTGCTGTTCTATCAGTGCCTTTTGTCTTTTCCACAACAGATGGTTGTGAGTAGCTTCCAATGTTATTTACTGTTTCCAAAACCAGATCCTGTCCTGAACTCCCACCAGGTTTTTCAAGTCTTGGTTTGGTCACAGTAGTTTGAGAGCTACTTTCAATCTGGCGATTACCCATTGTGTGTAATACCTTGACTGTAGGGGCAATTTTTGCTCTTTTTATATGAGCTTGATCCACAATACCATGTGTTGCCAGAGTGGGCCTGACTGATTGACTCATGTCATAGGCTGTCCTATTTAACTCATTATTATGGCTGGATACAGTTTTAGAATCAACATGTGTTGTCCCATTGGTCATCGTATAATCAATCACTCTACTTGTGTTTTTTGGCCCTCCTGAGCCAAATGCTTTACTTTCATTTACTGGTATTCCTTGCAAAATATATGGTTTTCTATCTCTAGGATCCTTACTTAGACGTATTCCCGTGCGATTGGTTCTTTCTGGTTGGTTTGTGATTTCTTGCTGCTTCTCTTGCCTCTTAGGAGAAAGTCCAGTGGGAAGGTGCCTGCCACTTGTCATCACATCACTTCTCAACGATGTAGTTTTGTTGTTCCTTAGTGCCTTTTTTCTTTCAGAGTGTATACTCATGGGGTTTGAACTCTCAGTCTGTCCATTCCTTGGTTGTGTCATGTTACGATTTCTGACAAAATCAAAACGTCTTTTGGGTAGGTCACCATTACTATTCAGACTGGGATTTCTTCCACTTACATCAAGTCTGGAATCAGAAATAGGTGATTCTGATGTCTCTTGTTGGCTTACCGTATCAGTTGTGTGATCTTGGTAAGGATACATTCCAACCTTCCTCTCAGAAATTGTACCCGGTTTCAATGGGTTTTTGAAGATATAATCCATTGCTCGTGGATTTATTTGATCAGTTGTGGCATGAGATCTGCCTGAGATGGGCGATGTTGGTGTTTCTAGTTGACTGACTGTCTCAACCTTGTTAATTGGAGTTGATACCACTATGGCATTTTCAGAGTTACTGTATACCATTTGTGGATTTATTTGGTTTACTTTAACTGTAGCATCAACTCTGCCTGTAACTGGTAATTGTGGCATTTCTAGTGGAGTGTTAACCTCAGCTTTGTTAAGTGGGTTTGAATCAATTTCAGCCTTCCTCTCCTTATCTGTCCCAGGATTGAATGTGTTTTTAAAAGTACCATCCAGTGTTCCTGGATGTGTTTGATTCACTTCAACTGTGTCAGTTATGTCTGAGATGGGTGGTTTTGGCATTTGTAGTCGACTGCCTGTCTCAGATGTGTTAAATGAATGGGAATCCGTTCCATTGTTATTCTTTACATCTATGCCATGTGTGAAAGGGTTTTGAGAGTTCACTGATTGTGGATTTATTATATCTACATCAGCTGTGGAATTAGCTCTGTCTGAGATGGATGATCTTGAATTCTTTAGTCCACTAACTGTAGCAACGTTATGGACTGGTTTTGGATCCCTTACAGCATCATTCTCTGAATCTGTGAGAGTTCTGGATTGGTTTTTACTGTCTAGTATTTGTAGATTTGTTGGACTTGCATCAACTATGACGTCGGTTATGCCAGAAATGGGTGATCTTGACGTCTCTTGTCCAGTGACTGCCTCAATTTTGTTGATTGGATTTGAATCCATTCCGTTGTTATGCTCTGCATTTTTGCTAGATTTTAATGAGGTTTTAGAGTTACTGCTCTGTTTTTTTGCACTTATTAGATCTATATCAGCAGTGGCATTAACACTGTGTGAGATGGGTGACCTTAAATTCTTTACTCCACTGACTGTATCAACATTATTAACAGGGTTTGAATTCATTACAGCATCACTTTCTGAATCTGTGCCCGTATTTAAAAGTTTTTTACTGTCTAGTGTTTGAGGACTTGTTGGACTTACATCAACTATGCCATAAATTATGCCAGAGATGTTTGATCTTGACATCACTTGTCCACTTACTGTCTCTGCTGTGTTAAATTTTGAATCTATTCCTATGTCAATCTTTGCATCTGTGTCAGGTTTAAATGTATTTTTAGATTTGATTTCCAGTGTTTGTGGATTTATTTGACTTACGTTAACTGAGACATTAGTTCTGCCTGTGATGGGTGACGTTAACTTCTTTTGTCCTCTGATTGTGTCATCTATGTTAACTGGGTTCACTTCAGCATCCCTCTCTGAATATGCTCCTGGTTTTAATGGTTTCGGCTTGGTAGCGCTAGCACCGTGATTATCAATTTTCTTTTTTTCCTTGTTTTTCAAGGTTGGTTGTTGTATTACACTGACACTCCCTTCTTTAGCCACATTGTCATTGTTATTGCCATCAAAAATATAGGATCTTGATTCTTTTTGTCCAGTGTCAGCAACTTTTTTTTTATCCACTTTGTCCTGTTGTTTTCTGGTAAGTTGTTTCATGTTTGGTTCATGTTCTCTGTTGTTTTGAGTATCAGTGCCAGTCAGCAGTCGTTTTTCCCCCAGTACTTTGTCATCTTTTGGTGTTTGAAGTTGTTTTGTTTCTACATCATCATCATCATCATCATCATCATCATCATCATCATCCTCCTCCTCTGCAGCTGTAGAAGGGATACTCTTCACCTTACCTTTTGCAGTCAGGGTTCCACTAGGGTACATCTCATGTCCAACTTTGATTGTATTGACCTTATGTTTTTCATGCTGTGAAGGTTGTTCACTGTCTAGATCTCCAGGAAAAGATGATTCAGCCAGTTTAGCCATCGGAGACTGTATGATCTTTTTTGTGGTTGTAATTGAGGGCCCCTTTCTGACCTTACTCATACTCTTGCTTATAGTTTTTTCTTGTGATGGTTTAGTTCCTTTTGGCCCTCCATTGGTCTCAGCCCTTGGTTTAGTGGTACGTGGATTTACATTCCTCTCCTGATTGGTATTCCTTTGTTTTCCGAAGGCTGTTGGATTTACATCCTTTGCATTGCTGCTGATGATCATAGTGTCTTCCACTGTAGATCTTGAAGAGGTTACTTGAACTGTACTCTCTCTCTTGGCTATGTCCTGCTGTCTCTCTTTGGTGTTGAGAGTGCCCCTAGAAGCTTGAACCCTTTCTACATTCTCCACTTTATCATCTGTCTGTATATTCCAGTTCATTCCTTGCCTCTCCTTACACTCACGACAGTCTTCTTTAAGCTGGTTCACCATCTGTGTCAGGCTTTGCAGTTCTCTGGCCATCTTCTCCAGCTCCCTGAAGGACTTGGGGAGCTGAACAGTAAGAGGAGGAAGAGTGATGCGGTAAGGGCATGTACTTTCCCCGTCCTTGCACTGCCCTAGAGGTTTTAACCTCACCCATGAAGCGCTGTTCTCAGATGGATCCGGGCAGCTCTGAGATGCCACTAATGTTAGCAGACTGCCCCACACAGAAAGCAAAGACAGCCACATTGTGTACTGTTCGTTAGCTGTATCTGTTGGATCTGCTCAGAAGTGTTAGAGGGAGAGAGGACTATAGGAGCACCTCCCTTTTTTAAAGCTGTTTGCACTCAGAGAGAACCAGTGACGTGGATGAACAGAGGTTCTCTGGACAGGAATTTCCCGTTCAGTGGTGACAAAGTAACTAACCGTCTTTTTTTAAATAATCATTTTAGTGTCTATGTAGAATACTTTACAGTTGGGTGCAAATATTTTTACAATTTATTCATAAAAACATAGAATTTTATTTTTTTTAAATGAATGGTGTATCCAGCAACAAGACAACAATCCAAAACCTGGCAATCAGACTGGCCAAAAAACTACATTTGAACAACTATGTCAAGAAAATGGCAAAAACTCCAACTGAGAGGGTTCAAAAGCTGTTCAAAGGATACAAAAGAGGACAGATATAAAGGTGGACATATAAATTATAGGAGCATATTTACACATTCAGAAAGAGAAATACAAACTTTTTAACTGATATTGTTTGTTTTTTTTTAATTTTTTACCATTTATACCTTCATTTATTTTAATTGGGATAATATCAGTGGTGGAAAGAGTACAAAACACACTGACTTAAGAAAAAATACTGCTACTGTAGTGATAATTCACCTTAGTAAATTAAGTGATCAAGAAAGTGACTCAAGTAAGAGTAAATTAGTCATCTGCTTGAGTAATTCCTTTACAAATGACATTTTTACATGTCTACAATTGATACAACTAATCTAAAAATACTCTATTTTCTGTTTTGTTGTTAGATGTGAACACCAGCTCAATAATTGACAGTATATAGAGAAAAAAATTAATCTTTAGCCAAAGTAGCTTTTGTAGTATTTAAAGATTAACTGAAGATACATAATAAATTAGGCCAGGGATTCTCATCTGTCTCCACTGTCTCAGACATTGCTACAGCTGAGTAAGTGTTTGTCACCTGAAATGTAGAAAACTACATCACTTCCTCACCTTCTGCAGGAAACTATTTTGATCGGGTCTCGAAAGTTATTTAAAATTTTGACTGGGTTAGATGCATTTTTTTACTCTGTAAGAGTGAGCAAAAAATAAATCTGAGCAAAAAGGTTATTTTATTTTTTTTAAAAAGTCCTGTGATTTAGTTATACTCACAGAGTACTGTTACAGAAAACCAAGTACTGTAATGAGAGTCCATGTAGCTTATTATAATCAACCCCAGGGAAATATAGGGATATTTAAGAATACATGAAATGCCTTGCTGCTATATATAAAATTTTATTTGTCTTGAATTTTTGCATGTAATTGAATATTGTATATTATGTTCAAAATTAATGTGAGATTAGACTCCTGTGACCCGCAATACAGCCTCAATAGCAATCATCCTTATCCAGAGTAATGTGCTTTGTATTCTCTATTTAAAAAATATTTCCTCAAGCTAGTCCAACAGATCAGGGTATAAGCTTAAAAACTCACCTCTTTTGAGAGAATTTAGTACAGCATGAAAAGAAAAAACGCAAGTTAAAGATTTTTATAAATTAAATTGGCGCTCATATAAGTGATAGGTGAAGAGGAAGGTCATCAGTCTTGACAACCAGAGGAAGTTTATTTCACCATCTGGGTACCAGCACAGAAAATATATAAAGCTTCTGGTTCAGTTCTGGATTTGAAGTCTATAAACACAGTGTAAAATCATTATTTACTCATTACAAATTATAAAGCTGTTTAGTGTGTCATAGAACTTTTCCCAAAATTGTCCAAGATTGTTATATTATTCCTATTTATTTCAGGAGATGTTATTTAGGTAGCTGGATTTTATTTGTTATTGCTTGCAGCTGGACAGATTAATGCAATAATAAAAATAAAAAAACTCCAAACTCTCAACTGGCTTTGGGGCTTACCTCATTTTATCTTTCCTTGTGCCAGAATGATTTAAGTGAACAAAGCATTTGTTAAAATGGTATCTGTGATACAGATAAGGATAAAAAGCCTGCGAAATGCACTTTCTCTTGAAGTGGCTGTTTTGTAGACATGCAATCTGGTGAATTGCTCTATGATCTGGAACACACATTGTGCTTTTGCGCTTTCTGCATACATCATAACCATAAGTATGCGAGCATACAGATGTGTGAGATTGATCCTGGCAAGCAGATACACAGCATCCTGTCTCTAATTGCATACACACATACACATGGTAATATGGCCAATGCATACTCTTCTGTAAGCTTGTCCTGTCTAACCTCACCTTCTGCTTTAGGGAAAAATCTGGTTCAAGAACAGACATGTAATCTGGAAATGTACAATTCTTTTATTATGCACAAATCACAAAGACATGACCATGTATGGTTAGGGCTATTTTTGTGAAGTGCCCATTAAACGTCATGGCTTGAATTCCACCTGCGATGGTTCAACCAGTCAGTGTCTCTGCCTATGTAAACACTGTGATTTTTCCATAAACCAACTCGCACAAACATCTGACTGTCATTCGGTCTGTACTTACACACTAGTGAACAATATTCTGCCATTTTCAGCCCTCTTAGTGTGAAAGTGATGTGCGATTTGGACCAGATAAGTTTTCTGATGGACCATTGCTCATTGCAGCTTTTTTCCCCATAACAGAGTATGTCAGATGATCTCTTTCTTTGCAGAAATCATTATGTATAAATGGCAAACTGTGAGTGAAATACAAAATAAACATCTGGAATTGTTTCTTCACTCTGAATGAACAACAGATAACATCAAGTCCAAATGTTTGCACTGTGAAAACCTTGAATTCATTAAGCCTTGGGCTTATATCTTTCTAATATCTTTCACGGATGCTCCTAATTTACCCAGCATGGTCCATTTCTCATTTTGAATGATGAGTAAAACATTTTTGAATACACCTTTAAAATGGTGAGTGGTTTTATTGGTTAAGTCTCATTCCCTTTCATAAAGTACCCTTTCAAACTATTGCATACAAGTAATATTGTTATACACACTTTCCTAGGAAAATCTGTATACCTGTGCATTTATCCAAATATCAGTCTCTAGAGTTTACACAAAATTGTATAAAAAAAATAAGGTAAAAATCACCTGTTTTTCAACTGTCCTGTTTTGGTGAGTCTGTGCCCACTTTAGCCTGGTATGGAACCCAGTGTGGTTTCCCATCCACCTCATAATTCAACATGTTATGCATTGTGAGATGCTTTTCTACTCACCATTGTAGAGTTGTTATCTGAGTAACTAGCCTTGCTGTCAGTTTCCAGTCTGGCCATTCTCCTCTGACATCTCTCATTAACAAGGTGTTTCTGTCTGCAGATCTGTCACTCACTGGATGTTTTATATTTTTTGCACCATTCTGTGTGAAGTTTAGAGACTGTTGTGTATGAAAATCCCAGGAGTTTCTGAAATACTCAGCAGTTTCAACTATGCCATTGTGAAAGTCTCTTAGATCACATTTTGTTCCCCATTTTGGTGTTTGATATGAACATTACCTGAGGCTCTTGACCTGCGTCTGCATGATTTTATGCATTTCACTTATGCCACATGACTGGCTGATTAGACATTTGCATGATTGACCAGGGTAACGGTGATCCTATTAAAGTGGTCACTGAGTGTATAGGAAATGTTTGTGTAATCATCTCAGGACTCATTTTGAAGGCTCATTTTTTGTTTTGTAGGTGATCTCTAGGCTAAAAATTTACTATAAATACAGAACGATTGCAGATAAATTACTTTCCAAGGAACCGTTACTGATTTAAAAAAAAAATATATATATATATATATACACACACAAATAAATATATATATATATATATATATAATGTGTGTGAGA
>JANDJT010000217.1:16635886-16659704 GCA_024331685.1 Stegophilus panzeri
CGACAAGTGCACTTGTTGTGTACACTTTTTAATGAATCTGTATGCCGTTTGAAACGCAACCATCGTCCCGGTTTAAGAGAGTGGTTAGCGTAACGGTGTTTAGAAGAAATTTATTTATTTATTTATTTATTTACTTACTTACTTGTACATACAAGCTTTTAAAACTTTAAATTGTTTGTGTAAGCTGGCAACACTATACAGTCAGGCAGCACAGTCACGTAAAATATTATAATGCTTTCGTGATATGTGACGTAAAACCTGTAAACAGTGTCGTCCATGCTTCATTATAATATAAAAATAAAAATACTGACATTCCCCACTGACATCAGACCCTCGCATATGATGCCCCACCACCATTTTTACAGTAGCTAGTATAACACTGTGGGCATCTAAATCCAAAGCTTTCCTCAGAAATTAAATTACATTTTTAAAATATTCATTTTATTTAGGATCCTTTATTAATCCCTAGGGAAATTTAAGGATTGTTTCTTCGCATATCACATGGCGCCCCTGGAGCTGATAGGGTTAAGGGTCTTGCTGAAGGACCCAAAAGTGATCTTGGCTTTAAACCCCCAACCTTCTGATCGGTAGCCCAAAGCTCCACTTAGTTACACAGTTCCTAAATTAGACTGTTAAACCCATATTGCCATTTTTCCTGTGTCTAACTGTAATACTGAAATTAAAATGTTTATTTGCTGCCAAGTACATCCCACCCATTAAGCCGTGATGTGATTACCTGGGTTGTTTACCCCTCAGCTGTTATATTTTATGCTTGTAGTTTTAATGATTGATTGAATCGGTACTTAAAGCACTTTGAACAGTTCTGGCATGTTTGGACCTGTCTGCATAGTTGTAGTGCATACAGAACTGTAAGTGTGAGTGTGTGCACGTGCATGTGTGTGTGTTTGCGTGTGCGTGTGTGAGTGCGTGTGTGTGTGTAACTACATGCAGGATTAGACGAGTTGACTTAGTTCCTTTTGTCACTTAAATCACAGTGAGTGCAGGGTCACCTCACAAGTCTCCACACACACTCCCTTACACACTGCACACACTAGGCAGCTGCCACAAGCCTTTTGTGTTCTGCCGCCATCCTCTGATGCCATTGTGTCTTTGCACCAATCAGCCAGTGTCTCCAGTTTAAGTGCTGCTCTCTTATTGGCTAAGATGGAACAGCGATTGTTAGATTAACCAGGGGAGTCCAGTGCATTTTGTTTACACTTAATGAAGCAAAGCAGATGTTGAGTTAGAGGCAGCCATTCTCGCTTCCTTACACACACACACACACACACACACACACACACACACACACACACAGAGACAAAAATCACCTTTAATGCAATTAAAACACAAAATATTAAGCTTTTTAACTGTTTTTTGCTTGCTGATTTATTAGGATTTTACCTTTTGTTAAAATATTAACTCTGTTTAATGTGTAACAGTTATGGTTGTTATGTGTTATGCAAGGTTTATTTGTTAAGAATATATTAAAAACAGTCATGGCAGTTTAGTATTTTCAGTTTACATGCATGTTTTTAGACTGTGGGAGGAACCAGCACACACTGAGTAATCCTACACAGACACAGAATGACCATGCAAACTCCACACCTGGATTTAAACTTAGGACCTTTTTGCTTTGAGGCAACTATGTGTGTGTGTATGTTTGTGTGTGTGTGTGTGTGTGTGTGTGTGTGTGTGTGTGTGTGCAGGCACAATGCTAAACGAACAGGATCTATTATTTAAAATAAACACGTGTTGGTTAAACAGCTAAAACATATTGCAACATGCTTGATACATAATGTAGTGTAAAGTGATTATAACTTTTGAATTTAAATTTATAACTTTTGAAAGATTGAATTTGATTATTATTAAATGTTTATTATACTGTGTGTTTTATTAATACAATTTCGATATCTGAATGCGGCATAATAGTGTGTGTGTGTGTGTGTGTGCGCGCATGTGTGTGCATGTTAATCCTCTTTGTGAAATCGTATATGGATTAATCACCTAAAAAGGTCACTTTGTGTGTGTGTGTATGTGTGAAAGCGTGTGCACAAGTGTGTTTGTTAAATGCGCCTATGCAGTTGGCTCATACACACATATCAGTGTGTGTGTGTGCGTGCATGTGAGTTCATTATTATGCACCTATACAGCTGGTTTATACACATACTCTTACACGCGTGTGTGTGCATTATTATGCACCTATGCTGCTGAATCATACACACACTGTAACGTGCAATAAATGACGTAGTGACTCATGACTCATGCCAACAGAGCCAGTACAACGAGTGAGAGAGAGGATGGGGAAAGGAGAGAGAGAGAGAAAGGGGTAGAGAAAAGAAGGGGGCGTTAGGGAAAGGGACAGTCTGCATTTAGACTGTAAGCAGTATCAGTCTGTTCAGAAATGCTAACGCTAGCCAGGGAGAGCCATGGAGTAGCGTCGCCAGTCTGTGAGTACGTACCACCTGCTCCAAACAACAAAAGACACAACACAGACCCTCATCTGTGCAAGGTCAGCGGGGTCTTGGGGGGTTGCTGTATTGTAGGGGCCACTTGCTAAGCTTGTTCAATGCTAGCTTATAGAATTAATGGCTTAAGCTTATCATCGTTGTTTGTCTGACTCGAGATTGTTTTGCACAGAAATCAGGTCATATATGGTCATATATATATAGATCACATCAGGCATGAGATGAAGATTGCACATATGCACCAGGTTACAAAATCACTTGTTGTGCAGAATGTATTCAGCACGTATGCAAAGCATCAACTCAACAGTGTGCAGTAAAAGCAAAACATATTTCTTCCATTTCATCTTTATGCATATTCATTTGTCTGTCTGCGTTACTATAGTTCTATCACTGTGTTGTGTTTGTTTGATATTAAAATGCATGCATGCACCTGCTACATGCCACAGCATCCTCAGGGCTTCGTTTCTGAGTTTCAGAACATCTATAAAAGCATAAATGAATTGCATCATGTCTGCACTGCTGTGTAATCACTGTACACTTATCACCTGTGCAGCGGATCATAAAAATCACTTTGAGATTGAGTTACACTGACAACACTGCTGTTTTACACTCGGCGCCTTTTTAAACTTTTTTTTTGTGGTTTAGAACCATAATATTTTATTGCAGTTTGTTGTTTTTTGTTTTTCTGAAATAAGTGGCGTGGAAACCAGTGCATCTTACAAACCAATTAGAATTTTTCTGTACTGAAAATAGTCTCTCTCTCTCTAGGAATGTACATGTAACCTGCAGGGTCTATACAGCTTTGTCCAAATGTTACTGGGGACAGTAGTATTGTAGCAGGTAGATTAGGCATGTGACATACAATGACTCACTCTGTACACTGACCTTTGTTGTATATTAGGCTGTAATTGCAAACCAGTTATATCAGGTCATTAATGTTATGCCTATTAGCATTGTTATTTATTTGATTGATTGATTGATTGATGATTTATATTACAGGGTCCGAAAATTGAAGGAGACTTTGGTAATGGTACAACAGTTGGATAAAAACATGAGTAACTTGCGCACATGGCTCTCCCGTATCGAGGGGGAACTCGCCAAGCCCATCACATACAGTGTGTGTCATAGTGACGAAATCCAGCGCAAACTGACAGAACAACAGGTACAAACACCTCACACCTTATTACTACAGAAGGTACATCACACGCCCCACAAACAAAACTCCATACATACTGTACTTAATACAAGTAATTACCTTTACATTTTCAGCATTTAGCAGACTTTCACCCAACAGTGGTACCTTAGTAGTGGTGGGGCTTAAATGAACAACCTTAACTGACACAGATAATCATGATGCTAATATTAAAAATAAAATAAGAGATAAGGTTAAATGATGAAAAAAATAACAAGAGTATGTAAGGACAATATGTTTACTTGTTTATATTTTTTAAAGTATTAATGTTGACAGTGTAGTTGTAGTAATCTGCTCTTCAGTCTGACATGTAGCTTCATGTGAATAATTTGAACCTGGTGCAGGAGCTGCAGAAGGACATCGAGCAGCACACTGAAGGTGTGGCATCAGTGTTGACGCTGTGTGACGTGTTACTGCATGATGCAGATGCGTGCAGCAGTGATGTTGAAAATGACTCCATCCAGCAGACCACCCAGAGCCTGGACCGTCGCTGGAGAAACATCTGTGCAATGTCCATGGAAAGGAGAATGAGGTAAAACATGAATGCAGATATAAATGGTTTCACAGCAAGAATGTTCCTTTCCACATGCAGTCAGGTTAATTGAAGACACTGATCTGAAATGTAAGTGGGGGTGAGTGTGTGCCCTGTGACAGACTGGTGCCCCATCCAGGGTGTTACTGTGTGTGTAATGCCCATTGAAAAATAAATAAATTTGGAATGGGCTTCAGTGCCTCTTGTTCACTGTGCTCAGTAAGTTAATGATCATAAAACCTAATAATTGAAGTAAAAATACTTGGTTTCTCTACCCCCTGCAGGATTGAAGAGACATGGCGACTTTGGTGTAAGTTTTTAGATGACTACTCACGCTTTGAGGACTGGCTGAGCACAGCCGAGCACACAGCAGCAAACCCTTCCAGCTCAGAAGTTCTCTACACCAGAGCCAAAGAGGAGCTAAAAAAGTTTGAGGTCAGCTTATAAACTAGGTCATTTTTAACCTTTATTGTTTGATTCACTATAATTTTATGCAAATATTATTTTTAAATACCTGACATACCTACTGAACATAACTGCCGTATATATGTATATTTTAATGTTATTTTGAATTGTGTTCATGTATTATATACTTGAAAAGTAGGACAGAAATTGTGTTTAGTCTAGTAGCAGTACATTTCTGTGGGTAGGGCACCTGCACTAGCACTTTGCCTTCACTGTGTATATTATAACTAAATGAACACTCCTAACACTCCTAGTCTTGGGGCTAGCTCACGCTGTAGTTGCCTGTGTGAAAAATGGAACCGTGATAACAACAATGGATATAGGGCAGATGCAAAGCTTGTTTTATTTTGAGTAAAATTTTGGGTAAACAATCTTACATACTTTGATTATTATAAGAATTGAAATAAAGACAGTGTCTATACACTAAGTAGACATGGAAATAAGGTGGTATTTACACTTAATGATATAATACACTATGTGTATTGGCCAGTGGCCAGTTTATTTTTTATTTTTTACAGAAAATCATAAATATGCAAAAATATTTTGAAATGTATACAGAATGAAATGTTAATTTTATTTAATGGTTTTCATTTCCATTTTTTGTTCCTTGAAGCATGGATTGGACATGACTGATTTGCTTTTCAGTCCAACACCAAGTAATACCAAAACGCCAACATTTACTGGATACTTTTACCAAATAATAGCATTATCATTTTTTGTTCCATGTACACTACTAGCTCATTATTTAGTCATACCTTAAAACTCTCAAATGTTTTTAGATCTATTATGTGTGATTTTATTCAGTGTATCATTCAGTTCATGGATGAAGAAAACAAGGTAAATGAAATTTAAAAATGTTTTCTCAACATAAAACCTAATTGTGTTAAAGTATGCATGTGACTGATAACCTGTTTGTTGTTGCACTGAACAAGTGAGAATGAGAGAAAAACAGATTAGTTAGACTAAGGATGGTGATTTGGCCACCTAGTATGTTTATGCAGAAAATTTGATAACAACCTCTGGTCAATTGTCATCATTTCATAACTAAATGTTGAAACAGTAATGATTTATAGCCTTTGTGTATGTGTCTTTAACCATGGAAATACAGCTGCTGTATCTAATAGCTTCTCAAACATACTATTTTATTATATTAGGCCTACACTCTGTATAAAATGACTGGAATTAACCAGTTTTTCCATTTAGTTCTAACTGGTTTAGATATGTAATCTTGAATTTGGTCCAGATTCTGAGAACTGTGACTAATAGTGAAACTTAATGTGGATAGTAACTGCCAAACAGCTGTTTGTACTTAGTGCAAATGGACAGTACCTTAAATAAATTGTCAATGTAATTAACTGTTGAAGCACATTCATAAAAAAATAAATAAATAAAAAACCACAGACAGTAAAAACACTTATAATACATATTTATATACATACACATTTATACAAAGTCAGAATTCTCATACCCGTGTCTTTTCATTTTTTATCATCTCTTTTGTTGTTGTTGTTGTTGTTTTTTAAGGAGAACTATCTTCTTTTTTTTCCAATACACAAAGACAATAGGCCACAAATGCAACATAAAAAATTACTGCAAGAGAAAGACCGAATGACATTGCCGTTTAGGAGAGAACATAAAACCAGCAATGTACTCTCCTAAACCTCTAGATGTGGCAGGATGATTTCTGGAGCCTACTTTACTATAATAGTTGTTACAGTGGACCTCTGTGCTTCTTCTGCCTATACAGAGTAATAGTAACACTTAAATTAAAAGCCCACAGAAACCTCACGAGAGTTGTATGACTGTCATGAACACTACGAAAACACATCATACATTATATGTCTATTGATTTTAGCAGCTGTTACGTCGGATTTAAGTGACATGTACAGTACCTGATTTTGCACCACTGACAGAACGTCGTATGTGGTGAGGTGATGTTTCTCGTTCAACACTTGTATAATGTTTATGTCCTAAAGTTCTTCGGTTTTCAAAAGAAGCGTACAACCAGTAAAGAAAGTGCAAGAAGGTAGCTACCTAAACGGCAACAAGTTAACGCAAGTCTCACAAGTCTAACGGCAGATGCAGCTGTCAAATTTGCATAATAACTTTATATACGTTTGGCATTCAGGTTACTTTTTAAATGTTTACATAGCACCACCCATCACATTGCAGGGCATTCTAAGTCTGTAATCAACCATGACGATGTAACACAGTAATCAGAAGTAGAAAATGTGGAGAGAAAAAAAATGCATTCACAACACAGCTAACACTGCTGAATTTGACAACTGCACCCACATTTAAGCCCCAGTGAGGATGTTTTGGATTTTTTTTTTTTAATAACTTCTTTTTAAGGGGATTTGCTGTCAGGTGCTTGTTCCAAACATAAAAGTTAATCAATATTTATCCAGTATATACAGGAAGATTGACTGATTATACAGAATTTGGAGACCAACAGACCAAAAACTCCTGATTGGGGCTTTTAAGACAAGGAGATGACTATTTTAGGCTTGTTGTGCTCTGTAGATCAGAGGATAAAGGCTGAGAGAAGAGGAGAGGGCAGAGAGGGTTCCTGGAGAGAGGAGGGTTAGATCACAGCTGGCGGTTCCTGGAATTAAAGGTCCATTTACTGCTGTTCTTAAAGGAGACCAGGTCACAGTCCCAGCTTCAGTCTGACTCTCACCAACCCAGGCTGCAACTGAACAAGACCAAGAAATAAAGTGCAGAGTCCATGTTAATCCCACATTTTCAGAAAACATAAAACATATAATAAACAGCATTATCTTTATCCGGTACTGTTTTTTTCTCAAACCCCCCCCAAAAAAAAAAACACCTTGATGTTTAATAATATAGCAATATAGTTTATATTGCTCATAAAACCTTGTTTGTTTAATGCTGGATTTGATTTTTTTTTTTGTCCTGTTTTCTCATTTTCATAAACATGAACCTGACCAGCGCAAGCAAATGAAACGTGAATAAATCTGACACATTTACATAATAAATATTGATATGTTAGTGTGTATTGCCCCTGTTTAATTAACTAACTAATTAATTAATTAATTAATTAATTTCAGTATCAATCTAAAAAGTATTTCATAAGAATATTTAGAAATATAATATTAAATGATCAATATAATAATAAATAAGCAATAAACCAGCACAAATATAGAGCACAAACATAGTGTAGTAAAGTTTTAATATAATATACAAAACTTGTGAGGTAGGATGACATTAATAAGCAGGGTTGCCAGGTTTCATCCAAATTTCCAGCCCAACTACATCTCAAAAACCACACAGAAGACCTGAAACTAGCCCAAAATTCAGCTATGGGAAAAGGGATTTCCCCACTTCTTTTCTCAGCACTTGTGTGGGAAAAAAAGCTTAGTGTGCACATGCATTATTTATGGACTGACATTATCCACTCCGCAATCCTCCTTTCCCAATACAATTTGCCTTTGCTTGTGGCCATGCATTTTTAAACTAGTCCAAGCTGGCAACCCTGTTTTTAACTGTCCTGTCCACTCAAAAAATTCATAGTAAACAGGCATTGGGCAGTGTGTTTCTTGCCCCAACGGGCCTCTATTACCACTAGTTGCAAAACCCATTTTTGCCCACTAGGTGTAATAAGAACTTTATGGAGTAAAATCGGCCAGAAGCACTGCACTGCAATTGCGCAACATCCAGAAAGGCGAGTGGTCAATGGAACATCAGGGATTTTTTTTTAACTGTTGGTTAAAGGAGGTCATTTGTACTTTAACCGAATTTAAACAGTATGGATTTGTGAATAAGGACTTAAAAGGCTGATATAAATGGTGGGGCTCTCCCACAACTGCATCTGTGGATGAGCCTCCACTGGTGCATTAAACAAGATTTTTTTCTTAACAGTTTAACAAACATCTTCTGCAGGATGGTTACCAGTAATTGTTGGTGTGCAGGCCCTATCTGAGGGTGGGGAGGTTTGCTCAGGGTTGATTTGTACAGAAACAGGAATGGGATATAGGGTAGCTCCTCTCTGGCTGTACGGTGTAGTCAGGTGGCTAATGTGGAGCTCCTGTGTGCTGCAGCCCTCTGTCCAGCTTTAATCTACACACACAAGAAACTATTAATCACACACACAAGACAATCATGGAGAGCAGATGGCCTCTGTCCTAGCTAAACATTCAAATCTGTTATGGTTCTCATGAACTGAGAGCATTCTCTAATGCCATCTGAGAACAAATAGTGTCAGATCCAGAGAGTGATCACTAAAGGTACCTCAAGATACTTATTAAAGACAGGACATGTTAACATGCATTTCAACACAGAAACACATGCTTCTGGATTGTGCAAACATGACACGAAACCTCTGTGACCAAGCTGGGTAACAAGGAACTAATTTCTGCCTAAATGACGTGTACCTTGCTTACATAGTTCATGTACACTTTAAATATTAGTGTTATTTTAAAGCAGACCATTTTTAAATTGTTTCGAGCATAATGTTAATATTATAGATCTAAAGTCTATTGTTCTGTCAAGAGGTTTCCCTTCTGACTAGACACTTGAGATTGTCACAGTTTTATATTTAAGCCGTGTCTTGCAATTTCTGGATAATGACAATGTTTAGTTTGTCTTTAAATAATGAATATAAAATTGTTTCAAAACAATATAAATATATATTTAAAAGACTCTGTAATTAAAGGTTTCATTTTGTAGATTTCCATAAGACAGCTTATTTATTATTAGTTTACATTAATAAAGTTTATACCACAGTGCTGATGAATTCACAGTTCTGATTGATCAGTAGGTGTTGATTAATAATACTATAACAGCAGTTCTGACAGAAGTCTCAGCTGTAATTTAAATCACAGGTTTATATTAATGCACTCGTTCTAATACGTTATCATTTCTGTAATAACAGCTCATTCACAGGGACTAGTATAGCGCACACTCCACATAATGTATGACTAATAATAAACTGATTCAATAACATGACATTTAACAAAGAAAAACCTGTAATTGTTGATACAGTAAAGTTTTCTGTATGGAGACATTTATTTAACATTTAAGGAAGGAGTCTCCAGTGTCAGCACTTTATAATTCAAGGGTCAGTAGGTTTTCCACCACGGGAGAGTCTTCAGGAAAGTGGACTGAAGTGCTTTCCATATTCTTGGTAAGATGACAAGCTGCATTTTTGGTCTTATTTAATTTCAAAATAGAGAAGCAAGTAGAACCTGACACCAACAAATCAAGTAATTCTTCTTACTAACCTGTATGCCTGAAATACCTTTACAAAATACTTTTTTGTAAGCTATTGAAAAATAAACAATTTCAGACATGTGACCTCGCTGTGACCTTGACCATGTTCAGATCAATTCATTCTAATCCGTTCATCTGCTGGTTACAATGATAATTCCATGTAATGCCTACAAACATACTGTATGCATGGATGGAAGGACACAAAGACAACCCAAAAACAACCAGAAAAAGAGAGGCTGGTGAGGGAATGATTGTATATACAGTCATGTGAAAAAGTAAGTACACCCCATGAAAAATGTTGGCTTTTTTGATATATTGGAAACAGTGCCTATTAATAAGGCTGATATACTTGAACAAAACCACAAGGAAAATTTACTTTTTCAATCATTTATTCAACAGAAATGCCAATAGATGTGATATTCTTCTGTGGAAAAAGTAAGTACACCCTTGTCCTCAGAAGCTAGTATTGCCCCCTTTAGCAGAAATAACTTCTTGTAGGCATTCTGCATAATTGTCCTTGCTGGAATTTCCAGGCTTGCTGGAATTTTTGATCACTCTTCTGTTTTCTTGCATGTATTGCCCATTTCACATCCCCCCACATTTCAATGGCATCAAATCCAGGCTTTGACTAGGCCATAACGTTCCGTTTCTTCTTTTTGAACCATTCCTTGGTGGAGTTGCTAGTGTTCTTAGGATCATTATCCTGTTGAAACGTCCAATTTCAGTTTAACTTCAACTTTCGGACAGATGGCCTCACATTATCTTCAAGCACTCTTTGATATGATGCACAATTCATAGATGAATCAATGAATGCAAGCTGTCGAGTCCCTGAGGCAGCGAAGCAACCCCAAACCATAACAGTTCCACCACCGTACTTTACAGTTGGTATGAGGTGCTTCTCCTGAAAAGCTGTCTTTGGTCTGCACCAAACATGTCTGCTGTTACTGTGGCCAAACAACAGTCTTTGATTCGTCTGTTCAGAGCACATTATTCCAAAAGGCCTGGTCTTTACCTATATGCTTGTTGGCAAACTGTAGTCTTGCAAAGGCTTTTTCCTGGCACACCTCCCATGCAGATCCTGTGATGAAATTTTGGGGTTCTTGGAGACTTTTTGCATCAGACATTTTGTATCAGACGATCTGCTTTTGAAATCTGCACCGTTCCTAGATTATTTTCCTTACAGTGGAATTATGTATTTCAAATAATTTGGAGATCTTTTTAAATCCCTTTCCAGACTCATAGGCATCCACAGCCTTTTTTTCTGAAGGCTTTACAGAACTCGTTAGATCTTGGCATGACGACACCACACACCTCAATAACAAAGGGAACACCAGACACTAAATGTGAGAGGTTTAAATAACACCTGCACTCCCTAAGCAGGTTCTAATCACTGGCACCCAATTTTGAACACATGATTCTAATTTTATGCATTTAAAAGGTGTGTTAAATGTAGGTGTGTACTTACTTTTTCCATGTGACTTGTCTGTTTTTTATTCATTTAAATTGTGAAAATTTATTTATTAACTTATGAACTTTATTAATAGGCACGGTTTCAAAGAGGATCAAATGTTTGCTTGTTCAAATATGTCAAAAAAAAACAAAACAACAACAGTTTCCATGTTTCCGTGTACTTATTTTTTCACATGATGGCAGCTGTTAAAACAAAATTAATAAGAGAAGCTAGCTTGTCTTGCAGATATTCAGTAACATTAAATGTAACCCTAAATGGAAAAAAATGACACGGTGTGTCATTCTTTAATAAATCAACATTTGTAATTATTGGCAAATTGCTGTGGTACAAGAGGAATAAAACACTTCAGGACATGCTGTTATACAAAAATAACAGCACACACCATTGTATTGTATTCTTATTCAGTATATTACACATGGTTTATTAATGTTAACTAATAATAAATCAGCTGTCTAATGTTAGTTAAGAAAACCTTACTGCAAAGCATACAACTTGATGTATTGTTTCCTTGGATATTTGACATTTAACACAACCTAATGGCAAAGACCGTACACTCCATGAGTGTTAAATGTCATATTCCTTATTATGAGAACGCTTTCTCTGCATGCCATAAAGAAATCATGAGAGATGGCTGAATTATGCACGACGCAGCTTTGCCACCATGACTTAGTTGCCAAAATGTTTTTATTGTCATAATTTTAAAAGGTTATGTTGGTACTAATATAAACTGTGCCCTTAATTAACGGGGTGAGACAAATTTGTTTGGATGTGGAGTGGAGGAAAGACAGCAAGCGAGTGTTTCATGCGGATCCAAAACAGCACAAAAATGACAGACAAGTCTAAACAACATAAAGGGCAATGAGATATACAGGCTACATTTTAGCAACACGAAGCGGGAGCAAAATATTTACTTAAAAAACACAACAGCCTTCGAGATGTAAACACAATTTTTTTGTTATGCCTTATTCTCCAGTAACAGAATGGTACAGATGAAGTATTGAAATGTTATGGAGGTTAATACGTGTGTTGTGCTGGATGTTATTGCATGGCTATGACGGGAACAGCGTGGTGTGGGGGAAGAAAAGGGCTGCTGAGGTTGGCTTTTTATACAAACATCAAACAAGTGCTCACCCTTCTAAAACAAAAATGGCTGCCAGAGCGACTATGCCCAAATGCCCTCCTCATCATCCTATTGGTTAAGATGGCAGGGGTTCAGCCAAGTGCAGCATGGAAAAGAAGATCCGGTTAGTGTGCGAACAGTTCCAGGTAGAAGTGACTGCCAAATAAAGACCCAGGTTCAGTTTGGCATGTTTGGCACTTTTAGATACTTCACATTATTTTGCATTATAAAACCGATCCTGGATCTGTACTTAGTGACAACTTCTACCGATGTGAATCAGAGAAACACCTGTAGGCTTGAGAAGTCATGATTTAACGAGAGATGAGTCTGCAGAGTTGGGATCAGTTCCATTTTATTTAACATGGTAAAAGGACTGAAAGGGAAACTGACACCTGTATGAACAAGGTGTGCAGTTCCAATCCAAAAACCAAAAGATATACTGCAAAAGAACAGCAAGTGAATGGAGATGACCCCATCTCTGATCAGGGGTCTGCTACTTTAAAATGGCTTGCTATGAATGGGAAATCTTTATGAACATTTTATATTCATCCATATTAAAATGCTGAGATATTAAATAATAAAGGAAAAACAAGATGATAGCAATGGCAGAGTATGATAAATTTGAGGAACTGTGTCTGGGCAGTGGATTATGACCTGATCAGGGGATTTCGGAGCTTTGTGGTTAGTCTGGTCAGGGGGCGTTTTCAGATGGCCATCGTCATAGTTATCCGCCATGAGCTTCATCCGATTCTGTGTCTAGGAGAAAAGAGGAGGCGCAGGTGTGAGGGAAAAACAAGGAGGAGAAAGGAGGAAAAGAGACAGAGAGGAGGAGGACAGATGAAAGGGGAAAAAAAGAGGAGTAGATATGGAAAATATCGACTAGGTTAGCAGAATGATTTTGCAAAGGGGTGTAAACCTCAGGATTCCACATGATACAATATGATTGGGATTCTTAACGTAACGATTTAACTTTTGATGATACCAATGAAGCTGCTATGATACAGTGGATCTAAAACAGGGGTGGGAAATCTTATTCGGAAAGGGCCGGTATGGGTGCAGGTTTTCATTCCAACCAAGCAGGAGGCACACCTGATTCCACCTGTTTAATCAGTTGATCTTGGCTTTCAGTAGATTCAGGTGTGGCTTCTGCTTGGTTGGAATGAAAACCTGCACCTACACCGGCCCTTTCCTGATAAGATTGCCCACCCCTGATCTAAAAAGTCTACACAACCCTGTTAAAATGGCATGTTTTCGTGATGTAAAAAAAAAAAAAAATGAAACCAAGATAAATCATGTCAGGATCTTTTCTATCTTTATTATAAAATGTTAACCTATTAATTAAGGTGAAAAACAATAAGAATCATTTTAGGTGGAAAAATAAAAAATAAAAAATGTACAACAACCTGGTTGCATAAGTGTGCACACCCCTAAACTAATACTTAGTTGAAGCACTTTTAGATTTTATCACAGCATTTAAGTAATCGTTTTAAGTAATTTTGACTTAGCAATATTTTGCCATTCATCCTCACAAAAGTATTCTTACTCTCTCAAAGTTCAAGGTTTGGAATGGCCCAGCCAGAGTTCATACCTAAATCCAATAAAAAATCTGTGGGGTGACCTGTAATGGGCTATGCACAGGAGAAGCCCAGCCCTCTACAGGTCACCCCACAGATTTTTGATTGGATTTAGGCATGAACTCTGGCTGGGCCATTCCAAAACCTTGAACTTGTTTTGGTGAAGTCATTCCTTTGTTGATTTGGAGGTTTGCCTTGGGTCCTTGTCAAGGTGAAATTCCTCTTCATCTTAAGTGTTTTAGCATAACTCTTAAGGTTTTGCACCAAAATTGACTGGTATTTGGAGCTGTTCATTAATCCCTCTATCCTGATTAAAGCCCCAGTTCCAGCTGAAGAAAAGCAGGCCCAAAGCATGATACTGCAACTACCATGTTTCCCTGTGGGGATGGTGTTGTTTTGGTGATGTGCTGTGTTTTTTGTGCCAAACATATTGGTATTATTGCCAAAAAGTTCAACTTTGGTCTTATCAGACCATAATACATTATTCCACATGGTTTTGGGAGATTGGATAATTATTATTATTATTTTGGTTAAAAAAAGATTCAGTCTTGCCACCTTACTTCATAGCCAAGAGATATGAAGAATTTGGGAGATTGCTGTCACATGTAGGGAGCAATCAGTACTTGCCAGAAATTGCTTTAATTCTTTTAATGTTGCTGTACACCTCTTGGCAGGCTCACTAACCAGTTTTCTCGTGATTTTCTCAGCAATTTTAGAGGGATGTCCTGTTCTTAGTAGTGTCACTGTCGTGCCATATTTTTTCCACTTGTTGATTATTGTCTTTACAGTGTTCCATGGTATATCCAATGCCTTGGAAATATTTTGTAACCCTCTCCTGATTGATATTTTTCAATGAGATCCTGTAACTGCTTTGTAAGCTCTTGGCCCATGGTTTTTCTATTTAATTGTTACCAAGATGATGTCAGGAAAATCCTATAGGAACAGTTGTACTTTATTTGGGGTTAAACAGTCACTTTAATTGATTAATTAGTATTTAACATGAGTTTGAATGTAATTGGTTCATTTTGAACACTGCCACATTCCCAATTATAAAAGGGTGTGTACACTTATGCAAGTTGGGTATTTGGACTTTTTATTTACATTTTTTCCCCCTAAAAGGATTCTTATTCTTTTCAATTTTAATTAATAGAATAAAAGTTCACAATAAAGGTAGAAAAGGTTCTGATATGAATTATGTTTGTTAATTTTTTATATTACAAAAATCTGCCATTTTAACAGGGTTGTAGACTTTTTAGATCCACTGTATGATACGATACAGCGATCAATATGTGACCAACTTTGTTCAGAAACTGAGGTAGGACTACTTAATTTGCTAATGATGGTGACATTGAGAAGGACTATTTTAAAAGTATCACAGTTATGGGTAAATCACCTTGCTAGCTTATTTACACATTGGTTTAAAATAGGAACAATGTTCATAATGAATAACGACTGGGTCAGTGCTGGCTCAGTGGTTAAAAGCTTTGAGTTACTGATCAGAAGGTCAGGAGTTCAAGCCCCAGCACTGCTACCACTGTTGGCCCCTTGGGCAAGGCCCTTAACCCTCAATTGCTCAGTTGTATGAATGAGATAAATGTAAGTCACTCTGGATAAGGGTGTCTGCCAAATGCCATAAATGTAAAATAATAACTGGTGTACACACCAGTTGTCTGTTCTTTTTGATAATAATCGATTTAGTTGAAGTTCAAGTATTATAATCAGTTATAATCTATAATAATGGGTTTATAATAATGAATGCAATACATTATTACAATCACTGCCTTTTAAATCAGTGCATCAGTCCAAATCTTCCAATCATGGTACTCCTATTATTGCATGGCTCAGATGACACCATTAAGAGAATGTTCCTCATACAGCAAGAAGTCTATTAAAACCGCCTGAAGTCCAGCTGTATTATCTCTTTTATCATTAAGCATTAAACAAAATGGTTTCTGGTGGCAACCAAACAAACAACATGATCATAAAAGCTACAACTCTCTGACTCTCTCTCTCTCTCTCACACACACACACACACACACACACAGTCTTAGCCAGAGCCCTATGACACAGTCCGTACCTGCTGTTTGAGCTGCTGCACCAGACGGTCCTTCTCCCTCCGTAGCTGCGCCACTTCCTCATGCGTCTTTTTCTTTTTGGACGAGGACAGCTCCAGCAGGGCAATGTTAGCGTCCTTCTCGCTAATAGCAGCCAACAAAGCCTCCTGTCTACAGGACACAGTTGCTGTTACTTTAGAAGGGTACAAGTCAAATGACACTTCAGTTTAATCCCTCTACAGTACAATTTCCCCTTAAAACTGCCTCATTAGGAGCAGCAGTACCCAAACTGCAGTGTATTTGTCAGAGGTTTACATTGCAAGCGACCTATTTTCACCAAATTCATGCATATATAAAATTAATAGCATGTTTATGCTCCATTCTCTAAGCATCAGATAGTTTCCCATGAGTGCAGAAATATGACTCATTTTCTGCCTCCGTTATCTCTGCACAAACATTCAAAGAAAGTGACTCCCACAAGTCACTAATATGAAACTCATGCCTTTTTAAAGTTAAATTCATCACCTACTTTGACACATTGATGGCAATGCATGACTCAACACCCCAGCTAAATCGTGCAAAAAAGCCTCCTAGTTTCCATATCATATCAGCCTTCCCACTCTTTTTAAAGAACTTTACAGGACTTTTTTTTTTGCAAGACTTACAACTGTTGCTCAATAAAGGTCACCTCAGAATGACTCACTTTTATTATCAATCAACAATATAATTCCTAACAACCCGTTACTGACTGAAATACGCACAAAATTACACACATAATTTCTCAACCAATTATTATTACTTAAGCATGGGTTATGGAAGTGATGTATATAGACTTGCTCCCTGTTAGAGAACAGTGATACATATACATATATGTTATCTAGACAAAAGAAACACTGGTTTAAATCTGCTAATGAGGAGATATTTTTTGCCTGTCACTGTAGATTTGGAGGCAGAAAATAACACCACAGTATGCAGCCACAGTTGAAGTGGGACGACACATTGAGTACCAGTGAATGTCCCAAGTTTTTGTTATTAGTTACATTGCAGCATTGTGATACTGGTAATTAAATGTTTTCAGTTCAACCTGTCATAAATCTCCTTCTACTCCCTCACTAACAAGACACATTTTTCACTGCCATTCTGTAATCCATGTCTGTCACTTTCTGTTAAAATGTTAAAGTTATGGTCTGTGTTTTTAAAGCTGCAATGTGGTTTTTTTTGGTATGTTGAAGTACTGTTATTGAATCTGTAGTGAAAACTGTTCTTGTCTCCCTGGAAACCTACAATATTTAGAGTCAGAGTTATCGTCCTGATTTTCAGACTTATATGTAATAATATGTTATCGTCACAGACTCACAGCGCAACCCAAGACACTACCATGGAGGTGAGGGTGCATTACACTTAAAATGTGTTTGAAATACCTTATTTTATTTTCCGCCACAGAGGTTGCCAAATCCTCAAAGCTTACATTAAATATTGCAGATTTACAGTATATCATCCAAAGCCACCAAATAATATACTATAGAACCAAGTAGAGTTTCCAGAATTGCATAAAAACAATATTTTAAACAAGCCCATAAAACTTTAAATAATAGATGTTGATATTTTATTGGCTATATATCAGTTGAGGAGTAAATACACCAAAATATGTGATGTTAGTCACTTACTATCCCTTTATACTTTGCCAGGATGAATGGAAACCCTGTATATTGACATATAATGGAATATCCAAAACCTTGCCAGTGAAACAAGTTTGTTATGATTTGGATCCCCAGACAGAAATAAAGAGCCATGTTTTTAGGTCTTAAACTTGTTTGTATGAGAGATAAATTCATTATGTAATTCACCGTGAATGTGGCTCCAGCTTGACTGGCTGTTTGGTTAACTTCTTGGTTTAGGATTCGGCCTGCTTACAACACACAAGTTTGCCAAATGTGATATATGTGATAGTGTACGTGACATTTCGAAGCTCACTTTGATAGTTATGAGGGCATAAATTTTGTTATTGTTGTTTTTGCTGTTATATAGAACAGTCTGTCTCTCTTTGCAACGACTACACCAAATACTACGGAACCCCTTATTTTAAGATGCCTTAGGGTGCTTCCACACTTGGAGGTTTTCTGCAGAAAAAGAGCTGGTCAGAGTGCTTTTTGTGCTGAAAAAAAAGCACCTCATTTGAAATGTACACTGTAACTATAGCAATGCTTACCAATCCTAGCTAGTATTGGCCAACTTATTATTATAGCAATAATAATCATCATCAATAATAATATAGACAAAATAAAGGTTATCTCTGGTGATGAGGTTTTTTGCTTTCGCTGTAGCTTTGGAGGCAGAAAATCTATTTAAACTGCTCTTGTGACTTGACAATATGTAAGCACAGTTAAAATGGGACGTCACTGCACGTACCAGTGAATGTCTGAAAAAAAGCCAAGTTGCTAATTTAGTTACATTGCAATGTTGGAATATTGCTCCTTATATTCCCTCACTTATTTTTAACAGCAGTTTTGTGGGTTTTTTTTTTTTTTTTTTCACATAACCCCCAACTTACAACATGCTTGTCCTCACTTCACATTTTACTGAAAAGTTTGAAAGCTCTGGAAGCTCAACTGTTACTACAAAACGTGCCAAGTGTGAAAGCACCCTAAAGGACTAACAAATGTTGCAAAGTCCTCACAAAGGATGCCTTACTTCAGCGTTGAGTCTGACTCTGGAGTGGATACAGTAGCTGTGCGACTTACTTCATCTCCAGAACTTCCTCCAGATGTCTCCTCCTCTCGGCTCTCAGCGTGGTCAGATGGGCCTCCTTCTCAGCCAGAGACTGCTGGGTGGATGACATCTTGGCTTTCATGGACTCAAGCTCCTGCTTCACCTTCTCCATTGCCCCGAGCAGCTCCTCCATCTATTTAACAGACAGACAGACAGACAGACAGACAGAAGAGCAGACAGACAGCTCACTGTGGTGTGACCGTCATCTATATATCACAGACTGACCACTGATTACAGGTTAATTCAGGATAAAGTCTTAGTCTAAGTCAGAGAAACAAATCTTCAACCTTTTAAGTGGATATTGATTTGCAAGATCAAATGTTACAGGGTTCTACAGGATTCTTAGGCAAACACTTTCAATCCTAAAAAACAAACAAACAAACAAAAAAAACCAATAAAGGCAATTAAACTGGATCAGAAGTTCTATTTTTATTTAGCTATTTTGAGAGGGGTTTGAAGGTATACCATGATAATGTGAAGATACCTTAAAACAAATTAAATAAAGTAGCCAGCTTTTTAAAGAACACACATACAAGGAGAACATCAGACAAAACAACATTGCTTAGATGAACTATTAAAGGCTCACAGAGACAAGCCTGTTTCTCTTATGATTTAATAATAGCACTGTCACCGCAATGATCTTTGTAATTTAATATTATCCTCTTACAGCTGTAATCAAGTATACTAAACTCTGATACTGGGCTGTATGGTAATCATACTTGGCATTTTTCATAGTGTTCCACCTCAGTTTGTAAGTTCTAGAGACCGCTGATGTATGTGTATGGGAATTGTAATTGAAATGAAAACACTTTCAAAATTCATCCAACTGACCCGATCACCTGTATTAAAACTACAAATGTCTCATGAGTTGCTTTTTAGAGAAATTTGGATGGAGCTCATTTCTGGCCTGGAAAAATCTAAACAGAAGAGTGAAATAAAGAAACTAGCAAGATCCATTGCTTGGCAGTAATGTGAATCCTATCTACTTCCTTCCTTCCTTCCTTCTTTCCTTCACTCATTCATTCATTCATATTGCTTCTGCTTTTCCTGGTAGGGCGTTGCAGTG
Source organism: Stegophilus panzeri (assembly GCA_024331685.1). NCBI lineage: Eukaryota > Metazoa > Chordata > Actinopteri > Siluriformes > Trichomycteridae > Stegophilus > Stegophilus panzeri. The sequence continues at coordinate 16,655,827 of JANDJT010000217.1, forward strand.
GCAATAAGCTGAGAATGTCAGCCCAGACTTCTTTATCCCCAGGCACAGATTCCAGATCCACCTGGGAGAGCACCAGATTTTCCCAAGCCCAAGAAGCCCAGAGGTGCCCAAAACCACTTTATTTGCCTCCTCTCTATTCGGAGGAGCAGTAATCATGAGCAGAGCTCTACTCTGAGGCTCTCCTGCAAGGTCGAGCTCCTAACACCATCACACAACCCTGCAGAGATACCTTATATCCATTGCCTATAGCTGGGACCTTATTCTTTTGGTCACTCCCCACAACTCATGCCCATAGTTTTTATATGATGACAAACTAATTTTAAAAGTATGGATTTTTGGATTTTTATATAATGGAGCTCCTATTTTCCACACCTGTTTCTCCTGGTGAGTCCGTGCCGCTTCCTCCTGTGCCAACACCATCTCTCTCTCTGCAGTCATCTGTACGCTCTCCCTCAGCGCCTCCTCCAGCTCCTCAATGCGCTCTGCTTTCTGCCGCAAAGACTCCTGGTATTTAAGAAGTACAGTTCATAAAGCGCAAAACTTATTATCGAATCCAAAATGGGTCCATTATTGCCATCACCATGTTTGGGACCAAGCTGTTTTGGATTCGGTCATTGAAATTGATGGCTGTGTTTTCTTCTCCTCACCTGCTGTGGGCTGTCACTGGCGCTGTGCCCTTTGCCAGACGGCTCCCTGTGTTTCCCAGTTGGCTTTTTGCCCTGCTCCTTCATCTGCCTGGACGTGGATGGAGCAGAGTGAGCATGAGAAACAGGTGTGGCTTCAAGAGCGACTCTGTCATAACATTTTGATCATCGCTATAAGGGATGAATGAGTATCACTTTGAATGCTCTCTATCATATAACAAAGTTTTGGTTAAAATTGAAGCTCAGTATACTATTTTCACAATATTATTTATTTGATGCTTTGGGCAGCAAATAAATAATTTTAGGCATTTATTTGAGCTTTGGATATTTATTTGAGCATTATCATTTTTGTTTGTTAAATATGTAACATTATCTTGAAAACTTATCATTCAAATAATTAGTTCCTTGTGCTTGAGGACTTTTTGCAACTGGTTCTGAGCATGAATGTAATCTGTTAAGATACACATGTACTGTATGTACTAACCTGGAAGCCACACTACATGCAGAATTCCAGGTGACAAAGTGAAAAGAAGGGAGACAAGAACAGAAGTTCAAACGCTACTCAGCAAGAGCAGAAACTTAAAAATGGTTTTAAACTGAACTCAAGAGAGAGGAAGGCGCTCCAGTAAAAAAGAGCAACATCATTAAATGAAACTGACAGAAAATGTTTTTGACAAGAATGAATGCTTTCGCACTGCAGTTAAAGCAAACAAAGAAATGAAGATGTTTTCACTAGTCTGACGCTGACAAATGAACACTTTTAACATGAATGTCAACATGAGCTCACTGACCTCTCAAGCTCATTGATTTTCCTGTCTTTGTCGTTCTTCTCGTTCTCCATCTGGCGTAGGATCTCCAGCAGTCGGTCAACTTCAGCCTGGGCCTTCCCAGACTCCTCTCTGTGCCTGGCCACATCAGCTTCAAGTGAGGCAATTCGCTTGGAGAGCTCCGAGTTGGCCTGTGCCTCAACAGCTGCGTTCTGGGCCTGAACGGATCAACCAGATGTTAACAGCATGAGTATTATTCATGGCTTAACATTCAACAGTATCTATGCCATTATCCTCTTCAAATTCCACCATAACCAATAATATCAGTAATAACACTCAATCCCCCTTTGCCAACACCACCTTTCTCTGACCCTCTCTTACCCTCTTTAGCTGGTTCTCCAGTTTAGAGCACTCTTCCCTCCTTTGCTCAAGGGCAATCTCCAGAGTTTTCAGTTTGGAGTCTTTTTTTAGCCCAGATGAGGCTAAGGACGACGCATGCTCTTTAAGGTCCAGCAAAGAATTCTGCACAGACAATAAAGAAATAGAATGACATAAATTAAGCTTAATTCTAGGCTGAAGCGGTTGAAAATTGCCATTAGTTGTTTCATTTTGATCATTTGGACTTCAGCATGTTTTATATGCTGTGTATATGCTGTGACTGAAGACAGTAAATTTTACTGCATATTTATTCCCTTTATAAATTTCAACATATTTTCAGTCTTCAGTCCAAGCATTTTCAGTTTTCACTGGCAGCATATTTTAGTCTATATCTTTAGTTCAGGGTTAACTCTCTCTTGTTTACTTTATGGGATATATGTTTGCATTGATGTGTCCATTTGGGGAATGGCTCTGTCACGAATTCCATCTCTCAGTGCACACTGCGGTTCCCAGTGTGACCCACACTGTTTTCACATCATGTGTTTTGTTTACAAACACATTCTCATGTTTTCATTATAGTTCTGTCTCCAACCATGTCCTGTCATTTGTTTGTTGCCCTACTGCTTTCATCTGTCCTGTTTTAAATCTTTAATCTATTTATACCCTGTTGTGTCTGAGTATCTTGCAAAACCTTATTTGCCTGATCGGCATTTTCCTAGTTTGAATTCCCTGTACTTCTTGGTTTGATCATTGCTTGTGTTCTACTTTTTGATTAAGGATTTAACATTGATAACCCTGTCTGCCTGTACCTTGACCCCTGCACAGTATTCTAAGTGTTTTTTGCTTTTGCTGCAATAAAGTTTACACTGATTTAACACACTTGCATCCAGCATCCCCCTTCTGCATGTTATAGGTCCCTTGGTGCAATTAGAATGATCATGCATTCACAGGATAAAATGCAAGCTGGAATATGTGGGTTTGATAAACAACCAAAAATCTCCAGTTAACAGCTGACCTGTGATCAGAAATGCCACTGATGAAGTGCTAGAGGATGATTTATGGATGATGTATGTGGTAAAATATGATCCACGGTTTCTAACTGTACACCTACAAAATGAAACAACAAGAGAGACTGCCAAGAAGGCAAACTGGACTCTATGATCAGTAATACTCACCTCTCTGTCAGAAAGGTCCCCCTGCAGCAAGCTCACTTTCTCCTTAAGCTCTTTCAGCTCTCTTTTACTGCTGTCCAGCTCCTCGGCCTTCTCCCTCTCCTCCCGGTCGCGCTGCTCCTTTAGCCGCTCAATGATTCTTTCCTGTAACAAGTGATAAATGGATTAAGATTTGGACACTTATATTCAGTACATTTACATGGACAACAATATTCTGATTAACCCGATTAAGAAAATTCTCTGATTAATAAACTACCATCTAAACAGCGATTATTGATTACCTTAATCCAACTAAATTCATACTCGTAGTAAACACAAATCGAATTAAGACATGTGGAGTATTCCTGTTTTAGTCGCATTAACGAAGTGCATTATAGACATGTAAACACCTTAATCACATTATTAATGTCGTGTTGGAGTTTTCACCACATTTTGCGACAGGACACGTACACACAGCAGTGGGCAACCGTTTAACGGCAAACAAGAGAGCACGGCTGCACTTGAAACCGCGTACTGACCTACTATATAGTACGTGTAATACATGTATATCGGCTAATATATAGTACGTAAGTATGCGGATTCGGATACAGCCCATGGCTTCAAACAGTCGTCTATTTGCACATACAGCATGACAAATAATTAACTGCACTTGAAGCTTTCGTAAAATTTAAAATTAAACACCCAAAACTTTATACGGTGCCATAACGAAGACGAACTGTATGTTGATACGTGAAATTCTGGAGGGATTGTCGGACAGCGTGGCGTGGGGATGTAATGATGTGTGCTGTTGTATAACATGTAAAATGGGAACATGAAAGGAATTTTCTAAAAGCAACTCAAGTAAACACCTTAATCACAATATTGTCTTATTCAGAATAAGGTCAATAATTAAATTACTGCTGTCCATGTAAACGTAG
>JANDJT010000217.1:16671155-16685258 GCA_024331685.1 Stegophilus panzeri
TCTGCGCACAGTTGTAAAGTAATTATTTGAATTACTGTATCTTTTCTGGCAGCTTGAACCAATCTTGCCATTTTCCTTATCAACAAGGCATTTCCACCTACAGAACTGTCACTCTGTGTTGTTTTTTTTATTATTTTTGCACCATTTTATGTAAACTCTTGAGACTGTTATGTATGAAAATCCCAGGAGATCAGCAGTTTATGAGATACTCAAACCGTCCCATCTGGTACCAACATCCATGTCACGGTTAAAGTCAGAGAGATCAAACTTTTTCTTCATTGTGATTTTTGTTGTGAACATGAATTGAATCTCTTGACCTGTACCTGCATGATTTTTTGCATTGCACTGCTGCCACATAATTGCCTGATTATATAACTATATGAATGTGCAGTTGTACAGGTGATGTTATATCAGTTTGTGTACATCACTTGTCATTAAGGTACAGTTATGTACACAACATTCACATTCTAAGTCAAAAGGTTACCAGTGCTATGACAAGGAAAGGTATACTTTAGTACTTTTCCAACCCAGAGACTGCAGTTATATGGATGGGATCAAGTGAGCTTGAACGAGCCAGAATAATCTGGTTTGGAGACCTGAGTTTGTACCTGTGGCATGATGGACAGCAGAAAACAAACTCACGGTCACTGTGTCACAGAAACAGTAATGTTCAATCCTGCAGTAGTGCCCATCATCCCACTCTCCTGAGACACGAACACTGGACTAGCATGCATTTTTCGTTTTTGTAACCATTCTGTAATATTTCTTTCTATGGCATTGAAAATGCAACCTCCTCCCACTTCTCTTGCAGAGTTCCATCACCTTCAATTCAATTAAATTTTATTTGTATAGCACTTTTAACAGTGAATACCCATTGTTACAAATTGTTGTCTTTACAGAAATCTAAAAATTCCGGATATAGATTTTAAATTTATAAATTTATCCCTAATGAGCAAGCCAGAAGTGACGGTAGCAAGGGAAAAGTTCCTTCCACCTCAACAGTAATATTGAGTGTTTAACAACCCCCTTAACACTTATTAGCCTTATATGCTCATACCAGTGCCATACTCTCTAATGAACGAGGTAGAGGGAGGCTGAGAAATTACTAATTCGGGCTGCAGTCTGTAATTGTAAATCTGCAAAGCGCACATATGGTAGGTGTACCTGATAAAATACAAATGTATAAAATGATGACTCAGACGTGCCTAACAGTGGATTCTCACTAGCAAGTGACAAAGCGGTATCAGGCTATTAATTTCCTGTAGCTTTGCACCACAGAGCTGTGATTTCACACACCATATTCAGCCCAGAAAAGCCTTGGAAAATAACTGATAAGTGGACGTAGATAAAACAAACTAACATTACTATAATATGCTCTTGCCCTTTAATAATTCAACCATAACATTTATTGGAAAAAGTACAATGGAAAAGTAAAAAAAGAGAGAGAGAGAGAGAGAGAGTATAAAAAACAGCAGGAAAAAGTACATTAAGTGGAGTATGGAAAGGTGAAGGGGGCTTTAATAGGAAATAATTGATGCAGGAAACACTCCACAACTATGTTAAATGTGCATTAAATTGTGTTTATATGAAGCATCTTAATAAGATCACAGGCTGGGGGTGGCACAGTGGCTTAATGGTTAGCACATTTGCCTTGGACCTCCAGGGTTGGGGGCTCGAATCTTGCACCCACCCTGTGTGCACAAAGCTTGCATGTTCTCCCCATGCTTCTGGATTTTCCTCCCCCAGTCCAAAGACATATGTTGTAGGCTGATTAGCATTTCCAAACTGTCAACAATTTGTGAATGTATGTGTGATTTGAGCCCTACAATGGGTTGGCACAAGGCCCAGAGCATCCCCCGCCTTGTGCCCCAAGTTCCCTGGGATAGGCTCCAGGCTCCCTCACAGCCTTGCATGGAATACATAGTACAGAAAATGGATGGATGTTACTTATCTTTTAGTTGTGGTGTTTGACTGTGATTTTTACCTAATCTGTTCATATTGAACTTAATATTTTGATTAAGAATTTGGAAGGATATTTGGAAAATTGTCTAACCTCTATTAGGCTCTACTATAATTGCTGTAAGAAATTAAATCAAGTATGTTATATAACCCAACATCTTGTAATATACATGATAATAATAATATACATCTTGTAATATACATTACATATATGTAATATGTAATATACTGTGTTCATACAATATTAGAAAATGGTGATGAATTTCATGAATGATTATAAAATTATTTTAAACATGTCATTGAGGATGAAATGTGTCCCAAATTCCCCCTCAAAAAATGGTATTCAGGCAGTTTAGACTGTGGTAAGCCTTGCCCCTTTAGAATATTTTTTCACATATAGGTAGTTAATACCATGAGGATTTCAGAAATGTATCCTATGTTTGGATTTTTTGGTATTATTAATGGAAGTTTAGACAAGGTAAAAATTCAAAAACTTTCCCAATATATCTGAATTCACCCTATTATTTCGACTTACTTGAACTTAAATTCATGGACACTGCACATCTACACCCTACAACAAAGCTGATTAAATCTTGCAACGTGGGATCTTAGTGTTTTTGCTAGCAGGCTCACCTAAACATTCACCTAAAAGAGCCGACTTGTTCTTGAGACAACACATCACTACTAATTATCACACATATCAACATAATGTTACCACAGATGATGCAACTATCCTGCTCTTTCATGTCAAGCATGCTTGACTGGCTATATTAGCAGCTTTCTACTTAAAAAAAAAAAGAAAAAAAGAGAGAGAGCACAATATACACAAAAGCACACATTTTGATAATTAGTGGACAAAAATGGACAGACACATCAGATAAGAATTGATAATTGAGAATCTTATGGATAGACAGATTTCATATTTCATGATACAATTCTTTATTAAGTGGTTGGTTTCACAAGTTTTCTTGTTCTAACAAGGCCACCACCTAGTAGCCATTATTTTTTTTAATAATCTGTAATTATGGCAGTGTACTTTCCTTTATATGCATATGCACAGCTTTTTTTTTTTTTTTTTTTAACTTGAGTGAAATTGTTAAAACTATTTTTTTCTACAAAATTTTATTTCCTTAACATCACACAAAGACACTGAAGACTATATGTGATAGAGACTTCAGCCTGAATGAATTGCACAAATCTTTATAATTAACATTTAATCTTCAGTGGTATTTAATTTATAATGAAATTCTAGTTGACTTTTTTTGTATAAACCTCTTTCATTGACAAGTTGGACTGTTTTCACTTTGGTTAACGATTTTCCTACATTGCTCACAGTGTCATTTGACTACCCAATGATAGTGACACCAGCAAGATTTTGGTGTCATTTCTACTTAAACAGAGCAATGCAGCAGCACTCTAGTCCTTTAGTCTGTCCAGCTCTCTCACCTACTCATCTGTACACTCTGCTCAAACAGATCAGCTTCCAAAGCTTAAACGTTCATGCTAATATCAATATCAACAAAATCCTTCTTGTCACCTCATAGCTTGTTAACTAGCTGAGCCGTGTCTCAGGCTTAACTCAACGCAACTCTTTCCAGTGCTGTCTCCAGTACTCTTCTACATTGGATTTCTAATTAATATGATAGTTACTGGGGGGCACAGTGGCTTAGAAAGGCACATTTGCCTTGCACCTTTGGGGTTGGGGGTTTGAATCCTGCCGCTGCCCTGTGTGTGCAGAGCTTGCATGCTCTCCTTGTGCTTCAGGGATTTCCTCCAGTCCAACTGACTGGTTTTGCTGTTAGATCCATTTACCATTTAGATCCTAAAAACAGCTTATTTTCTCACTCTCCATTTTTCATTGACATTCACTGTCATTCATTTGGAAATGCCAATCAGCCTACAATGCATATCTTTGGACTTCAAATCCCTCCCCCAGTCCAACGATATGCATTGACTGACATTTCCAAATTATCCGTAGTGTGTGAATGGGTGTGTGATTGTGCCCTGTCCCGGGTGTCCCCTGCCTTGTGCCTTGAGTTCCCTGGAATAGGCTCCAGGTTGCATCTAGGCTCCTTCATGACCCTGCCTAGGATAAGCAGTATGGAAATTGGATGGATGGATGGATGAATGTCAATGAAAAATGGCAAGTGAGAAAATAAAATGTTTTTAGGAGCTAACAGCAAAACCAATCAGTTATCCATTATGATAGTTTTTTTCTCCTGTGTTAGCAGTGTGACATCATCACAACAGAGAACTAACTTCTCACAGGAATAACAAAGAAGCACCAACCAACAAATTAGCAAAAGAATCTCAAAATATATGACAAATATTTTATTAGGAACACATTTAATGTCTTTCAGGGTGGATGTACCCTTTAAGAAAGAAAAAAAAAGTGTTATTTAGAGTTACAATCAGGCACATCTTCCCATGAGGAGATAGGTGTACGTAGATGGTGACATCATTCCCTTATTTATTTTATAAGCTTTTATAAGATTATGAGAACGATAAAAAGCTTCTGAATGTATGAAAACACCCCTTGGTAACAATTAATATCTCCGGTTCTATTCGCATTGCGTGGCTATGTGTTATCTACGTATTTTAAAATCGTGATTCCTACTCCTTTGTTGTGGCTGCTAATTGTGTTAGCAGATTCCCAGTATGTTGTCGTGTTATGCGGTGCTCTGTGCGGGAGGGGGCGCTCGTGTCCACACTGCGTTATGAGGCTATTTTGGGCTGCCTCGGGGGAAGAGAGAGGAGAATGCGGATTGTTCTTTTGTCGGCTGTGTTTTATGGTGTCGCACTGAGATGGAAAAACAATAAAACGCCCGTTTGTGTGTCCACAAATCCAAATTATGTCCGTCGAGTGGAAATCGTTTGATTCAGGGACCAGCTGCAATAAGTAACAAAGGCGCTTTTTTGTTACAACAACAACAAAACACTAGCTCGTGTACGGGATAGCACGGGAACGGACTCTGTCTGGTGTGTTCGTTTATTAAGACCATGGGACTCGTTTGCATTAGTTTTTTCATTGATAAACAGTTGAACAAAAAAATTAAACCGATAAAAACCTACAACAAAGAGTCCGCGTGCATGTCCGGAAATCTCGCGAGAAGGCGCGTGATTTTTGCACGTTGACGTTTCGAACTTTGTAATTCTGTTGTTCGGTTTGTCGGCTGCTCGCGGCAAAGTGTTCTCGTATCTGTCGTTCTCGCACCTGTCGCCCTTTACAGAGATATCCCGGCACGGCAAACGAACTACATGCGCGCACAGTCATAGCAGGATGACTCAAAACATGAGTCATTTCAAACGTTATAACTAACCCGGTGATTAGCTCGCTCGCTAGCTAAGGGAGTTTCGGCTCTGCGCGCGCGCGGTGTCCAGAGAAACTGTAGATAATCGAGGATGACGATGCACATCATTTCGGTGAGTGTGTTTAAAAAAAAAAAAAAAACAATACATAAAAAAAAAATCTTGTTTTATGAAAGTGTCTCTGGAAACCGTATGATTTGAGTTTAACCACGACACTTTGTGCCTCAAAATGTCCCCAGTTAGCAGCTCTGGCTAACTGTATTTGATTTGAGTAACGTCAGTTAGCGAAAGCAAGCTGTTAGTGTTAGCGTTAGCCAGCTTGCGTTGTAGAGAGAGCAGAAAAGAACAGAAAAGCCGCTGCACTATTATAATTGTTTTCTGTAACAAGAGACGTATTGATGTATATATTTACAGAACAATTGTGTAGTGAAAAACAGTTCCTTAAAGACGAGTTAGTGTTGGTCATTAATTGAACGCCAGCATTAGCTAGAGGTGCCTAATTAGCAAGTCTAGCCAAGCTCGCAGCAGTCATTTTAAACTCAACTGGTAAATGTTGGCCTGCGTGGTTGGGTAAATTTGAATTATTTACGATCTGGTTTGACATGACCTGTATTAGTAATCGGATTTAAGCGAACGATGGATTTGGGTAACTTTGTAGCCGCCACATCCGCTAAGTGGATGTTTGTGACTGCTAATGTCATCTAACAGCTGATTCATGTGGCTGTGTCCAACTTTTTTGTTTGTTTGTTTCAGTCCTACAATTAATGTTAGCCTCTTAACGATGGTTACTTTGTAAAGCTGAGTTTCTACGTTACAATCAGTGTAGCTCAATCAATGTCAATATTGTTAAAAATTGTGATGTCGCTTTGTTTGTTGGTGTATTATTTGGCTCGTGTTAGTACAGAGGAGAAATTCATTCAAAACAGCTTTTCAGAGTGTCTCTCAGTCTCTGGACAATAACTAAGCAGCTCCTCTCCTATACATTATTTGTTTTCTGACACCTCTGTGTACATCATTCCTCAGCTGCTCTCATCTCTCATTGTCTTGTGCCAGATGCATGTATGAATTTATGTGAGGATTAATTTGTTTTGTTAAGTATTGTGCGGATGGATAAGCTTTCCAGACATATCTATGAAGTCATATTGCTGGAGGACATCTGATCTGTTTACAGTTGAAGTGATTTTTCTGTATCAGAGATGGGTGTGCGTTCAGGATGTACTCATTGTCGTTACACGGAAATTCAGTGCCTGCTACTGTACATGTACACCTCATTTTAATTCAACCTGTTGGTTTCAACATTTTAATCAAAAGTGATTGTCGTATGGTGACGCACGGCTGTGTCTGTTCTCGGAACTCGCCGAAAGTCCCCTTTTAAACATCTACTATATTTTTATTGTTCTGCGTTTTTAAACTCTGCCAATGAATTAAAACTTTGATTTCAGGTAAGAGACGATAGAAAAGAGCAAGCGCTACCTAATGTGACTTTTTTTTATTATTATTTTTTTTTTATTATTATACACAGAAGAAAACGTGCAAAAGCTCTCCTCCAACAAGATATGACACAATCTTCGAGAACATGTCAATTCAGACATGTTCTGAATTGATCATATCTCCGGTCTAAATTGACGTGTTCACGAAGATTATGGCATATCACCTGGGGTTATTTCTACCGGTCATTCTGTAGAAGGTAAAAGATAGTGTAATATGTTCGGATGTAGAACATGTGGTCTGTAAATAATACTAACATGACCGATTCAGATGGGACTAAAATCCCAGAGATACTACAGTGATACACACGTTACCCCACTCCTCCGTTTGCTTACTCTTGGTCTCTTTAAAGTGATATTGAGTTTGAGAAAAGTGCTGTATAATTTACACTTATTAGTAGTATTATGTTTTCTCAATACTATAAACTTTACTTTGTGTTGTTACAGTGAAACAGAAGCTTGGATCACGTTTCGAACCTTGTGCAACCTTCTGGCTTAAAAGCGCACATCACGTATTACAGCCCTGCCTTTTTACTTCACACCTTATGTTGAACACAGCCTACATTTCCCCGTACAATGGATGACCGAAGTTTAAAAGCCCTTATGCATTGTTATCATGTGAACATGTGGACTGTGAACTGGTCTCTCCCTCCTTCAGTCCCAGTGCTCTTCCAGTGCTTTACTCAGGCCCTTTAGTTTGTAAGAGCATTGACTTCATTTGAGCAATCACCCAAAAACGTAGCAAAGAAGCCTTTAGTATTTCTCAATACATTTATTTAAGTGTATGGAAGTGATCTAGCCTTTGAGTGTCTCTTCACTCTGTGAGTGGAGATATGTCTGAAAGTTTTAGAGACAAGATGGTTAAGTTCCTGTCCCCTGCTTCAAAGAACACTGCAGGCTCCAACTCGGACACGCAGTTGGGTGAAAGGATTGGTCCTGAAGTCCGACGACGGCACCACACCATGGAGCGGGACTCGAAAGCTGAGCACCGATTTGTCCGGCGTAGTGTTATTTGTGACTCGAACGCCACAGCTTTGGAGCTTCCTAGCAAAATCTTCCCAAATGTGCAACCGGATTTTTCAGCCTCTTCCACCGATCTTAACGTTAGTGAGATTAAAATCGCCGCTCAGACTGAGATCCTTGTGGTGGCTGATGGGCCCATCGTTGAGAAGGTTGAGGGAGTGAAAGATGCAGTCCACGAGGAGATAGTCGAAGAGCAGAGGCCTGTGGTGTCAGCCAGTCAGGTTGTGGAGACAAAGAAGGAAACGTGTCTGGAGCCACACAGCAAGACATCGGAGCAGGAGTCTGGCAGTAGTGTAGGCACAAAACAGGAAAATGATAAGGAGGAAGATGATGAAGCCAAGACGAAGGTTCGTGTGGATTCAGGGCAACAGCGTGGGACTGAGAAGAAGGACCCAGAGGACATAGAGGAAGTGGAGACGAAGGCTGTTGGAACTTCACCCGATGGCCGATTTTTGAAGTTTGACATTGAGATTGGACGTGGTTCATTCAAGACAGTGTATAAAGGATTGGATACAGAGACGACTGTGGAGGTGGCATGGTGTGAACTGCAGGTAAGTCATTTTTGTGCCATTTGAGCTCTGCTCTGCTGTTTCAGCTTGGGGATTTCTGTTTGTGTTTGATGTGTGAAATGAAGAATGCATAGGAATTGTTTTAAATTAATTAATCAATTAATTAATTTAAATGGTGTTATTGATTACTTAATGTATTGCTACATTTGGATGTCTGTTTCCAAAATATTGAAATAGCACATTTTAAAATATTAATCTTCAAATAATATATTTTTTTAATGTACTCCTATCTAGAGTGTGTACTTGTACTTAATCCTATATATTCCAAGACAAAAAAAAATAGCCGTGACACATTTTAGGTAGCTTAGAGTATTACCAGGAAAATTGTAGCTCGATAGTCTTGATGGAAGTAGTCTTTTCTCTTTCATGATGGCACCTGATATCAACACAGACTGTGTTAACATTTATTTTCCGTAGTTATACTGGAAATGGAGACTAGTAATCACCGAACTATATAATGCTGATAATGCAAGCAGGATGATTCTGATAAATGCTCAAGTGACACTGCAGACCACAGGGCAACATCCTGCTGCTGGTAACATTAACTTGTGACCCACTTCTCGCTATTTGCCTTTATTGACATCCTGTTTCCTCCTTTCGTTTTAAAGGGGTTAAGAGAGGAAATGTAATAGACACTTGTGAGAAGTTTTACTCTGTGAATGCAATACACTAGTGCATGTTGGGAAAGTGGGTCAGAGTCTCTCTTCGTCGACGTGAACAGCAGCTCTGTGGCTTGTCAAGGCTTGCCTTTGCCCTCTCTACCCCGCCTTCTTATTGCTGTTGCTGCTGGGTAATGACAGGACATTGCATGTGGTCATGTGAGCTGCAGCTCTGCTGCAAACAGCCTTCAGGTTGAGCCAGTTTGGAAAATGCGCTGAAACAAAAGCTACAGTATCTGTTTCACTCTCACTCTTTTTACATGTTCTCTCACACTCTGCTTTCTCTGAGGCTGTTATTTCTTGTGCCCTCTCATCTTTTCTTCCCCTCCCACTCTTCCTGTCTTTCTTTCTATTTTTTTTGGTCTGTCGTGTCATTTTGTCTACTGTTTCCTTTGATATGTAGCAAAGTTGCACTAAAATGAATAGACATCAGTACCAGGAGGGAAAAATACATGCACTGCTTGTGCAGAACACTGGCATACTTCCATCCTGTAGCTCATATCGCACATGACACGCTTGAATAATATTTAGGTCTGAGCACAGGAAAAGTTTATAAACAGTTTCACTTCTGTTGTCTTTTGAAGAAGTGCTTTTTGTCCTTCCAAAGCAGTTTGGATTTTAAATAACTACTGAAATTAAACGTTAAGACATTCCCCGTGTTTATACCCAGTGCCTCTGTTGCAAGTCTGATAGTTGTCATGTTAGGTCAGCAGCGAAAGAAATAATTTTGCAATAGTAGCGTTGACTGTCAGAGTGAAAGGGGAAAAAATTATATGTCCATATTCCAGTGTATTGTGTTGCTCTGAATGCTTTGCTCTCAAGGGTGCGTTATCTGATTTTAAGAAAGATATGTAATATAAAAGCACCGTAAGAAGTTTAAATACACGCCACACCTATAGCTTATCCATATTAACTTGTTTAAGAACTTTAAATATTAACAGGTTTAGTATTTGAATAAACTTGAACGTTAATGCACAATAAGTTAATGGGCCACAGAACTGTAGTGTTTTATACAGAATGAACATCAGCAATATGCTTGCAATTGTGCACTTTCATCACATAAACAACCAAAGTTCTTCATGGTCATTGAAGAAACTCACAAGAAGAAAATAATCAGATTTAAAATGTCATCTCTTATTTGTTTATCTATACAATTTGATTCAAAAACAGATTAACTTCTTAGGCCTCTGGTATACTTCGTTTTTTTTTACATGCACGCTAGTGTATGCGCACAGTCGTATGCATAATCTTTCAAAGTATACTCCATTTTACATGTACACGTACACAGGTGGTCACGCATGTGCATTACGACAACTTGCACTACCCCTCCTGGCTCTGTCAGTACAGAACAGTAAAGCAGTTGTTTTGGTGTGAAGGACGGCAACAAAGAAGAATCACAAAAACACAAAGAACAATGCTTGGGCAATCTCTCACCACAATTAGCACCCATATACAAGTCCTTACACTCTTTAAGGCTAGAATTATACAAATGCGGGTACTTTATAACCTGCACTCGTTTCCCTGTTCTGTTTTTTTCTTCAACTACCTTGAGATTCAACGGCCGTGGGTCACTGTTGCCACCTTGTGGAGCAATTAAATAGTGCAAAAGAATTAAATGTGCATGTGTGACCTGCACAAAGTACCCGCGGTTAGAAAAATCGGGTGGCGTGTGTACTCTGCTGATGACGAAATTTGCGTCACGCGTACTGTATGCTGTTCCTAGTGTATGCGAAAAAAGCGAAGCATACTTTCTACTTTAGTACTGTGCAAAGATGTGCAAAGTACAACCCAATGCAGCACAAATACTCTGTATTGAATACACATGTTCACCGCTGTTCAAGCAGGGAAAGGACAATGGAGTTTCTTTTGTCTGTTTTGGTCACACTAGTCAGCAGTGGACCATTTTAAAATTCTAAAACTGAGCTCTCGTATCATGCAACAGAAAAGCATTTGGCAGATCGTCATTTAGATTCCTGACATTGGCACCGCAATCCCATGCCTGTTAGTCTAGAGAGCAAAATTGGCCATGCTCTCTGGGTGGGAGAGATGGCATTTCTCTCTCCCCTTTCAATCACAGTCACAGTAGGCCATCGTGGGCATCTGAGAAGTACGTGGGCATGTGGAAGAGGGCCGATAGCCCTTTCCTCGGAGTATGTTGTGCTGCCCTGTGACAGCATGAGCAGCAGTTCAAAATCATATAATGGCTGGCCTCACGGAGACCGCACGTGTCCTTCAGCTTGCCCAGTTGATAGTTTTTGGTGTGATAAGGGGAAGCTGGCTGGTGGGTGGGAATTGGCAAATGATCAGATTAGGGAGTAAATGAAAAACTGTTTGAACTTTTTGAAAAAATGTTTTGATGAGAACCTTAGAATTACTGTAATGTTTACTAGGATTTAATATTTTTTGAGTGGTATTGTGGTAATATGTGTGCGCATGTACAAATTATTGCCTTGCTCTACTTCATGATTCCTTTACGTAGCCAAACTAAAACCTGTGCATATTCCCTTTCTTCTGTCAACACTGGTATGAGGCCCAGGAGCTTTTCATATTTTACTGAGTGGGCTGCCTCTCCACTGGATTCAATTGTTTGAAGTCATTGTAAAGACGGTGTAAAATAGGACTGGGGCGAGGAGTAATACTATTAGCTTTGGGGGGATGGTGCTTTTGGAGGACCTCCAGGAGCTGGATGTTTCTCATTCCAGGAATTGTGGGTAACCTCATAGTGAAAAGTAGGTCATACTGGGGGAGCTTGGAGTTGGTGGGAATTTAGCACTATTTCAAGCGTGTTTATACTATTCAGATGTTGTATATGTTCCAGACCATATAAAGTAGTCTGTTTGTATTAAATAGTTGGCAGTATTTGTTTAACATTTGCCAAGCATTTAGAGGACACCTACACACACTTATCTTGCAATGTCACGTTTAAAATGCCTTTCAGGACCGCAAGTTGTCCAAATCAGAGCGACAGCGCTTCAAGGAGGAAGCTGGCATGCTGAAAGGCCTGCAGCACCCTAACATTGTGCGCTTCTATGATTCCTGGGAGGCTCCCTGCAAAGGGAGGAAATGTATAGTGCTGGTGACTGAGCTCATGACATCTGGCACTTTAAAGACGTAAGTGCACAGTTTTAAATAATTTGTGGCCTCTCTAGATAAGAAGTGATTCGGCAGGAAAATATTTTGGCAGCAAAAATAGTCAGAATTTTATTTTTGTCTAAATTAAATCTTAGCGTCCTTGGTTTTAAAAAACAAACGGCTTACCCATGCTGATGGTGGTTTGTTTTGCTCTGCAGGTATTTGAAGCGGTTTAAGGAGATGAAGATCAAAGTCCTGCGCAGCTGGTGTCGGCAGATCCTGAAAGGGCTTCACTTTCTTCATACCAGGTCTCCTCCCATCATCCACCGTGACCTCAAGTGTGACAACATTTTCATCACTGGGCCCACCGGATCCGTCAAGATCGGCGACCTGGGCCTCGCCACTCTCAAGAGGGCTTCTTTTGCCAAGAGTGTCATAGGTACGACCCCATAAACCACCGTACACCGTTTCTCGGTCCTTTTTGTGTTAACTCGCTATGCGGGTTTGCTGGCAGGAAGAAGAAAGTCTGTCCTCTTCTGACGTTTCTTTCTCTTCTTTGGCTTCTAAAAGTGTGATTTAACATTGTGGCGCGAAGGCAGACCACAGTGTTTCTGTGAGCCCCCAAACCACAGCAAACCAGGGCCCCTGCTTCTCGCTCGCGCTGTCTCTCCACACGGGATTTCCCTCCCTCCTCTAGGTCCAAAATTGTTTTGTTGATCCATATTATCCTCAGTGTTTTAAGAGGCCCTTATTTCAGGTTCCTCCAGAGAGTAAGTAGTTTCTTAACTCTCTTTTTGTCAGTGATGTGCGTAGTTGTATTGTGGCTTGTCTGCAGGCAAACCCGATCTTGGCAAAGGGATAGCACAAAAGCTAGAGGTGAGCCCTGGGCTTTCAGGTACCGTTCTGAATGATCTTTGTCCTGTGGTTTGGATATTGGTGGTCTGTTTCTTCAATGAAATGCGTGATGTTAATAACTGTCATTTTTCTCTCTCAAGGGTAGATCTTCTGTTTTTGATATTTTTTTCTTACAGTGTCTTTCTTAAGATCCAAGCCTTAATCTCTCTCCTCATTTCCTCTCAGTTATAGACTTAGAGTCCATTTATCATTTTAGGAAACTTTAGACTCTAACCTCAGATCTCCCTTATTCTACTTTAAGGATTATTTAGTGTACTGCGGTAAATGCAGAAAATGGGCCTGGTAAGTCAACCAGTACAAAGTGACACATTACAAATCTAAATCAATTCCAAATATGATAAGTTTTTCTGTGTGAGGTCTTTGTTTTATGGGCAGCTTTTTTTTACTGCATAAACTAGTGTGCAGAACCTCACGAATCAGTGACTAGCTATGGAATATTTTATGCTTAGCCATTTTAATTTGCTCTACTTTCTTACAGGTATCAGAAAGGTAAGTGCCTTTAAGGGGATTTGCAGCAGGCTAACAAAATGTTCTAAGAGTTCTTTCCATAGCTTGGATTTTAGTTTTCTCTTAAATAATCAGTCCTGGGCTATTGACTGACCATTGACTCACCTCAAACATTTCCCAGTAATCTTTTTGGCTAACACGTGACTTTGTCTTAAACTCCGCCTTTGTAAACATTATCCACTGCCTAACACCTTTTACTTTAATGCTCAGCCCTTGTCCTTCAGCAGACTGAGCTTGAATTCTTTGGTCAGTCCAGGCCTTTTGGTAGGTTCTGTACTCTAGTTTTGTTTCCATAGCCCTGCCCTAAAGGCCTTACACTGAGAAACTTGGGCTTCTTATCATGACAGCCTAACTGAGAACAGTTTATCCCCCCCTCCTCCTCTTTTTCGCTTTCTATCCCCTTTTCGCTCTCCCTTCTCTCTCTCTCTCTCTCTTTTCTCACAGGTTTCTGGAGAGGTCATCTTCAGCAGCATCACCACCTTCCTCTCTCCTCTTCACAGAGAAGGTGTTATAGGGAAATGAGAGAGAGTTCTGAACCGTTCTTTTGATTTAAGGTACCCCTGAGTTCATGGCGCCTGAGATGTATGAGGAGAAGTATGACGA
>JANDJT010000217.1:16685358-16712814 GCA_024331685.1 Stegophilus panzeri
GAGTTCTGAACCGTTCTTTTGATTTAAGGTACCCCTGAGTTCATGGCGCCTGAGATGTATGAGGAGAAGTATGACGAGTCAGTGGATGTCTATGCCTTTGGGATGTGTATGCTGGAGATGGCTACTTCTGAGTACCCGTACTCCGAGTGCCAGAATGCGGCACAGATCTATCGCAGAGTGACCAGCGTAAGTGCCCATCCTTTTGCTGGAGGAGAGGGCCATGTGTGCTCGTCCTCCTCCCCTCTCCTTCGCTCCATTCTTTTAAATCCTCCCCTTTTTGGCCTTTTATGAGGCGTTTTCTTCACTTTTTTTTTTTTTTTCTCTCCCCCCCTCTGAGTGGTAAGTTGTGCTTTTAAGAATTCCAGTCTAGTTATGCCATCACCATATACAGAACCCCAAAGTGAAATCAATATTCTTCTTCTGCTTCTTCTCTTCTTCTTCTTCTTCTTCTTCTTATTATTATTATTATTACAGTTACATTTATATAGCGCTTTCCTAGACACTCGAAGCGCTTTATATAGTATTAGTGTGTAGCATCCACCTGGATGATGTAACGACAGCCATATTGCGCCACAACACCCACCCCACACCAGCTGGAGAGAGTGTTGTAGCCAATTCAGAGATGGGGATTATTAGGGGGAATTTTGCCAGGACACCGAAGTTATACCCCTACTCTTTACGATAAGTGTCCTGGGATTTTTAATGACCATAGAGAGTCAGGACCTCGGTTTAACATCTCCTCCAAAAGACTGTGCTGTTTTTATAGTATGGGGTCCCTGTCACTATATTGGGGCATTAGGCCCCACACAGACCACAGGGTGAGCACCCCCTGCTGGCCTCACTAATACCACTTCCAGCAGAAACCTTGGTTTTCCCCAGGAGGTCTCCCATCCTGGTACTGGCCAGGTTCAACCTTGCTTAAATTCAGTGGGAAACCAAGCCAGAACTGCAGGGAGATATGCACATTTCCACTGAACTATGTTGCTCACAATGAATGTGAACCAGTCCTTAAAACAAATGAATAAGACTATTTTCTGTGGCTTAATCTCAGTTGGCTCATGTGGTATTTGGGCAGGAAGTGAAACGAAATTTAGCATCAGTAATTGCGTATGGTGTGGATCACATGGCAGTTAAGACAGCAACCAAATGCAGTTTACATTTGACAGTGAAGGTGCATTATCTGTTGATTTTTAATCTGTTGTATAAATGTCACAATTACAAAATATACTCCTGCAACCTTTTGATGTGATACTTTTGTTTTTACAAACGTATCATGGAAACTTCTGATTATAAAATTATTCTTAATAATCATTTGTTAGCGCCATGCTAGATACCAAACTTCACTTCAGTAGTCCCTGTGTTATATTCTCTGCAACAGAAATTAAGAATAGTCCTGGCTCTTCGGGGTGGAAATGCACAGAAAGTTCACGAGTTCCTGAAAAAGTATCTCTGGTGAAAACACCTCCAAAGCCCAGTCCAAAGTAAGATTAATAACTGGGTTTTAGGCAGTAGACGGGTATATGACAGGAGTCTTCCCATAAAATGGCAATGTGCGAAGTAGTTACATTTTTTCATTATCTGTTTATTACAGCTTGTAGCCTGCATACACTAATTGCTATCTATATGTAAAATGCAGGTGTTGGAAAATGGTACTATACATACATTACCATATTACAGTCACGTATTAATTATATTGCATGTCTATTCATTAATTTATTAATATTTAAACCAACATTTTGTGAATAGCACAAGATTAATTAGCGTTAAAGGTAGACATTATGTGAGTTTGATTCTGTTAGTAGGCTGTGCATGATTTGGATGTTTTCTGTGTTCTATTTTTATAGGGAGTGAAACCTGGCAGCTTCGATAAGGTAGCCATTCCTGAAGTCAAAGAAATCATCGAAGGGTGTATTCGGCAAAACAAAGACGAGAGGTCTGTTGAACAAATTTGTTACACAAACAACAGCTGAACTCTCCTGAAAGTATTTCTCATTTGTCTCTTTCTCACATGTGTGCCTGTATATTCCCCCCAGATATTCCATCAAGGACCTGTTGAACCACGCCTTTTTTCAGGAAGAGACAGGGGTTCGTGTCGAGCTTGCTGAAGAGGATGATGGGGAGATGGTGGCTATCAAACTATGGTTGCGCATTGAGGATGTTAAGAAGCTCAAAGGGAAATACAAGGATAACGAGGCCATTGAGTTTTCCTTTGACCTCCACAAAGATGTCCCAGAGGACGTGGCACAGGAGATGGTAGCAAAGCTCATTGCGCCTGCTGTTTCTTTAAACATTTCAGCCTTTATCCCAGTGACTTGTCTTTGTGGTTTAGTTTTCTAGTTTTCCAGCCTCCTTATTAGACTTGCTTTGTCTTTTGTGTTTCTCACCTTCTTCCTTATTCACTTTGCAGGTTGATTCAGGCTACGTGTGTGAGGGCGATCATAAGACCATAGCCAAGGCCGTAAAGGACCGTGTGGCTCTGATCTGCAGGAAGCGGGAACAGCGGAAGCTGGTACGGGAAGAACAGGAGAAGAGGAAGCAGGAAGAGGAAAGGGGGCAGCAGCCTCCCAGCGAGCCCACTCCTGCTCACTCCTCCACCACAAAGCCCCCCATGTCGACCTTGACACCAGTTCCCATAGAGCCAGAGGAGCCAGAGGTTGAGCAGCACCACCTGCAACAGCAGCCTGGAGCGCCTGCTTCATGTGAGCAACATAGTGAATCATTGTGTTACATCAGCACCTGTAATGCCTGGGTCATGATCTATTGTTTATTTGTATATCCTGCAGCTGTTGGTGGTATGGAAGGCCATTACTCGCTGACCGCATCGGACTCTCATCCTGTTCAGCCAGTGCTGCCCTCTTACAGCTCTATGCAGCCTGAGCAGCAACCTCAGACCTCTGCCACACAACACAACCCTCATTCCCAACTTACTCAGCAGCATGCTTTCCACCCACATAGCCTGGTCAGTCATCTTTGGGATTATTGGTTTTTCAGACACCATTATAAATAATGGATTATTTGAAAAGCTTGGTTTCTGGTTTCATGTCTGTTGTGTTCTTTGTCCTGATCAGTCACAGGTTCCTTCTTCACAAGGAAGCAGTTCTCAGACTCTGATTCCTCTGTCCCATCCTGAATATAGTGCTCCACAACAGGTACTCATCATGTCTGCAGACACTTGTTACTCATTTTGAGCATTTGTTTCTGTTTATTTCCTTGCAGCTGCTCAGATATTAGATCATTAAAGTCTGAATACCAACCATCTGTCCCCCCCCCTTTTTTTTTTTTTTTTTTTTTTTTTTTTTTTTTTTTTTTAAATTTGTTGGCTACCAGAACACTTTGCCAGGTTCTGTTCAGCCTAGCATCTCCCAACAGCATAACCAGCCCCAGCTGGACGCTGCACCTCAGAGCTCAACTCAGCCACCACCACCGCACGGCTCTCAGGTGGTCCAGGTACACTACAGGCCATTTGCACTGCAACAAGTTCAAATTCAGGAATCTTAGGGATGTAGTCTACCCCCCCCAAAAAAATAAAAAAAATAATCGTAGATACATTGCTCACAGTAAAACCACCTATAATCATTATTGTGCTCAACCACACCAGTGTTAGTCATTACGGAAGAAGTGCTTGGATTAACCACCATTGCCTTAACGATAACGTCATAATGAATATCCATTTTACGACTAAAGCAGACATTTTCCCCCATGTTTAAACAAGGTCATATCAATGAATGGTACTGCTAGCCCTTCCTCCAAAGAGCATTTGTTCCTATTGGTCCCAGTCGCCTATGTTAAGTAGGTACAAAAAAAAAAAACAATACAACTGGAAATTTTTGCAATTTAGCAGTGGCCAATGAAACGGCACATTTCCAGTTTTCTGGCGCCAAAGGTTTTGGTACGTCATCTTGTCCCTATTTCCACCTACATAAAAAAGTTACTTTACTTCTGCTTACATAGTTCATTAAAATGCCTGAAGGTTAAATGATAACTCATGGTTCCCCTTTCACTATCTTTCTCAGTGTTCCTCTTTTCTCTTTGACACTATAATTCATACACTTTACAAGCATCTATCATTGTATTTGTGCTGGATGTGTCACTGTGATTCCATGAAAGTGCTGTTATTTTCCCATGCTTTTCGGTTTTGTTTGTATCTCAGTGATTATTTATTCATTAAGTATTTCATTAACAAAAACTGTCAATAGAGTTCCAGCACAATCATACGCATCATACGTCTTAAATGTGTGTTCATATCCTCATTCTTCTGAACTCAGTAAACATGTCTGAACTGCTTCAAATTCTTCTATCATTAACTTCTACATTCTTCTCCTGTTCTGCATTCCCACCCCCTCTTTCTTGCATGCTGGCTACCAGGTATGGCCAAATCAACTTGGCTCTCCTGTTTTCTCTCCACCTCCAAATGCTGAACATCTGTATTTCTTATATCAGGCTTCTCATTTACACCGGGTGCGTAGTAGAAGGGTGTGTTTTCCACAAAAGAAGGCTGACGTCTTTCCTTCAAGCTTTCTTTCTTTTGTCAAGTTAGAGGACTGGACAGAAAAGTACATTCTAAGCATGTCTTAAAAGTAGCTAATGAATCTAGTCCATTTTGGGATAACATGGTGAAGGAAGCGTTGATTGAGGTAAATTGAGGTCTCAGAATGTTGCCCTTTTTCTTTTAGGTTCCTCTAAGTGTTTCCCAGTCTCCAGATCAGACTCAAACACAGTCCATGCTGATTCCGCTGTCTGCAGAGAGGTACGTCTTAGGGTGGAAAAACATATTTAAAGAATACTTTGCTTTCTTGTCTAAACCCAGTCTAAAAGCTCGTCATACCTCAATGCTAAATGCCCCCTGGAATGTTTTCTGCATTATTTGAATTTATTATTCATTGAGTAGTGACTGTTTGTTTGTTTGTGTGAAGTTATCAGCTCCATTTGAATAACGTAACTGCTGTTGCTGTTATTCTTTATCTCAGTGGCCTGTCGGATGCAGCTTCAGGGTTGAGTGATGGGAATGAGGGCAAGCACGAAGCTAGTTCCACAAAGCGCTATCAGCGTCGCTCAGTCCGCAGCCGCTCACGTCATGACAAGTCTGCCAAGCCCAAGCTTGTTGTGCTTAATGTAAGAGATCTCAAGTTCCTCAGTGTTGGGTAGATTTCCAAGGAAATGTAATGATTACTGATTATGCCTTTAGTCTAACCATTTTTAATCAGTAATGCCATCAGAAATTTATATCATAATATATAATTTTATAGGTTTAAATTAAATAAAAACCTAAATATAAAATAATGAAATGAGGATTTATTTTAGCAGTTCCGTCACTGAAACAATTCAATAAAGCCTTGTGTTGTGTTGCAATGAGAAACAGCCTGAGGGTGCTGTGGGATATGGTAGTGTGATTGACCAGGGGAGAGGTGGTAGAAGTGGAATGAGGAAGTGGACACAGTCGCATGTTTCTCTCTCATTAGGCCCAAATCCTAATATGCTCCCAGATCGCCAATGTAACATTTGCTTTCCCAACAAGATAAATCGCAGTGGCAGAACCTGAAATGAAATAGCAGAATTCGCCTGACTGGATTTTGCCGCGCTCAAACAAACCTGCACCAAACAAACAGACGACAACATATAAGGCATTTGATTATGATTACGTAATTTGTGTATTAATATAAAAGCTCCTGCTATATGGTAGGCTATAAATACAAATTAATATAGCTATTATTATTATTATTATTATTATTATTATTATTATTATTACACTTGTATACAAAATATTGTACTTTGTATTTGTTATAGTGCCCACTCAAGAAGAAACATTAACATGGCGTGTGATGTGACGTGATGTTGTCAGGGCCACCGTCACAGCCCTAAGAATAAACTTCTCCCATTTTAATCAGTGCAGTGTACTACTGCATTTATTACCAACATAAATAATGAATTAATAGACTAAATCATCAGCATGGAAAAAAAATTCTAATAATTCATAGTCCAAAGTTTTTAAATAGATGTCAAAACAATGTAAAGTACTTGGATTTTTTTTTCTAAGCAGATATTGTAATGCTAATTGCATGCAGTTCTTTACTACCCAAGACCATAGGAACATTATTAATACAGAGAACTGTTTTGTTGCTCAGGCTACAGTTTTTCAACAAATCAAACTGTTCAACAGTCAGATAGTGTGAAAAAATAATTTATTAATGAAAACCTTCCCAAAGCCCTAATTATACTTCTCTGTATCTGTGATTTGTGTTTAAGATTTCCAATATTGGTGACCGAGTGGCTGAATGCCAACTGGAAACCCACAACAGGAAAATGGTGACATTTAAGTTTGATCTGGATGGAGACAACCCTGAAGAAATTGCACAGATCATGGTAACCTTTTTTTCTTTTCAGTGCTCTCCACTGTTTATATAAATAAATAAAAAATCTGGTGTTGCATCTTTCCTTTTTTTTGTTTGTTTTTCTCATCATGTCTCATCACGCAAAAACTACAAACTAGCTAGCTGGATACAGCTGTTCCCTGAAGCACGGTGTTCCCCTCCAGAAAAATGTTGTTGTCCATAATCACCTGAACTTGCTTCACGTAGGATAAGAAATTCATAATTTTTGCTGCTGAACCCTTTACTCACACCAGCAGCAACATTTAGCCTCATGCCTGCCACATCGCCATGATTTCTCTTGTAGTGACAGACTAGTGTGTTATCCATACAAGCTATCTACAGAATTATACAGAAAACACACATCTGACCACAAATCAGATGTCTTTCCACTAAAAGTAAACTTGTAGAGGGAAAACGAATGTACGAAACTCATCTGTGCACTGCATCGATGTACGAGTCATAGTGAGCTGAAAACATCGTATTGCTCGTCACAATTTCTGCTAATCCCTGCTTAATCTCTCACTCACAATTTCAATTGTGAAAAATGCTTCACTTTTCATTTGTTAAGTTGAACTTCACTCAGCTTTATAGGGTCGCTCGTCCTTCCACTTTGTATCAGTTACTTTGTCTACTATCATGGGGTATTTGCCACCTTTTATTGTAAAATGAATGACTTTCAACCATTGACGATATTCAGTATGTTTTGATTAATAAAGAATTTCGCTGTTCCTTCAGGTTCAGAGTGACTTCATTCTGGAGAGTGAGCGTGAGTCCTTTATAGATCAGGTGCAAGAGGTTATAGACATGGCAGATGAGAAAAGAGAAGCCGCTAAAGACGGCAATTCTCAGGTATTGAATTCTCAGAACTTTCATTAACACTCAGGGTAACAAATACAAGCAAGTTTATTAACATTCAGTGTTTTATTATAGGTGATCCATGATGTAAACCAACCTGTGATATCAAGTCCTAATCTGCCAGGTAAACACTATTTAACAGACCATTTTAAGTGAAGTTGATATTGGACCTGTCTGTTAATATTGATTTTTATGCACTTTAACAGGTCTTCCACCCAGTGTGGCTGCACAGGTGGTGCACTCAGCGGGGCGGCGTTTCATTGTCAGCCCTGTACCAGAAGCACGACTTCGAGAGTCATTTTTTGGCCCTCCCTCTACCAGCACATCTTTTGGAGAAGACCTGGCAGGTGAGTCATTTCTCCTGATACAGGGACAAGGAGCTTGCACTGATGTAGGACATGCATTAAATTGAGCTACGTTGTTGTTTTAGGGCCTGATCCTGCCTTACCTAGCCATACACAGCAGGGGCAAACCATCCTGCCTCCCAACACCAGCCAGCCCTCAGTATTACCCCCTCAACCTGTATACCAGAACCCAGTTGCAGTTACACAGAACACCTCTGCCACTGTGACTGTTGGTTCCACTTCCCCACCTACTTCTGCTCAGATACCCCAGACGGGCAGGACATCCCCTTCCCTTGCCCCATCAGATCAGCCCATCACTCAGCGTCGCACTTCACTTCCCACTCCAACTATTCCCTACCAGCTACCTGAGAGCAGCATCACTGTTCCAACCTCTGTTGGAGAACAGCTTCCTGCTCCTGCCCATACTTCCACCCCCACACCTCTGCCTGCAGTTGCCCCCAGCCAGTGTGGGGAGAGTGAGGGGGAGACACAGGGAAAATCACCAGGAATCGAGGACATCCTGGCACTGGACAAGAAGCTCCGTTCTCTATTCCATGACCAAGGTTCATCCTCAGGTGGTTCAGCCCAGCCTGAAACATCAGGCGATGTGCCCCCTACCTCTTCACCTCCCAACACCATCAGTTCTCCACCTCCTGGCCTGGCCTCCACTGCAGGCCATGTGGCACCGGCTAGCTTGTCTCTGAGCTCCAGTGGGCACTTTGCTCCTGGCATGTTTGCCTCTCAAAGCCAAGGAGGTCCTCCTAATCTACAAGTACAAATTAGTCAAGTTGATCCTAGTGTACCAAGACTGCAGGTAAGCACTTCTGTACTTTTCAGGGTTTTTGTTGGTGTTCTTGTTTTGGTGCAATCTTTATTTCACTGATTTTTATTTATTTTATTTTTTTCCCTTTAATTTAGACTTCTGTAAGCGGACCTCAGGACAGCCTGTCTACTGTAGAGAACAGGCAGCCAGTAACACCACCAACTGTTGAAGGTTTTAAACTTGGCCGATTTCAGGTAGTATGAAACGTTCCTGTCTTTTGGTTAACTGAACTTTCAACACTGTCATGTTTGAACAGGCTTTTTAAATAATCTGTGTCCAGGTTTCAGTGGCCACTGATCAATGTGTGGACAGTGCCTCTTGCAAGAATACGATGCAGTCATCTTCATCCACAACTTCTTCGTCTTCATCCCCCGTGTCATCAGCAGTCACGAGCCCTGAAAACACTCTTCATAAATATCAAACCCTGCCAAGCCCTGGGCATGACCTTTCAGAATCCATTTCTCCACCTGCTTCTGCTCCTCCTGCCCCTGCCGCTGCTACCGCTACTACTACAATTGGGCGCTTTCAGGTGACCTCTGACGCTAAAGTGGGTCGGTTCTCAGTTACCTCAGCTGTAAAGGAGGATGCACGCTCAAAAGAAGAGGAAGATGTTGGTGTACCCAGTGTAGCCATAGTCCAGCCTAACTCCCAATGCTTGTTAAGCAGTGATGACTCTGAGCCAGAGGATGAAGCCTTTAAGAAAGAGATCAGACAGCTCAAGGAGAGGTGGGATTTGTTTAAGAAATAAAAAGTGCACCTTGACATTTTTCCGGATACTTTTGTTCCCTGACTTTATTTACCATCATTTATTTCCTTCTAACAGGCATATGACTGAGATACAGGCCTTGCAGTCTAAGCAGAAGAAGGAAATTGAAGATCTCTTTGCACGGATGGGCAAAGCACGTCCCTCCATAGTGGCCTCCTCGCCTGTAGCTGTGGCAGGAGGCCGGCGCAGGCTCACCAAAAGCAAGAGCAACAAATCCAGTCGCAGTGGCAGCACCCACAGCAGCCCTCATCAGCAAGGTATACCACCAAGTTACTTTTTCACAGAGACACTATATAGTCTATATACTCGGTCACAAAGGCAAATCCCCGTTTTTGAACATTTCTTTCATGTGCTTTGCAGGAGATAAACGTAACAAACAGGCAACTACAGGAAAGGTTCCAGATCCTCTGGATACACTCGGTCAGGATGTTGCACCAGAAGGTAAAGGTTTTGCCTTCATTCTTCTTTTTTAAGGGATTGTTGAGCCTATAATTTTTGTACATGTTAAGTTGTTGTGTTTTTTTTTTTTTTTTTTTTTTTTGACTAAATAATTCTGCATTATTTAGTTCACTTATTAACTTATTAATCACTGGTCTTTAATTTTTCTTTTTTGTTTTCTGTGTTTCCTAATGTCTATTATAGGGACCACCATCACAAATAAAACAGAAAATGGGTCAAGCCAAGCTGCTAACCTTCCACGAAAAGGCACATTTACAGATGACCTCCACCAGCTGGTGGATGATTTTGCTCGGGATGCCATGAGCCAAGCACAGGTCAAAAAGAATGGCAAACAAAATTCGCAAAGCCTTGATGTAAGCAGCACTAACCATATTTCACCTTTATTAACTATATCTTTACTATTTAATTGTAATCATTATGATTAGTCAATTGAATGTTTGTCAAAACTGGGAATTATTTTGTGAGCAGACTTTTTCTTCTTCCTAGACACTTCCTCGCAAGTTCTCTGCACCAGGGCAACTGTGTTCCATGGGTGGTCCTATATGTGCTCCCTGCTCCAACTCTTCTGCTGGAAGGAAGAGTTCATTGTGCTCGATGGCCAACCAGCCCACCTACCCCTGTGCCCCTTATGTCCCCCCACAGTGGGTGGGGCCAACAGGAAATTCAGTAGGCTTGTTACAGCCCACAGCCACAAATGCCCTCCAGTCGAGTTTCCATGTGGCCACAGGAACTCCCAAAGCAGGAACTAATGGTGGCGGAACCAACATACGGACCACTCAGGCGAGCTGAGATTCAAAGGGACATCACAACGCACATGGATTTAGCCTAATTGTTGACTGTGAACTCTTTTTTTCATTTACTTAAACAAGCATATTTTAATCCCAAATTAGACTTCATCTCTGTCTAGTAAACCAGCTTTACATGAGTTATGGCAGTGTAGTACAGCTAATGGATATCCTCTGAAAATTCTGAAGCTTGTCTGTTTTAATCTGTGGGAAAATGTAAGTAGACTGTTTACAGTAAACAGCAGCCAGAAAGCCTTTAAAGGTCTCATCCTGTGACTTGATTAGTGAGTGATGGGTATGTGCAGTTAGGGCTAAAAGACTTTGGGCCTTACAGGTGGATGTGTACAGATTGGTATGACAGTTCTAGACTAAGATGAAACTAAAGCTATGGCCTTAATTACTAAGCGCTAGTCTCTTTAAATGGGGACGCATGGATGTCATGCTTTGTCATTTAAAAAGGTTCTTAGTATGCAGCTAAATGGTTAACATTTTCCTAAGCAGCCTGCAGTTTAGCTTAAATGTCTCCTTATCTACACTGTATAGTAATTAAACACAGTGTGATGAGTTTGGACTATAAATGCTGCCAGTACACATCTTCTGTACCTAAGCAAGACAGCAATAAACCAGATGAATAAAGCAAGTTGGAGTAAGGGAAAAACTTGGTTTGGTGAAGCAGAGTTTTAGGTTGAAATTATACAACCTTATTACATAGTAATCATGAGTAGTAGGGGACCTGTTTCTTTTGAGATTTTGAAATGTGTTATTCTTTTTATTTTTATTTTTTTCAAAAATTCTTCAAAATGTTAGAATTTGACCTAAGGACAGAGATGTGCAATATACGAAGGTTAAATAAGCAGGGTGATGGAGCACTTGACTAATCTTACACCTTTTTCCATTATAAGTATTTGCATTGTGACTTTTGTATTTGTGACTGCATTTGACTATACATCGTGTAGGCCTGTATTCTCTCAAAAACTCCTACTGTAACTCGGTGGATATATCGAGGGCATGTGGGTTGTAGGCGTTCTGCAGCGGCTAGAGTCCGTGGCTTTCTGCAGACTCCTAGGCTGCATGCTTACGGGGTGCCTTCTTAAATGATCTTATTTGTTATGCCAGCCTTGACACAGTTATCCTCCCTATAATGCATTTTTGTCACAGTTTTCACACTGGCTATTATTATCCTGCTCAAATTGGAAGAAAGTTCTCTTTATCGAAAATCAATCACAATATATAGGAACGTTGCTGTGAAGTAAATTAAAGTATCCAAAATTCACACTTTCTGCAAATTACAGTATTGCACAACATCTTTATACTCTTAGCACCACTCTCCTAAACATAATTACTAAGCCACAAAACACAGTGCCATTCCTACACAGAAGTGATTTTCTCTCACCTCTGAAATGATTCGCTCGACTTCTCTAGAGAAGGAAAAACGTTACTGCAATGCAGAATATGCACCGTTTTAAGAGGTTAAGCAGGCTCGGGAGGCTAATGTTACTTTTGATACTTGAGTGCATGAATTTTTCTAAACCTTTTTCTTTAATCTGAT
Source organism: Stegophilus panzeri (assembly GCA_024331685.1). Lineage (NCBI taxonomy): Eukaryota > Metazoa > Chordata > Actinopteri > Siluriformes > Trichomycteridae > Stegophilus > Stegophilus panzeri. Next base: position 16,697,308 of record JANDJT010000217.1, read on the forward strand.
TTTCATAAACCACTTGATCACAACAGTTTTTAAAGTACCACTAGTGTCACAACACACACACACAAATCCAGCTATACTCGCATTGTTCTCAAAGCTGCATGTTTTAAAAACCGGAATGTTTCACCTGTTTATTAAATCAGCATTAAACGTTTAGGTTAGAAAAAGGTAATACTGCTAATGCATTGATTCTCAGTTGTCAGTTTTGTCCCAGGACTTTTTGGTGACTATATTGATGGTTGTTGTGTTTTTTTTTTTTGTTTTTTTTTTTATAAAAAGAAGTGTATATACCAGAGGTGAATTAAAACATTTTGGAAATGTTATTTGGTCTCCACTTTGTTTTCATTACATAATTCCATTTAATAATCAAGGCTTTCATTTTACAAAGTCAGCTCAGTTTTATAATCATTCTCTATACTGTTGTACCATTACATACACTCACCAGGCACTTTAATAGGAACACCTGTACCACTGTGCATTCAGGTAATTGTCCAGTCAGCCAAGTCTGTAGAGTTTACACAGAATGGTGTGGAAAACACATAAAACATTCAAATCTCTGGGTTGAAGCACTGTTGATGAGAGTGGTCAGAGGAGAATGGCTACAGTAACTCAAATAACCACTCTTTACAACCGTGTTGAGCAGAAACGAACAGATATCAGAATGCAAAATATTTCAAACCTTGAGGCAGATGGTCTACAACCGCCGACCACATCTGGTTCTACTTCTGTCAGTCAAGGACAAGAATCCGAGGCAACAGCGAGCACAGGCTTACTGAAACTGGACAGTCACTGAAGCCTTGGATTCTTGCTTTTAACTGACAAGAGTTGAACCCTGTGTGGGCCTTTGCTGTTGTAGCCCATCTGCCTCAAGGTTCATGATCATTTTTAGACTGTAAAATAGTACAATTTTAAACCTTTTTTCCCGGCATGCAAATATTGGTATGTTGTACATGTAAATATCTTAAAATATCATGATATACTTTTGCCATGTTTGTCTTTGCTGTTTATAAGTAATCTAATTCTGCCTTATCTTTTTTTTTTTTTTTTTTTTTACACTAATGGAGAGTGTGATGTGGAGCCCTTTCCAGTATTATGTTTAACATAAGAGCTTTGTATATCTTTGGTGGTCACCTGGTCCCTCAACACCAGCTCCATAACTAAGAAAGCCCAGCAGCGTCTCTACTTTCTGCGAAGGCTAAAAAAGCCCATCTCCCACCCCTCATGCTCGCCACGTTCTACAGAGGAACCACTGAGAGCATCCTGAGCAGCTGCCTCACTGTCTGGTTTGGAAATTGCACTGTATCCGATAGCAAGACCCTGCAGCGGATAATGAGGACAGGCTGAGAAGATCATTGGGGTCTCTATTCCCTCGAATATAGACATTTACACCACACGCTGCATCTGCAAAGCCACCAGCATTGTGGAGGACCCGACACACCCCTCACATAAACTCTTCACCCTCCTGCCTTCTGGAAAAAGGTACCGAAGCATTCGGGCCCTCACGGCCAGACTGTGTAACTGCTTCTTTCCCCAAGCCATCAGACTCCTCAATACTCATTCACTGGACTGACACACACTCATACTGAACTGAACCCCATCCCACTCCCCTTAACATTTTTGCACATTTCTGTATTGGCTGCACACTGCAATAACTGCTATGTCCATAATTGGTATAAGCTTATCTGCTGAACGCTAAGTCATAGCATGTTATATTTACATTCACAGCATTTTAAAATCATATTGTTACTCTTTCACACCTTTCTTTTGCTGTTATATCGGACACTTCCACACTAGAACTGTATACAGATCGCGCTACACTGTCGCTTACTGTGCCTATTGTCCTGTTTTAGTAGTTACTGTACGGTCTTGTGTTGTTAGCACACATTTGTTTGTACGTGCACATTATGTAGAAATGTGTAGGTCTTATTTAGTTCTGTATCATCTCATGTAGTCAGTGTGGTTGTTTTATGTAGCACCATGGTCCTGGAGGAATGTGGTTTCATTTCACTGTGTATTGTACCAGCTGTATATGGTTGAAATGACAATAAAGCCACTTGATGTTCAGTAACCTTTGTTAAATAACAAATGTTAAATATTTATTAACAACAATTCTGTACAAAAAAAAATATACAAAATTCAACAAAACATAAAATGTCAAATAAGTACTAAAATGAGTTCAAGGCTCAAGCTTCCTTTTCTTCATGTACTGTCCTTGTCGGTATGGGCTCTGCAGACCTGCAGGACAGAGTAAATTAGAGTGTGAGCATTGGGCAAATTATGTAGATGTTATATCATTAAAATGGCAGTTTCCTTCCTTACTTAAAAAGTACTTATTTAATTCAGCCATTATTGCTCTTTCTCAGTCCCTTGTATAGATTGGGCTTACATGTTCCTCTAGCTGTGTTCTGGGCTGCTGAATTATTCTGTCTATAGTTCGTGGCTCCTCCTTGCTCCTGATGGACCTGATGGTCGTGCGGCCGAAGCGGTGGCCTCAGTGAGGTGGATCTCTGGGGAGTTTTACTACGTGTCACCATTGCGTGTTCACTCGGTGTTGCAGGACAAGGCAGCCCTGATGAATCTTTCATTGGATCATCGAGCATATCGATGCCATCCAGAGTAAAGTCCCACAACTCTGGGTCATCTGAGGAAAAGGTTTGGCCAGTGATACAGAAACCACTTCTGACACTATAATTCTTACTTCTGCATCCAGTGGCATTACACCTAACAAACATGAAGCTGATAAAAATGAAGATGAACTCTTCACACTACAAACACACTCTTACCAGTCATACATTCCTCCTTCTTGACCAGCATTTCATGTCCAGAAGGCGTGCTGTGTTTAATTGGACCCAAAGCCTGGCCTGAGGAGACAGTACTGCTATAGACAAGGCAATTTTCCACTTACAAAAACTGGCCCAAACGAGAATCAAGGGAATTTAGATTTACAGTTAGTTTCCCAATAAATCAGGAGACGACAATAGTGATGGCAAAACGAACATTTCCTGAAGATGTCCTGCAAACTATATTGAAAAATTACTTTCATTACTCAAAGCTTACTCATTACATACTGGTTAAACACAGTGTACATTAGTGGCACCTGGTGGTCACAAGATGAACTGCAATTATTATTGTACTGCATCTAAGTGCATGCTATTGCGGATTTCGAGCTACAGCTAATAAATGTGTTCTAAATTTAAAAAGGTTTAAAAATATGAAAAGAATAAATGGCCAAAGGTAACATTAAATAATTCCATTTGAGCATAAATATATGATGCTTCTACAATACATCAGTTTATAGCAAGCTTAGTCACTTCCAAAAATCCATCCATTTTCTGTATCGCTTATCCTACACAGGGGACTCGGGGCACAAGGCAGGAGACACCCTGGACATTGCAGGGCACATTAACACACCCATTCATACACTACGGACATTTGGAAAGCGCATGACCCTGCGCTCTGACCCCAGCTTCCTAACATGCTGGGGTATGCGAAGAAAAGAATTTCACTGTGCATATGTATATGTGATCAATAAAGACTCATTATCATTATCATTATGTCTTTGGACAGGGGGAGGAAACCGGAGTACCTGGTGGAAACCCGTGAAGCAAGGGGGAGAACATGCAAACTCCACACAAACAGGGCAGAGATGGGAATCGCACCTCCAGGGTTGGGGGTAGGCAAACATGCTAAGCACTAAGCCACCATGCCCCCTACTTCCAAACATGCAACTTAATTAATGAACTTTTAACCCAGCCCTATTTACTATTACTTCCTATTACTTTATAGGCACGGCTCATAATTGAACTACTAATTGAGTGTCAGAGCTACACAGTGTCAGAGCTACTCTGATTTCACTTGTAATATTACTACCTTGTCACATGTTTATGGCAGAAGGAATCAAGCATCAGTAGTTTTTCGAAGTGTGTTGCTTTTTTGACATCTGCTTCAGGGCTTGGATTAACATGCATATACTGGCTACAAAAAAATTAGAACGAGAAAAAAAAAACCCAACAACAGCGACAATGAGAAACAAAGGTACTGCATCTATTGTACTATTATTCATCAAAAAATAATGAAAAGAAAACAAACTAAAGGCATCAATGCTCTAAAACCTTGCATCCCATACGATCAGAAAACTAAAATATTTGTTCCTTCATTCTGCATTTTGGCAGAATTAAATTCAACTCAACTTTATTTATATAGCATTTTTAACAATGAGCATTGCCACCAACCATTGTTTGTCTAGATACGGCCTTTGGAAAATTAAATGTTTGTGCAGGTTGAGAAAATAAACAGCACAATTTTGCTTCTGATGGAACAGCACCACCAAAACCAGACTATAGTTTATTTTTTTCTGTTTACTTTGTTGCATGTGTGACTTGTTATGTAACAACAAGGAATGCTGCAAGCTCCACCTCTCAAATTTCCTGAAGAAGTACCAAAAAACCATACAGACTAGAACCTTTAGTACTGGACTCATAGCTAATGAGAGAGAGAAAAAAAATGCAGTTTTCTAGTACTTTGTGCAGTGGAAAAGGTCTTAGGTCTATCAATCCAGACTATCATAATAATGATTCAATAATCATAATCAAAAATTTCCTGCCCATTAGAAAATCCTCATACTACTAAAAAGCTTTCATATTCTCTCTGGTTAAGCAACTTGGTGGATCTGTTGGTTGTACCTGCGTTAGGATGACATGCTGTGGGTTCAGTCTTTGGTAGCCCTTTCCCCTGCTGCATCTTCTTGGCCTCCATCTCCTGTCTGAACTTCTGCTGCAGCTGCTGCTGCCTCAGCTTCCTCTGTTGCTTAGAGTCCAGCATAGGGTCAAAGCAGGACAAGTCAGCCACGTCCGTTGATGATCTGAACACAAAGACAGAGAGAGTGCGTCAGCACATTGGATTTTACAAACAACAGGAGCAGCTGCATAACTGGCGTGGTTTAGACTAACATTTCTTTGCAGTGTTGCTTCAGCAGGATGCCTCATCTGCTATGGCTGTATGTAAATCTGAACCGTGGTATATTCTGTCACGTAATTTTAATGTGCTATTTAATTAAAATAGAACAATATTTCACAATACAATGTGTCATTAATTTACACTTTCACAAGATGCATTATACATTGAAAGGTTCAATGATTTTGGAAATTAAAGCTGCAGTATTGAACTTTTTTTGGTTAAAAATTAACAAAAATCAATTATTGAGCAAGTACATAAAAAATCAATGCTAAAAACACTCCTTACCTTACCCTGATTTGCAACGGTAAGCTTATGATAATGATTTATAATTTGAGCTGTCAGGTCGAATTTAACAGGAAACGTCAGTTTGACATCATTTGTGTGGCCTTTGATGTCACCACACCTTTACGTCAAAAGCGACAGAACCCATGCTAAAACGAGAATAAATATCGACATGGCGTTTGAGAGGTGGCGAAAACACCGAGATCTGAAAGGATTGAAAACTGACGCAAAAACTGAACATCTGACGCAGAGATGGCTTTTTTCTGATGAACAGGCAAGACATTTCAGTGGCTCAATAGATAGCTAGCTACCATTAGTGCACTTGTTCACTTGATTCAGCTAAATATCAAGGTTCCTTTGTTTTGTTGTTTTTTTTGCTATGGTCAATGTGGTAAATTGCACATATTTTCTGCTACCTATGTGAGAGCAACTCCGCTCTACTCCAAGAAAACCATATCTGCCGCCAGCTCTGTTGTCAAGTATTGGAGTTAATATACAACCCATACGAATATATCAAACCATCAGATTCATCTGCGCAGTTTTATGTTTCAAACAGAGATGGCCATAGAGAGACAAAAGTTCAGTACTGCAGCCTTAAAGTTTACTTGAGTTTAGAAAACTGTATCATGACATTAGAGGTCGACCGATAGTGGATTTTAACGATAACTAAGTTGGGCAGTACCTGCCGATAACCTATTAATCAACCAATAGTTTTTAAAATTTATGCTGAATGAAAACCTAACACTCAAAGTAAAATATTGGTGAACTTTATCACTTTAGACCTTTTGTAAAAAAAATAAATAAAAATTATATATATATATAAACTATTAATAAATATTAAAGTAATTAAAGATATACATCCAAACGGAACCAAAAAGTAACACACCAAATAACAAACAAACAAAAAACACTTCAAATAACAACAAAATTGGTCAGTGATAGATTTTATTTTGCCTCTCATGGCTGCTCTTGTACTGTACAACAACAGCGGACTCTCAGCCGCTCCCGCAACGGATGCAACCGGAAAAAACTATTGGTGCGGATTTTTGCTGATAACCGATTGCTGCAAAGCCGATCAATTGGTCGACCTCTACATGACATGACTTCACTGCAATCCTGACATCATATGGTCAGATCTCCCAACTATACTTATTTATTCACATTTTTGGTGAAATGGGCTCATCTGAAATATTCTAACATTAGAAAATCTGTTGGAATAGATATACACTGTATGGTCAAAAGTTTGTGGACACCTGGCTATCACACCCATATATGAGCCTTCCCCAAACAGTTGCCACAATGTTTGAAGCACACAATTGTCTAGGACGTGCACAAAGCGAGACATGGTTTACCAAGGTTGGAGTGAAAGAACTCAAGTCCCCAGAGGCATGACCTCAACCCCACTGAACACCTTTGGGATGAAATGTTATGCTGACTGACCCCCAGGCTTCCTAACTTGACATCAGTCCTTAACCTCACTAACGCTCTTGTAGCTGGATGAGCACAAATCCCCACAACCACGCTCCAAGATCTAGTACAAAGCCTTGTCAGAAAAGTGGAGGGTATTACAACAGCAAAGGAGGACTAAATCTGTGGTAATCCCATGGCTTTGGAATGGTCACATATAGGTATGATGTTCGGGTGTCCACATACTTTTGGTCATATAGTGTAAGTGAAATGAGACATTTTGTTTTACTTTAAACATAATACTAAATCTTGATTACTTTAATTAAGCATTTGTATGACAACAAATATTAGTCTTTAAAGTGAGTTTTTAATGTACATGATCCAACTACAGCAACCATATAGCGTCCCTATATTTAAACAGTGAAGTTAATATTTTTCCCATAGGTGGCACTAAGTAAGGAATAAAATGCTTGCGTAATGCTGTTATAGGAAAATGATCAGTAACGGATTGTTGTGATGTTTTTATAATAAAAAATAATTGTATTATTTTCCTATAACAGCATGCACCGAACTGTTTTATTCCTCTTACACCACAGCAATCTACCAACTACTCCAATTTTTATTTACTAATGAATAAAACCAAATTTTGACTGATGGCATGGCTTCATGAGAGCAGCTATCAGTTCAGTTATCAGTTGAGGATAATGTTACCTGGATATGTCAGTGGACCCGTTTTCACGGTCCTGTTGAGCCAAAGTGTTGACTGAATGTGATGTCATATTTGGGATTGGGTTCCTGGAGCTCACAGTGTTCTGCAGCACTGCAGGCACTGGCTGGATTCCAGTCTGTACTAATGGAGAGTTCAGTACTGCTTCAGCTGGATTACTGAAAGCCCTGGAGTCAGTATGGGACAGGCTGTTGTAGCGAGCCTTCTCCACCGCCGGCTCGTTATCCCTGCGCTTCGTCTTGTGTGGGTCTAAAGGTGAAAGGGGCTGCAAGAGCAGCAAATTAATCAGTAACTGCATTTCCCCTTCTAGCTTTCTCACATGACTCATTTCCTTCTGGTAGTGGAACATAACTAGAGTACAGGTTGGTATTAAGCAATAGAACATGAGAGGGAGTGTGTTATCACATGACATGGTCATAGATATACACAGCTCTGATGTTATTTGCAAGAAGATAAAATCTGGAATGTTCTGTTTCAAAGAACGAACATGTCATGGTAATTCTTAAAATGGTTAATTTCATATGCCACAAAAAAAATTATTTCCAAAAGAATTAGCTTGTTGCTAGGCAACAACGAAACTAATTATTACTGGAGTATTGTATTGGGGAGACACTTCTCAAATGCACTGGTTCTCTGGCATATTGCATTTGTGTGGCATCAAGTGCAAGGATAATTAACTGTATGATAAATAATATTATGAGTTGGGAAATGACAAATAGTGACTATAACTGAGCTAGGGGCAGTTAAAATTGCTGTGGGATGTAGTTTAACCATTATTGCTGTGGACAATCACTACAAACTTGAACTGTTCTAACAAGTTATAACATAGCTTAGAACACTACTACAACAATAATAATAATAATAATAATAATAATAACAATAATAGTAATAATATCACTTCTTATGAATCTGTAAGCAATAGGATGCAAGCCATATGTTGTCTTTTCTATATTTTTCTACTAGCTCCATTTTTATATTTCTATGTTTCCTAAAATATGGTTAACAATTCAAAACTGCTTGGAGTAGTATGATCACTGCTGTTACTTAGCAACCTGTGATCAGCGGAATGATACAGATCTGGTGGGGGGAGAAAAAAAAGCACATCCTGTTATCAGAGCTATCAGCAAAATTGTGCCTTATGTATTTCTAAATGAAACAATGAAGTTCACCGGGAAAGCATTTCAATTAAATTAAGTTTTAACCTGCTGACCTGCTTGGGAATCTTATTGACTGCCATCAGATACTCCTTGTTAAGGATGCAGTTTCCAAGAGCATTTCCAAAGCACCTAAATGTAAAGATCCACTGAGTGTAATTCAAATCATTCCAACGTCAATGCAATTTATCTAAATATATTTTGCTAATAATCGGGCCAACTTTACACATATTTTCACATCATACTCCAGTGCTTTGCACGTCATCTCTAACTGCTGCATCTGTGGCCTAAAAGTAAAAAAAAGTTTGCACACCCGACTTGTGTGGAACTGTCAGAAAGGAGTGTGCAAATATCATTGGTGCAGTTACTTACACATGAAGCTTTTGGAAGGGAAAAAAGAAATGCACCATCATATGGAAACTGATTTATTTGCATGTTTATATGTCTGTGTAGGTAACTCATAACCACAAATCCTTCCCTGTACAAAGGTAGTGCTATGTCTGAATGAGTGAATTCAAGAGATTTAGAGCTTAATGTACAAATATATTAAAGAATTCACAATATTGTTCTACAGAAATATGTCTTGCATAAATATTTACTGATGCCCCAACAACTACTTTGGAGTAATTGTGTTCACTGTTCTTTTCTCAGTACAGGTAAACATGTTGATATTCTGGTCTGTAGTAATCATGTACACACTACAGATGTAGTAGAAAGACATGAAGTTGAAAAACACTGGAGTTTTCATTACACCAGAAATCATGCGATTACTTCAGTGCTCGTTTCAGCCCATCTGTAACAGCTTCTTTTCTTGCCTTCTCCAGAGACAGCGCCTTGGATTTGAGACCCTCACTCACTCCATAGCCCACATCTTCATGGAATGAGCCATCCTGTGACAAAGACATGCTCCTCACTTACTGGAAATATCTTCAAACTGATTAAGAACATGGAATCAGGTACAGCTCCTGCTCTGCTGGAACAACCAGCCATACTGGTCCTTTGGTGGATAAGTTCACATTCTCCTTGTGTATATAATAAGCAATTAATTAACTGTTGTTTGGTTTGACAGCTCTCTTACCTTTAACTGAACTTTCACAAATGCACTGACTCCAACATAAAATTTCCCATTAATCAGGTCCACAAAATCTGCACATAGTGAACAGTGAGTTAGGAGACATTCAGGACCAACAGTGCACATGGCATTTGTTCTTTTAATAATAAATAATCATGGCACAATCCTAATAATTTTATGCATGTTGTGTAGACCTGTCACACTTACTACATAATTGCTAATAACAACAACAAAAATAATAATAATGAATAATAATAGTCTTCATTTACCCAGCATATTTCGCTAGACAAGATTATCATTCGCAAAACATTCATTCTTAAATGAATGTCATTCTTAAAAGTGGGTTGCACTCACAAAAAGGTTAAGAACCACTGTCCTAGACAATTTTGTGCTTCCAACTTTGCGGCAAATGTTTGAGAAAGATCCACATGTAGGTGTGATGGTCAGGTGTCCATATACATTTGGCCGTATAGTGTATATTGTGCAGTCAGCAACCATGACATTAATTCTCAATTAACTATATAATAATAAAATGCTGCACTGTGATATTTTAATGAATATTCTCCTTTACAAGCTTTGATCGATGAACTACTGGTATATTTATGTTGGTAATATTTAGTGGAGTTGCACCATAGCAACTCTAATTAAAACATACAGTAGATGACAAGATTCAATACAAAATAATACATTATACATTTATTTACCTAATTTCTTGTTATACATTGATTTATAGAATTAATACACAATGATTATACAAATCCTATTTTGTGTTTCAGTACTATTCTTTATATTGACTAGTTTTTCTATTTTTGCAGTCTAGAGGCAGTAAGAAATTCTTCTATGTTGATTAATAGCTGAATATACATAATTATCCAACTGTTCTTCTTATGCGTGACAACTGTTATCCAAAATGTAATAGTCACGTCCATAACAATGACATTTATCTTTGTAAATCAATAGACAACAATGTCAAATCTGTAAAGCCTGAATTGAAACAACACACTAAAACCCATTCACACAGTACTAGTCATATTAGATCATCCTTACCAACATTTTGTTGTGAAATTGAGTGAGACCAGCCATTGTAGCCAAACATTTCATTAGCCAGACTGATGACCCTGTGACCCTCAATGTAACACACCTGCAAACATACAGGAAATATTTAGACAAACTATAAAACCGAAGAAGAAAAAAAAAATCATACATCGCACGCTAGGATTTAATAAAAATACTATACAAACAGAATGAGATGGCCTCCTTGCCTTTTGTCCTCCTCCTGCCTGCCGAGTGCTAATATACTCAGGTCCGAGCTTCTGTTGAAGAGCATTCTGAATGGCCTGGTACTCCTCAGCAGTGTAGTGATACTGAAAAATCATCATTAGCATTTCTGTCTTGAACTTATACTGAACAGTTATATATTGAAGATTTTAATATTTGAGAGTGGCATGGTGGTTCAGTCAGACAATTCCAGTGTCCTGTCTGCGGATTCAGGGTTACTGTCTGTGTGAGTTTCCTAGATTGCCCCTAGGTGTGAATGTGTGTGAGTGAGCGAGTGTCTGTGTGTGTGTGTGTGTGTGTGTACGCATTGTGCCCTGTGATGACAGCCATCTCATTCAGGGTGTATTCCTGCCTCAAGTCCAGTGTTTCTGGCATTGGCTTTAGATCCACCACCACCCTGACCAGGATAGACTGGAATCCATGGACAAACGGATGGATGGATGAGAATCCATTGATGGGTGGACAGATGGATGGATGAGAATCCATTGATGGGTGGATGAGAATCCATTGATGGATGGATGGATTAGAATCCACTGATGGATGGATGGATTAGAATCCACTGATGGATGGATGGATTAGAATCCACTGATGGATGGATGGATGGATGGATGGATCAGAATCCACTGATGGATGAGAATCCATTGATGGATGGATGGATGGATGGATTAGAATCCACTGATGGATGGATGGATGGATGGATGGATCAGAATCCACTGATGGATGAGAATCCATTGATGGATGGATGGATGGATTAGAATCCACTGATGGATGGATGGATGGATGGATCAGAATCCACTGATGTCTGAGAAACCACTGATGAATGAATGGATGGATCAGAATCCACTGATGGATGGGAATCCACTGCTGAATGGATGGATGGGAATTCTTTGATGGATGGATGGAATGGATTGGAATCTATGGTTAGATGGATGAATATGCAGATCGTACAATGCCAAAGTTTTAAGATATATCATATATCTACATCATACAGAGTTTTCTTTCTAAAATATTAAAGCAAGTCTTGAGACTTTTCAGGCTCCTAAGTACAGATCCATTGAAAAACATTAAATCACACATATTTAGACGTTCCTTAATGCATGTTTGAACGTTACTGTTTAAAACTATAACTAGACATGTACATACCTGTCCAAAACACATGCTGGCTATGTGCTTTTTGTCTTCTCTCTCATTACAATGTTCCATGTGAAGCTGTGTTTACTAACGTCCTGAATTATTGTGCATATAGCGGGCAGGTTAATGCTTTCAGCTGTCACATATGGTTTAAACACACTTTGTTGTTAGCTGCCGGCTGCCGCATTGCACAATAATAACTTAGTTAGCTGGTTAGCTGGTTAGAGTTAGCATCCATGCTCATTTGCTCCTCTTGCTAAGATAGTAGTCATGTAGTTCCAGGAGTCAGAGAAAGTCGGTACTGGTGTTTCTACTGCTGTGGAATCTTAAGTTTCTTTTAAATATAATCGTACAAGCAGCGTAAATCTTTTTAAATAAAAAATATAACTTGAATATTATTAACTTCCCGCGTTGAGAAAACGGTGAGCTGCTCACGCCTAGCCGTGGGTAATACGTCATAGAGTAGGCGGTCCGCTAATCGGCTGAATCCCAAATAATCCCTAACTTCTGTAAAAGTGCACTACATAGAGTATAAAACAATGGCTGCGACACCCTATGTAGCGCACTATATTGTCAATATGGCGCCATTTTGAATGCAACCAATATGGCTGAACAACTGTAGTAGTGCTGTGCGTTGGTGTGCCTCTGTTTACATTTTGCTAAAAGATTTTGTAATAAAATGAAATATATTTCCTTGAAATATTAAATGTTATTGATCAGTACAATACTGTATTGTAATAGCTGCACCAGTAAAGCTAACTGAATTGAATATCCAGTGCACTCATGAACTTAAAATGTAAAGGATCAAATGTACACAATAGTTTACAAATGCGATCCTGAAACTGCAGCCTCCGATATTGCAGGAACATACATATGCAGTACAAAGACGTTCAACTAAGCAGACAATACTGTAATAATTTCATTGCATGTCATGTCTAAAGGCTATAATGTTTACAGTGCTGTTGACACGCCTTAGCTCCTAGGTGTATTTAATTCACACCCCTTTGTGTTACACAGCCATCAGATAATGTGTCGATATCATATTACACCGTAAAGCACCTCGGTCTCAGCATACCAGCCCAATCCCAAATGACTCTCCCTATTTTAGTGCACTACTAAGGTAGGGCACTGTCCTTTCAGTGTTTTATGTACTGGTTGCATGCCCTCCTTGTGCCCAATGTTCTCGGATTCAAAGAGACCCTGTACAGGAGAAAGCGCATGCTGAAGATGAATGAATGAACCTGCTATGTAGTCCACTATATTTTCAAAACCTCACCGTTTGGGCTCGAGCCCTCTCGCGTTTCTGCGACTGTGTCGTGCACGGCGCGCGTTCACGTCCCCAGGCAAGCACCTCAGCATCGCACACAGTCTGGAGGAGCGTCTGGCCGCGCGCGCAGTCTGCAAACCGAGCGCGTGTAGGAGGGGCGAGTAGAGGCGAGAGATACCACAGGAATGACAGGAGGAAGCCGCCTTGCCCCACATCCGCATTTACTCATTCAACTCACTTCACGGGAAAACAATAACGCCCTGGATACACAAAGCTCGTGCGCATCTGATCTCTTTATGCTTCCCGTTCGTTGTTTTTTGTGTGTGCATTTTTATTTATTTATTTATTTATTTATTTTGTTTTCCAAAGTTACCGTATCCGAGGTGTCCATGACTGTTTACATGCAGCTCAGTTTACACACAAGAGCGATTGAAGGTGAGTGAAGACAGCGTAATGCACAATTTTTTTCTTTGCATGGCATTTTTTATTCCGCTAATTTCTGCTGCTATAAATACAGGCTTGTTTGTTGGATAAATAACGGGAACGCGCGTGTCCTATCTGCCAGTGAGTACACCGAGTACCGGGGCGAACCAACACCCCCACCCCAGAATGACAGTCAAATGGGTTACAAAGGAAAGCGTCAGGCTGAGCTATAGCACATGGTCAGAGCTAGAAATGTAGAGATGTTCTACATCACACAGACTGGAAAAGAAACTTGATTAAGGGAAGTCTAATGTCCTTGGTCTCTTTAATGGGAGCTTCAGCTGGACGTTGAGCTTACCTGTCCACGTTTATTAAACCGAAGCGCACTCTGAAACGGTTCTGGCACGCCTTTAAACACTTTTCAGTGCAGAGGAATAAAAAAGCAAACACGATTACACATCACGGGACTGTATGTTTTCATGTAAGAGGATTTTCAGTGTAGGAGACAGAGCACGTGTTGCGAAGGCGAGGTGGCACAGTGATGTACGAGTCTTTTGTTGTAGCTCTTTGTTGAACTGCGCATAAACAAATCTGCCGCTAGGTGGCGCGTTTTAAACACATTGTGTATCACATGTTTTGTGTGTTCCCCTGTTCTAACGAGTCCTTAGTAAGCTCACGTAGTTTTGAGCTCAAGACCTGCCTGTGCCAGGTTTGTTAGAGCACAGAAAATGCTAAATTGGGCTGAGCTGCACTCTGAGAAGAAAAAAGGGCACTGATCAGTGCTTAAATAGTAAAACGTGAGGTACCTGAACGCTAAGGGAGAGGTGATCCAGCAAGTGGACAGGGGAGGGAATACGGTAGGTCCCAGAAGACACAACAGTGCTCCAAGCACTTCATTTAATGAGGTTATTGAATGTCATATGCCTAGGGATTAGTTGTGTAAACCTCAGACTACCATACAATACGATACAGTTTTGATTCTTAAGGCCTATATCGATATCTGACAATACCTCTGAATCGGCTATGATAGAGTTTGATTTCATTTTAGTAGATTCTGATTGATGTATCACCAACTTTGTGTAGAATCTCAGACAGGCCTACTGTTAATTAGCAAATTATGATGACACCAAGAAGGACTATTTTAAGTATCAAGGTTATGGCCAAGCCTATTTACACATTAGCTTAAAAATATGAATTATTTTTTACACACCAGTTGTCTGTCCTTTTTCAGTAATAATTAATGCTCAATTATAATTGATAATAATCTATTTATAATTAATTACAATCAATAATAATCGATGTAGGGTTGCAACTAACTATTATTTTGATAATCTTTTAATCTGTCGATTATTTCTTCGGTTGATCGATTAGTTGGATTAAAAGGCCGATTTCTATTTTCTGTTTTTTTTTTTTTTTTTTAAAAACCCTGTTATTTCACATTCTGCCCAATGTTGTCCTTCAAACATTGTGCAGATTGAAGACTATGAAAAAGGTATTAAATGTATCTATGTTGGCCATGCTGTACATTGTGAAAAGGATTTTAAAAAATCTTAACTTTATATTTAGACTACAAATTATATTTTGAAAACAAACAACAAAAAAAAAACAGATTTTCCACAAGCTTTAAAGCAGAAGTTAAATCACTATATTAAAAATGCTAAAAAAAAAAAAAAAAAACCAAAAGCACAAACTAAGTGCTAACTGGTAAGAGGTTGAATGTTCTGCAGTAACACACGCATTCACTCATCTGAACACGGTAACATGTTACTTTATTCTGTAAATGTATGACACTTCTTACATTTATATACAATTA
>JANDJT010000217.1:16712955-16743376 GCA_024331685.1 Stegophilus panzeri
GAGGCGCATGCGTGGACTTGCGCTCATTCAGTGAAGTTTAATGGAGGCTCACTTGCTGTCAGGACGAACCTTTATGTGAAATGGAAATACTGGCGTAAATTTCTAACATCTACAGATAAGGATATAAAGGTAAAAATTTAATTTCTGCGCTGAAGAAAACATGTCTGGAACACATTAAACAGCACACGCATCTGTCGCAGCATCTGATATGACAAGCCACGTTAATACACTTACGAGTTTGTTTGAAGCGCTAAATATAAAACATTCTCATGTTTTGGACAACCTGGATCATGCACTTTTCCTGCAGCAGCTCACTCTGTGACTTCTGCTGTTTTTCAGATGCATTTTATTCATAGAAATGCGTTTTTCACCATTGTGAAAATGGTGAAATTATTATAGATTTTATCGATTAGTTGTTGTAACCCTAAATCGATTTATGATTGTTGGTGATTCATTTCTGTAGTTGTTTTTTAATCCGATAGGGATTGCAACCATCACATTTCAGTGGTACTGTGGGAGGACTGGAGGAGTCAACTGCACATTTCCTGTGTTAAATTTCACAATGATATGATGTGCTCAGTTGTGCTAAACCTCACAACAGACATATTGCTCAGTACTGTAGGCCTTACAAAAGTACATATTGCCCTTTAAAACAACATAACTCAAATATAACAACACGAATGCTGATATCAGCAGAAGAAATGTCTTTCTTATCTTTCCTAATTATCCAAATTACTCCACAACACCATCATCTAATTTACAGTCTCCTCCCGATGTCACAATTTACTCTGCTAGTCTGTGTCCTTTAGATAGCCAAAAATAAACATATGACGAAAGGGTTGAATTTTGTGTGATGGGCCAACAAATTTCAGAAACAGAGACAAAGCCTCCCTTGCTTCTTTTTTTGCATTTTGTTCTGCCTTATCCCTTTTGCTTACTTTTTTAAGAAAGTCAGCTGCCTTTTTTCACCATATTTATGATGCTTGAGTACTGAATGACTGATAACCCAGGCACCAATTGGTCATCGTGAAAATAAGACAACTCTACACAGTAAAATCCCTAGTGTTGCATTAACACCCAGCGTGTTCATTTGTGTCCAATGGACTTCTATAAACACTGTAGGGTGTAACTTCAACACTGTGGGTGTTAAATCAACACTGGTAATTTTGCTGTGTATATTTGAAATGGAGGTGACACATAAAGAATGATTATTCATTAAATTACTTTATTATTATTTATTTGATTTTCATTTTGATAAAAGCTGCAGAGGTGCCTGATCCATGTTAATAAGAGCTAGAATGGAGGCAATTCAAATCTGTTGGGTCCAGTTCAGACATAATCCAACACAAATTAAGTATTGGTACTAAACTGTCACTGTCACCTTTATCTGTGTCTTTAAAAAAAAAACTCTTAAGGTACATAATTTAACTATAATTACCTTTAAAAGGTTACTATGCAGCTTTCTAGCTAAAACATACTAAAGGTATAAAAGATCTACAACTGAGGATACGAACCCAGTAACAAGGAGAGGAGCTGTTTAATACCTGTTTTTTTTTTTCTTTCCTGAAAGTGTTTTTTTTTAAGGTAAGCCTACACAAGAGATGTTCCACACAAGCTTTGGATACTGTACAGTCTATGTGGGTCTCCTTTCTATCTTTTGAGGCAAAATAAAACTTTTTATACCACTACAGGTCCCTGGGTAGTCTACTTCCCCCACAGTGACACTCCTCCTCTTAGTACATAATACAAGTGAATGTTGGACCTTGAAACATACTACAGTTTCACAGCACATCATTTTAACCTATTATCTCACTTGCAGACACACACAAACACACACACACACACACACACACACACACATTATGTTGGTTTTATCAGCCTTGTGAGGTACTTTCAGTACTTTATTTGTACTGGATCATACTGGAACAGGATTTGGCACCTGTGCAGCTTTTTTGTATGCAAAACTGTATGGAGCAGAACAAGATGCTAAAAAAAAGCGAGGGAGGTTTCCTTTCTGTTTCTGAAACTTGTTGGCCTATCCACTCACAAAATATATATGTATATGGGTTCTTGGATATCTAAAAGACACCACACTGGGTATTTCCACTGATTGTGTAGCTGTGTCATGCCATGCTTACACGTAATATGAACCTTGAAACCAAAGTGAATTGTAAATCACACACTTTTCTTTTGTAATGTAACATAAGAGTTGGGCAAAATGCAATTGATTAGAGATTACAGGAGGAAAACTTTATAATGTTTTTTAGATGATTGAAACTGAAGAACTGTTCACAATATGACATGTGCCATGAAGGTCACATAGGTCAAAACCCTCTTCTATTTCTATCATTATGAGGATGTTTGGTCCCCATAAAAACATGCAAGCTGTAAAAAATTTACACACTCCAATATGGCTTCCATAAATTCCTCTATTGAACTATCAAAGATATCAGAATGTAGGAAACACTGGAATTAATTTGATTCAGTGTTTTTGGACACTATTTGAAAGTAATATGGTATTTGACATATAGAGGAGAAAAATGCAATTTTGGACGTAACAAGAGACCGGGAACACTGACCACAAATACATAAACACAGACCCAAATTTGTATGATACAGGACAGAAATCAGGGTGAAACTCCATTAACTGGTTAATTAAACATTATTATTTACAGCAATAGTCTTAAAATAAATCCACATTGTTGTGAATATCCCTGTTTATTTCTTTGTTTTTACTCATCTGTACACTTTGAAATCAAACTTGTTGCCACTGTGTGTTCTCAGGAGCTTTAGTCTGAATGAATGTTGGAGTCTCTCTCTGCATTGCTTGAATAAAGATGCTGGAAGACTTGAGTGGGACACACACCAGACCAGGCAAACTTAAAACAGGCTCATTCAGCTTCTCGGCCCTGGCGTCCCTACCACACTGCCTTCACATGGACTCCAGTACACACCCTATCAGGAGGTAAGATTATAATGAGTCTCTCAGCACAGCTAGGCGAGACAGTCATGATTCATTATACTGTTTCTCCAAATTTTATGGCACACTGTGCATCTTTCCTGGTTATCAGTCTGTCATTCTGTTTCAAGAGAGATCACTAGAGTCAAATGATCATAAATCAACAGTCTAATGTAATAGCCATAAACCAATAATCCCTGTATTGGCTCCCGTAGTTCGCCTTGGCTTTACATAATTGCAAATGGCACAAGCACATGGACTAGAGAGTAACACACAGTAATACTGACTCACAAATCTTTCATCTGTGAAATGTTTAACCTTGAGCTTTAAAATGTGACTCATTTATAATTCACACTCAGTTCCTGCTTTCACAGTGGTGTCTGTGGGTTTAATGAACAGACATAGACACATGAGGACACATTTAGGTGAGCTGAAATCCCACATTTTGGCTTTAAACTCCGAGCTCCCACATCCTGAACAATACCAGTTGTATAGTGCTACTTCTATTTATGCATCTCAAACCTAGTCTAAATATACAGCTAAGTAGTTAAGGGTTAATCAGGAAACTGCACAATTTTGTACAAAATTTGCTCATTGATATAAACAAATCCATTCAGATGTAAATTTTAGTATTATCATGCATGGTGAATATTTGGTGATTATACCACAGCAGTTGTCTTCTTGATACTGATTGGTCAGAAGGTGTTATATTTAATTATACCACAGCTCTGTTGAATTAGTCAGAAAGCGTCACACAATTTTCTGTAACCATAGCTCTGCCAGCTCTAATTCACATCACAGGTTTATATTATATTAATGTGCTTGTTCTAAAAACATTACGTTTTTATAGCAACAACTCATTCGTAGGGACTTCATGGTGGACACCACATAATCTAAGGCTAATAATAAATGGATTACAAACGTGTTGTTATTTAACAAAGAAAATCTTATAATTGGTTATATGGTTTTCTGCAAGGCAATATTTATATAACATTTTTGGAAGGGCTTTGTAAAAGTTAGTAAGTTTTCTGCCACTGGAAATTTTTCAGGACAGAGGAGTTTGTGCTTTCTGGTTTCTAGGTGACATGACAGGTCATGGTTTTTTTTTTTTTTTTGTCTTATTAACTTCGAGAGAGAAAAAAGAGACTGAAGAATGTTATAAATGAATGTTTATATCTGCTACTGATGACAAGAAATAATTTGTCTTGCAGATGTTCAGCAGCATTAAATGTAACAACTGTTTATTGCTGTTATAACAGGTAGCAGAGGGCTCTATAGATTACATACAGCTCCATTAATGGCTAGATGTTGGATTAGAAGTCATTTTAGATAAAAGCATTCACAAAAGAACTAATATAAAAAGTAAAAGTAAAGAAGTCTACCTTTAAAATCTGAATCAGCTGACTTGCATCATCTTTGGCAAGTGCTTGCTTCAACACTTTCTCTTTCTTTTTCACTGCCTTGCTTTTCAGTGTTGTTTTGAAGTCGAGTTCTCTGCTCTGAGAATTTCCTTATCAGAATTAAACAGTTGCACTGCTGACCTTCACTTACGTAACACTGTGCTTGTGAAACTACTACTGCAGTGGGAAAAAAGGGAACACCACTCAGAGTTGTATTTCAACTCTAGTAGTATTATTTCTTAGTATTATTTATTAGTATTATTTCAGGAACATGAGCATAAATTAACATCTAAAAAGAATACCACATGCAATAAGTGATATTTTAAGCACGTAGGGCTATTGTATCGTTTTATTTAAACACAAAAACTCTATTCAATTCAGTTTTATTTGTACAGCGCTTTTAACAATGGACATTGTCACAAAGCAGCTTTACAGAAATATATAAATTCAAAATTTAAATTTTAAATGTATGAATTTATCCCTAATGAGCAAGTCAGAGGCAACGGTGGCAAGGAAAAACTCCCTGAGGTGATATGAGGAAGAAACCTTGAGAGGAACCAGAGTCAAAAACAGAACCCATCCTCATCTGAGTGACACTGGATAGTGCCGTTATAAATAATCTATAACTTCTATAGCTGTGTACTACATGGTCAAAAGGTGTTATTGTTTAACCAGGAAATTCATTACAGTTTTCACATGAAATCTATTTTGTTGACGTTGTCACCTGTTCACTGATGGAGAATTGAGTGCAAAACTGTTTGTGGCAACTGCAGTCCTAAAGCTATCATACCATTTGTAGTCCTAAGCCAACATAGCAAAACTGTTCATATGAATTGTGGTCCATAGCCATCTTTATGGTTTTTATGTGTAACCATACTCAATTATCTCAATGATCTTTTGGCTGTCCATGTGGGGCCATCCTCACCAAAAAATTTAAGTAGTGCAATTTCTTTCTATAAAGCACTGATTTGAACATTATTGGCACACTTATGATTAATATTTTGTGCCTTTCCTGAAGCGAATACCAGCACTGAATCTCTTCCTGTAATGTCTAACAATATTGTGCACACTTCTGGAAGAATCATGGTCCACTTTTCCATGCAGCATTTAAGCTCCTTTATATAGTTTGGTTGGTTCATGTTGACTTGCCTCTTCAATTCAGACCTCAGGTTTTCAGTAGGGTTCAAATTTAGAGATTGAGATGGACATTGGAAAAACAATGATTTTGTGTTTCTATTTATGGCCTAGCATTAACCTCCTGGTAGATGCAACCAGGTTTTGGAATGAATTTGCCATCAAGCTTTAGCAGCCACAAAACACCTCCAAGTGTCAGTGATCCACCTCTGTATTGTACACTGGATATCAGATGCCTTTCCTTGTATGCAGCCTCCCTTTTGTCACTAAAATGCTGATGATCAGCAAGGTTATATCTAACCATGACACTTGTTGCCTGTTGTAGTTCTAATGATGCTAGGTGAATTTCAGGCGAATTCTCAGAAAGGCCTTGTATATTGTAGTGCTTCCCAACAGCTTATTGTTGTGAAAGTGTTTTTTTAATGAGTGATTTTGAAACTTGAAAACCACAAGAATCAACTGAACTGTGCAATTCTAAAATCTGTGATCTTTGTACCATTTTTTCCCCCCTCCTTCACCAACCTCCTCACTGTGTTCGCATGGGTCCAATTCCTGTTTCAGACTTGTGAAATGTTTTGTTATGACCTTGATTGTGCTTAATGGTATTTTAACTGCTTAAGTATTTTATATCCATTACCTGATTTGTGCAGGTCAGAAGAATATCTGGCTCTTTTGTGTTAAAAGGTCTTTGGTTTTACTCCTGGTAATGGATGACAAAGGGATTTAACATGTGCAGCATCATATTTATACCCCAGGGAAACAGTTCAGAGTTCCTGGGGATTGAAAGCAAATAATATACTTTTTTTTTTAAGAATTACAATTTGCATTTTCTTAAAGATATTCCTTAGAGGTGTCAGTAATTTTGGCACATTATTTGGCACATATTTGTGAGAGAAAATATTATTATTTTTAAAAAATTATTATTATTTTGTGTAATGTTTATTTTATACAATCATTTTACTCATTTGTATGAATGGTGCCAATAATTCTGGAGAGCACTGAATGTTCTATTACCTTATCTTATAATAAGGCTGTTTTTTTTTTTGTTTTGTTTTTTTGTTTTTTTTAGATCTGTGTGTGTGTGTGTGTGTGAGGAATCTGAGAATTAAACATAAAGGGGAAGGAAATTAATTTCTGAAGAAAGACGATCTTGACTCAAGACCAGCTGTTAACCTCTACTTTCACTTCCCCCTCCCTTCTCCACCCTGAGTCATGTTTACTCCTGGCTTTGTCAGACTCAGCTCGGGACAAACTGTGCCGTTTCTCTCTCTCTCTCTCTCTCTCTCTTTTTCACATGATCATGAGGACTCTGTACCGGCTGAGGTTAGTGAGCTCGCCGAACCTGAGTCAGCTGGGCAAGAATGAGAAGACATCACTTGAGGAGCGTGGATCTGGGCCAAACGCCACATGGAACAGGTGACCTTCATCTACACTGCCTGTCTTTATAAATAATGTGCTTATTTTCTGCATGTGATTAATTGCCAGTGTAGCTACACCTGTATACTTATGGACTATTAAATGAAATGCATTTAAGCAGTCATTATAGTTTTAGTTATACATTCAGATTATATATTTATATTATAGATTGAGTTTCTCTGTATTTGTACTTTTTTATCACAGCATTCACAATGCCGTTATTGGTGTTTTCCAAAAGAAGGGACTGGCTGACAACGAGCTCTACACACTCAATGAAGGTGTGAGGTGAGTCAAGTCAGTTTAACCTAATTCCACTCAGCTGCTTATCAGCTGATTATCTGTACCTCAATGGATAGATCGTAAGTACAACTATAGGACATCATGGTATGCTTTTACACACTGATATCTTGTGTATTTTTTAATATCACTGCATAATTTATAACTGAAGTAGTAATCATATATGGTGTGTATAGTGCAGCAAGAAAAGAATTCAAAATCTAAGCATAATGAAAAGATCAGCCTTATAATCTGGCAGCGTTAGAAGTTAGAACATGTGTCAGAACAATGTGGGGGTGAATATTTCAGCTTAATATCATAACCAAAGACTGTTCAGAGGCTATGAAAGCAGCTGGAGGTAGTTATAAAGGCAAAGAGTTGGCATACAATATTTAGAAATGGAAATGCAAACATCTGAAATATCACTTTGGTATATTTCAGTATCAGAGACTTATACCTTATATGAACTTTTTGTTACATGTACTGTAAAAAGTAAGGAATATCAGTGAACTTTAACACACTAGTTGGTAAAAATTAACACTGTTGTACTACAGGTATGCACTAAATTTTGGCACTCAACTGTATGTAGCACATTATATTTTATACAGTTTGTTCCAGTCTACTAATTTGATTGGTCCAGCGGCATTCCAAGATTGCTTATATTTCCTATAACCGCACTGGGACAGTTCATTGTGTATCACTTTGTTTGTCTGTGTTCACCACATAAAATTCCACTTTCTATTTTGAAACGGTTACTACAGTAGTGTTAGTGACATCATCAGTGGACATGGCAAACGATACTTTTCATGAATATAACTTTTGACTTAAGATATCAAAGCTTGTCAAATGAAGATGAAAAGGAAGAAGAGACTAGAGATCGACCAATATTGATTTTTTTATAACCGATAATTTGCATGTTTATGTGCCTGATAACCGATATTTATTTCTTGTTTTACTTCTGTTTTTGACACAATGATAACAACACCACTGAACTGAACAAACCATTTTATTTACAACAATTTTGTCAATTTCACTTCCTCCTTGCGTACAAAACAATACAAAACAACTCTTATTCATACACCAATAAAAAGAGCGATCTGAAGGAGTGCAAAAAAGAAAAAAAAAGTGCACTGTTACTAATGTGTCTTTTTTTTTTTTTTAATAAAAGCATTGATGAGATAAACAGTTTGTGACTCGGTGAGTTCGTCTTGATTTCTTAGCGCCAAGGTGCTTAAACTACACATCAAGAATTTATGTATCATATCTCATTTGTGCATTAATGGCTATGTTAAATAAAGGGATTAATTAAAGCAAAGCAAGTATACTTTACCTGTGCACACCTTGACTCGTCTCCGCTCGGATGCAGTGGCGCAATGGTGGTCCTGCACGCAATTCTCAAAACGCCCACAAGATGGCGCCATTTATTGGTGGATCTGATATTACAAACGTGATATCCAACTATGGGAAAATTATTAAATATCAGGAAAAATATCAGTAAATCTGATTATCGGTCGATCTCTAGAAGGGACACCAATTTTACTGGAAACAGGAGTGTACAAATCATTATGAGCTAGCTAGCCGACAGGTTTTATAGTGAGTGTAGCTTCTTTGGGATCTGTTTCTTCTAGCAGTGCAAAAATAAACAGAACATATGGCCATATTGTGTTCGAAAAATCATTACTCAATATTAATTTCTTGTTTATAGAAGTATTGTATAAAAGCAATATTGCACTCGCAATCATATGGTTTACTGAATATCAGGATGGGTCTGATTACCTACAGCACTCGCCCTGTGGGCTCATGTTTACGGCCAAATCACAGCTATGCCGATATTCTGTATAACCACACTCTTGCTCAAGCGATACTGCTTAAATATCATATGTAAAGAGTAAAACACAAGAGGCATGCTGGAAATAATCCATGACAGGCTGGTGTGATATAGGAAAACTAATCCACTTCAGAACCCCTTCAGAGTATTTCATTCCTATTATACTACAGCAATTTGACAACAATTAATTATTTTTATTTATTAAAGAAGTCATAGATTTTTACCCATTTATAGTTACGTTTCCTTTTGAGAAAATGGAAGAAACAATTTAGCAAGCATTAAACAGTTTTAATTAATAAGTAAAAAAAGAAAGAAAAAAAAACTTGTCATTTTACCAAGAAACTGAAAAAAGCCCTCTGAAAATGTCTGAAAACTTAGTCTTAAAGTACTGACACTGGAGACTCCTTCCAAAAATGTTAAATATACATCTC
Source organism: Stegophilus panzeri (assembly GCA_024331685.1). Lineage (NCBI taxonomy): Eukaryota > Metazoa > Chordata > Actinopteri > Siluriformes > Trichomycteridae > Stegophilus > Stegophilus panzeri. Next base: position 16,722,400 of record JANDJT010000217.1, read on the forward strand.
CTCACATATAACATAAGACACCATAATCAACGATCTGTTTTTGTGGCGCATAAACCACACAAGTCCATGTGAAGTAGCTGTTACTATAGAAATGATAACTTAATATCATTAAGTTAAGGTAATTAGAACAAGTGCATTAATATATAAACCTGTGATTTAGCCTGCAGCCAGAACTACTGTCAGAGCTGCCATTATAGAAATTACCTACTGACCAATCAGACTTGAGAATTCAACAGTCCTGTGGTATACTATATATATTATAGATAAATTATATCTAATAATCTTTAATTATGTGTGCTTTTTGAGCCCAAATTCAAAAGTTTTTTTAAAAATATATAATAAGGAATATAAAGTATTCAAAGAAATCATAATAAATAATATTTAATTAACTTTCATTAAATCATTAATGAACAAACTATAAATCTATACATATAGATACAAATAACTACTAAACGACTATTAAATTTTTATCTGGATTGATCATAATTCTTTCTACTGATACTGAATCTTACTAATTTATATTGCAAACATGAATAATAAAAATGTAGCTGTATAGCATAATGCAATTATTAAACATGATAGGAAGTTCATTAATAGACTGATCTTGTGTTGCTTTTTATTCAGGCAGCTGCTGAAAACTGAACTGGGCTCATTTTTTACTGAGTATCTGCAGGTAAGGTGAAACATATGTATATGTTGACACAATACACTGATTCATTAAGCAGCCATTAAACATCCCTCTTCCTTTTCTCCCCCCTCTCTCTTTTTCCTCCTCTTTCAGAACCAGCTGCTGACCAAAGGCATGGTCATTCTGAGGGACAAAATAAGATTCTATGAAGGTAAAAAAAAATAACAAACCCTGTAGAGACACCATTCTTCATGACTAAATCACAGTTGTGAATATAAGGCTGATGCAGGGTCTCAATCCTCAGACTACAACTGTGAATTCTTTCACAGGTCAGAAATTACTCGACTCCCTGGCTGAGACATGGGACTTCTTCTTTTGTGATGTTCTCTCCATGCTGCAAGCCATCTTTCACCCGGTCCAGGTAGCCTAGTCCTAGCCTCCATCTACACTGTCCTTTTGTGCAGTGTCCACTACTTTCCCCATCCCATTTGGTTTGTGCTGTTGTTCACCAAATGTTTTCACCTACAGTATATCTACACTTTTTTTTGTCAGAAGATAAGATAAACCGCCTGCAGATCTAGGCTACAGCACTACCCACTGGTTTTTAAACTTCATACAGTTGTGGTAATGAATATGTAACCCACAAAGATGCCACAACGTTTCTTTAGAGCAAGGCCGCAGAAAAAACATGTTTGGTTTCCTAGAGCGTCCTTAAAGCACCTTTTGGTTCATGATTCTTTAAGTATTTTGTTGTTGCCACAATAAACTGAACAATCGTTTTCCATCACAAAGATCTTTCAACATGATGGTCACATTTACAGTGCGATTTTTTTTTTTGCTCTCGGTGGAACCAACAATGGAAATCAATTAACCAAAGAACACTAAACATATGGTTTTTCCATGGTGTCACTTAAAAAAAAAAAAGTACTTCTGACATTTTTTCTTTTTAAAGAGTGTAGTAAAGGTCTCATATGTATGTAGTTCACAGTAAAGCACTGTGTTATACTTATTGAGTTATTATGCTAATAAGAGTTATGTAAGCCATTGTTTAGCCTCAGTTCCTAAGCAAGAGAATGAGAAACCAAGTCATGCCTATAGAGTGTGCCATAAAAGTCATTTTCTTTTAGCAAATAGAATAAGCACTGAGTTGTGACAAGGTAGCATTTACATTTATAGGCTATGGAGATGCACGAATTTGAATCTTTGCACCAGCGTCAATTTAGAACAGTGTGTAGTGAGCTCTGAATTATAAAGTCTGATACCAAATGGCCTCTTTTTTTATTACTAGAATACTGTTAGATGTGGTTTTCTTTTTCTGTCCCTCCTTCCATGTGTTTCTCTTTACCTGGCCCAGTGAAGAAGCCACGGCCTCAAAGCTCATCAAGGCTAACAAATGTTCTTCTTGTTGTTGTTGTTTTCTCAGTTAAGAAATACTGTATACACCATACTGCATGATATTCAATTTGGATAACAGCTTTAAATGATATCCAGTTTAATCACTGTTTGATTTAAATATATCTTTCATAAATTAAATCATTAATCATGTATGATGATCACAGATTATCGTATTATCACAGAAAATAACATTAAAACCACTGACAGGTGAAGTGAATAATATTGATTATCTCATTACAATGACACCTGTCAAGGGGTGGGATATATGGGCAGCAAGTGAACAGTCAGTTCTTAAAGTTGATGTGTTGGAAGCAGGAAAAATCGGCAAGTGTAAGAACCTGATCAACTTTGACAATGGCCAAATTGTGATGGCTAGACGACTGGGTCAAAACATCTCCAAAACAGCAGGTTTTGTGGGGTGTTCTGGGTTTATAGTGGTTAGTACCTACCAAAAGGTGTCCTAGGACAAATGGTGAACCGGCAACAGGGTCATGAGCGCCCATGGCTCACTGATGCGCATGGGGAGTGAAGGCTAGCCCATCTGGTCTGATCCCCCAGAAGAGCTACTGTAGCACAAATTACTAAAAAAGTTAATGCTGGCGGTGGCAGTGTGATGCTCTGATCAATGTTCTGCTGGGAAACATTGTACTCATAGCTCATGATGGAGCTATCTGGGCCAATACCTTCCAGATGACCAAAAAATTTTATAAATCTGCAAAGCATATATAACACATAATTAGGTCCATGATTGGGTTCAGTGTCGGGAGAAATCAGAACATTTTGCAGCAAGGTCCCTCATTGTTGTTTTTAATGATGTTACGTTGTATGAATCAGGGGAAGGAGCCGTCGATACGGCAGTTGGCTCTGCTGCTCTTCAGGAACACTATCACTTTAAACATGAAGCTGGATGAAGCTCTGTCCAGACCACGTGCCCGTGTCCCTCCATCCATTGTCCAGATGCTTCTGGTCCTCCAGGTACGGAACACACATAAAAACCCAGCCTATGTGTGTGTGTCTTCGCGCTCATTTTTTCGCATTTGTTAATTGGGTTTGTGGTGAATGATGTACAGGGCGTTCACGAGTCGCAAGGTGTGACGGAGGAGTACCTGAAGCTGGAGTCACTCATTCAGAAGGTGGTGTCACCCTACCTGGGGACACACGGGCTCTGCGCACACGACTGTGACGCCACCCACTGTTCGTGCATTTTGGGTAAGAGAAATAATTTAGGATCATTTAGGCATGTGCTGATATTAAATCAGAGAACGTTCCTAACTTTTTAACAGTTTATATGTACCTGTTTCATTTAGCAACATCCAAAATGAAAAAGAAACCTAATGTTTCAGACTCCTTTATGCTACTTTAGCAATAACTTTCAGCAAGATGTTCATTACATTTGTTTCTACTCGCAATTTATTAGTTGCACAGCTTAGAAGAAAAGCTGAACTATGCTTTTTTTTAATAGGACCAGCTCTTGCCTCATCAAGCTAGCTTAACTTTTTTTTGACTCAGTGAGTTTTTTAAAATTATTTTTTGATTACATGTAAAATGTGTGCTGATGAAAAAAAAGTATGAAAACACCCTTATTTGTGTCTAGGTGTAACTTTTGTGCTCTCCACAAATCTGTCGTAGCTATGTCCTATTTAGCAGGTGCAACCTACATGCTTAAAAATAAAAGTTTTTTATGCCATAGGAGAACCCTTTTAAGCTGCACGAAGAACCTTTTACTGTGAAGTTCTTTAAAGAACCATCTATTAACTGGTGCTTTAAAGAACCCAGAAAAGGTTCTTCACAGCAGTGCCACAAGGAACCGTGTTATCAGAAGTTCTCTGAAAAACACTTAGTTAGTGCTTTAAGGAACCAAAGTAAGGTTCTTAAGAGTGATGCCCGGAGAACCTTTTCCAGTCCCACAAAGAACCTTATAGTGTTCACTTAAACCCATTAAGGGATGATACCTTGAAGAACCAATCACACTGCTCTGAAGAACCTATAATGAACCATAAAGAACGTCTTTAATCTACAAAGAAAATATAGCTCAAGTCAAGAACCCTATACAATGAAAAATGGTTCTTGACCAGAAGAAGGTTCTTTGCAGAACCTATGGTGCTGTAACCAACCATTAAAGAACCTATATTTTTAAGAGTGTACTCTAGCTATCTAGGCAGCATCCTCCTGAGAGGAAATGTCATTACTGAGAACGGTCCACAATAAAAATGTCCTGCGTATCGAATATAGCGGTATTATATAATTGATTATTGACACATCCTTACTCCTAGAATAAATTGTTCTTCCTGTTAAATGTACTTGTTCATGTATATTAGACAATCAGATCAGTATTGTATGCTTCACTGTTCACAGAAAATCGTTTGCAGTGGTGCTGGTCCAAAACGGCTGAAATCCCCTCCACTAACCCAGTGGTGCGCTCCAAGAGCTACAACATCCCCATGCTAACCCCCGTGGCCGAGTACGACACGGAGGTCGGCTCTGTGGGTAGCGTGGGTATCCGTCGCCACTCAGCCTGTGAGGTCACTTCCTGTATGGAGCAACAGGGCTTCTCCCTCTCGGTCAGTGTGGAGACGAGTTCCACCCCCAGGATCTCGCTGGACCACGAGCTCACCTTACCTACGGCAAAGCGTGGAGCCACTGCACAGCCTGCTCTAATCCTACCATCCATCTTCATCCAGAACTCTGCGGGGCCTTTACACACTCCGACGTCCATCTCGGAGACAGATAAAGCCATGTCTTCACCCACTAGCTGCTCCTCCAGTCCGGAAACCATAGTCATGCAGGGTGTAGAGTCTGTGGATTCTGATCAGGATGGGATATTCATTGACTTTTCCCACTGCTGCTCGGACTCTTTCGGCGCCATCAGGAAGACGAGCTGACTTGTATAACACAATGAATTCGACCGTATGGTTTATTTCAAACACTACACATGAGGCATGTGCTGATACTGAAATTTTCACATCACACGTGTTGCCTACGTGATTAATGGGAGAGCCTTGTATGAGAACAGCACTTCTTGAATTTTTTTGTCCAACATAAGAAACCTGAGAAGACAGCTGTCCTTACGCTGCTCTCCAAATGGGACAGTCTTTAGTCTTTACTCTCAGGAGCACGAATGCTGTCTAGAAATGCTCACAGCCTCCTCACAAATTAAACACAGAGCTAGTGATGTTGAATATTGTTGAATATCACGCTGTACTGTATGACTGTTTATCGGCATTCAGACTGTGCTTGGCAAGACCTCAGTTTGGAAAAAACAAACAAATAAATACTGTGTTAGATGTTTTATAGCAAACACTTTTATAAGATGTACTATACTTGTGCATTTACTGTATGTTTTCGGGATTTTTATCTCATTTTATAGGTACATGTTGTCACAAGGAGAATTTAATTTGCCTCAACAATTCTCCATGAACATATAAATAACTTGCAGATCTGAAATATGTGATCAGCCAGCATTATCATTTCTTTCATGCTTGTGCCTTCATCATCCAGGTATGGCGCAGTTTAGGTGTTTAACATCATAGTTCATATTGCTGCAGCTTACAGGTAAAATGTGAATGATGCAACATCTATGAACATTCTTAGTTAAAAGAAAAAATTTCAGACGTCTGTCCAAGAACTTGTTTAACATAATCGTGTAAAAATGTGTGTGTGTGTGTGTGTGTGTGTGTGTATTTTTGTTTGTTTGTTTTTTTCAATAGTGCAAAAATTATTAAGGGTAAAAAAAATAATGCAAAATGTGAGACAATATGATGTATTTTAAACAGAAAAATTTATTTGCAGCTCAATTCAGGTAATTGATTTTTTTATCTACATCTCTACAGTTATTTTCCTGGCATGATGCATTACAATTTTAATTGGTGCAAATTATAAACATTAGAATAAATTGAATTTTATTCATATTATTTGATATGCAAACGATTCTGAGATTTTGTTATTTATTTTTTCCTGATCTTTCAACTGGGACATCAAGCTGCTTAACAGCATCAAATAACAAGGAGGACTAGTGATGTCCTAACAGACATTAGGAAAATAATAGAGGACACGTCTTCAATTTGTAAGTAAAATAATTGTGTTTAAAATGTATGACTTTTGAGAAAATGTGAACTGTGTTTTGATTGTAAATAGATTATTTAATTGTTCCATTTCTATCATGAAATGATGTAACAAATTTTTAGGGCATATTTATAAAGTTATCTTATAGTTATATGGTTATGTAGTTGTATAGAATTGTTTTTACACATACAGGTTTGTTTTTTCTTGAGCATTTAGAAAAAAAAATAGTTTTGGGAGATGAGGTGCAGATGATGTAGAAGTTTTTTAACTAGCGTTTGTCATTTTTGACAATTTGTCGAATTTAGGTTTATCATAATCTCTTTGTGCTTTGTTATGATACTGAATATACTTTGTTTTTGATGATACTGAATATCTATAAATCTATTGCTTTGGCGGCAAAAACACTTTTTTTTTTTAATTGCTGAGTGGTAAAGACGCCAGCAGGCGGCGCACCGGAGTGTTGGGGGTCGAGCTAAGGTTCACGTTTAGTACTTTTTTTTTTGCAAACCATGTTGGCTAAAATTATTAAGTCGATGTTGCTGTATTTTTTATTATTTTTATTTTTATTTTTTTTACATATATAATAAACATTTGAGACTTTCAGCTCCCTGTAATTATTTGTAATATTTAAACATTTAAGGTAAAAAAAAAAGAAAGAAAAAAGAAAAGAAAAAAAAGAATTAAATCCGTAAGGTTTATAAAAAAAAAAGAAGAAGAAAAAAAAAAAAGAAGAGGGCCACCGGAAGTGAGGTAGATAGGCCAAATCCCAAATGGCTCTCTATTGAACAAGAAGTGCACTACGTAGCGCATGGGATCTATTATTTCATACTCAGTGTAGTGCACTAGTGTAGGCTTTGTGTACCGATTTGAGTAAGCGCTCATTGGAATGGCTGTGAAGTATCGGTGTTAATTCCGCATTGCCTAAAAATATATATATATATATTTTTTTAAATGTGGAGTTAAATTCTGAGGGTGAACATGTCCTTGGACGTTTGGTGCAACAGAAGAACTGTTTTATGATTTAAAAAACCACAAGTTGGACTTTAGTAAACAAAGGCTCGGTCATACAAAAGCGGTGTGTGTGTGTAACGAATGTTAATGCTAGCATGTTTGTGTTAGCTTAGCCTGAGAGACTACCAGAGACGGTATACACACAAGAAATCAAAATAACAGTCTCGCTTATAATCTCGCGATAGTTAATCATTTGCGCAGCTACTGCGAAAGAGTGTGTGTTTCCTGATCTCTAAGTTTTACCAGGAGTTGACTGATTTAGCGACATTTTAAATGCTAGCTGGCTAGCTAGTTTAGCTTAGCCTGTTGGCTAATCTCGGCGAGACGGTGTAGACCCGGAGTTTGGCGGAGAGCGGTGAGATGGAGACCCACGTCTCAAGCCTTTTCCCGGAGATTTTAGCCATGATCTTCAGTTACCTGGACGTTAAAGGTAAAGGCAGGGTTGCGCAGGTGTGTGTGGCCTGGAGAGACGCGACCTACCACAAATCAGTGTGGAGAGGAGTCGAAGCCAAACTCCATCTGAGGAGAGCAAATCCGTCGTTATTCCCCAGCCTTCAGAGCCGAGGGATTAAGAAAGTGCAGATCCTGAGTCTCAGACGCAGCCTCAGCTATGTGATTCAGGGCATGCCGAACATCGAGAGCCTTAACCTGAGCGGATGCTACAATTTGACAGACAACGGACTCGGCCATGCATTTGTGCAGGACATTCCTTGCCTGAGGATCCTCAATCTCAGCCTGTGTAAGCAGATCACAGACTCCAGCCTTGGGCGAATTGCACAGTACCTAAAGAACTTGGAGTTTCTGGAGCTTGGTGGGTGCAGTAACATCACAAACACTGGCTTGCTCCTTATCGCATGGGGCTTGCACAGGCTCAAGAGCCTGAATCTACGCAGCTGCAGGCATGTCTCCGACGTGGGCATCGGCCACCTGGCTGGCATGACACGCAGCGCCGCTGAAGGTTGCCTCGGCTTGGAGCATCTCACTCTGCAGGATTGTCAGAAACTGACTGACTTGTCGCTCAAGCACATCTCAAAGGGCCTGAGTAAGCTCAAAGTACTGAACCTGAGCTTCTGCGGCGGCATTTCAGACGCCGGGATGATTCACCTGTCCCACATGACTCAGCTGTGGAGTCTGAACCTGCGCTCGTGTGACAACATCAGCGACACCGGGATCATGCACCTCTCCATGGGCTCGCTCCGTCTGTTCGGGTTGGACGTGTCGTTCTGCGACAAAGTGGGAGACCAGAGCTTGGCCTACATTGCCCAGGGACTTTATCAGCTCAAGTCGCTGTCGCTGTGCTCGTGTCACATCAGCGACGATGGAATCAACAGGATGGTGCGGCAGATGCACAAGCTGAAGACGCTGAACATTGGTCAGTGCGTGCGCATCACAGACAAGGGCCTGGAGCTCATCGCTGACCACCTGACTCAGCTGACCGGCATCGACCTGTATGGCTGCACCAAAATCACCAAACGGGGACTGGAGCGGATAACCCAGCTCCCCTGCCTTAAAGTGTTGAACTTAGGGCTTTGGGAGATGACTGAGGGTGAACGGGTTAGGTGATACCTGACCAGGCATCACAACATACACTCTATACTACCTCATTCAACATTGTCACCATGTTTTGTTTTGTTTTTTATTTGATAAGAAATGTGAAGGAACTTTTTAATTAGTTTAGTGTTATGCAGTAAGAACACTGAACACCCTTTGGTTATATTGTTTAATAGTATATATTTCTTAAATGCCTTTTTATTAGTAAGTGGATAGTTGAATTATTTTAGGGTGTCTTGCAGCGCTGTTCTTTTTATAAAAAAAAATAATAAAAAAAATTCTCTCAGTTAGATTATACTGAATGCCTTAAAGTATAACATTTTACATCTTGGGAAATCTAGTACTGCTCTTATAATTAAATATGGATCAGTGTTCAAAGTAAACAGTTTTTCCATGCTTCTGACAGAAAAGTGTAACATTCTCCTTAGAAAGATGAACATATGCAATTTAAAACTGTAAAAAAAAAAAAAATATTATATATATGGTCAGTTTATTGGTAAGAATGTTTGGAGTGTCTATTTTCCTATGCTAAAAAATTAAAATTGTTTTTAAAATTGTTTGCTTATGGCTTCTAGTATGAATGACTTGTAACAATACTTTTAAAAACAAACAAAAAACATATACTATGTAACACAATTTTTAGTTATGCTAACATGTCAAATTTGATTGTATATTTATTTTTAAAAACCGTACTGGAAAAGAAAGAAAGGAAAAACAAATGGTATAAAAATATCAGCTGTAGGTTACAGTTGTTAATGAGAGTCAGCCAGTCCGTGTTATAAAAATACCCTGCTGAGGAAAATGCATCAGGGTGTGTTTTATTGTGAAATCGATATTGCATTTCCATGTTTCCCAGCCCTGTGAAGAAGAGGTCCAGAAATAAGCAAATCTTTATGATCTATTGCAAACAGCAAAACACATCATTGTCAAAGGGACTGATGTTTATAAATGACATCAGGATAAATACTGACTTGCATCCATTCCCATATGGGTGGTCTTTTACTAGAGATGCACCGATACTAAATTTCTCAGCCGATACAGATAACCAATTATTCAGCGTGATCTCGGCCGATACCGATAGTTCTGCCTTTTATGACTTCTATTAAATTAATAATAATTAATTCCACAATTCTGAATGTTTTATTCTCTCCATTTCAAGTTGTTTCACAGTAACTGGTCTCATAAACAGAAAACACATTACTCAAATTAACATTAACACATGAACTCAATTCTGAAGATTTCTTAACTTATTGAATGTTATTAATTCAGATTAACATTGACTGAATTCTAAAAAACCTGTTAGTCTCACATTCACTCTCCACAAACAAAAGCTTCATCACTACTTCATCACTGACATCAAACTGGTAATATATATCAACTTTTTTATATATTAAGATTAACTGGATATGAAATACACCTACTCTACAAATATATTTTCTGTGCAATATATACTTTTTTGTCAACTCAGCTTCATTAAAATCTTTCAACGGTGTACTGGCGCTTTAATTTTGCATGAGCAGTGTAGCAAAAAAAAAATTACAAACTGCAGTTTACAAACTGCAGTTTACAAGAGATTACAAACTGCAGTTTTATCGTCATTCCACACAAGTGGCATCATCTTTACACACAGCACGAAATCGATGTGTTTTCCCGTCCTCTTTTGATTGACAGGATATAATCGGCCCTGATTATTGGATGTTTTTAAACTATCGGCCGATGCCCCACAGCGGGAAAAATAGCCTTTATCGGCTGATACTGATTATCGGCCGATACATCGGTGCATCTCTATCTTTTACAGGTGTAATCTGAACGTTATAAACATTAACAAGAACAGTTCAGAAGAATCAGCTTGTGAAACTTGGTGGTTATTAATCCATGTTATAGTGCATGGTAGTAGCTTCCAAACCTGTATGCTGTTAGCACTGTGTACAAAATGTAAATGTAGGCAAGCTGAGCAGACTTAAGGCTATACATGCACAGATATGTCTGTATCTGAACAGTTGTGACACGATTGACAACTCGCATCTCATATATTCACTTGAATTGCACAACACTGTGGTAGTGAGCAGGTAAATCGGGATTGTCCTTTCCCTCCACTTCACAATCTGTGAAAAGTCGTTTTGACTTTGGTAGCACACACTTGCACTGTTTACCACTTTGCATTTTCACTGGGTGATTTGAATGTAAAAAAAATATACACACATATACACANNNNATGTAATTTTATCTAAACTTTTTTTTGTCTTTAGACCTAGTTATCCATGCCCAGCTGAGCCCAGGATTTCCAAGCTCAAATAATTCAAGGATTTACACACTGACCGATGCATCAAAGCTAAATATGTTCAGAATCTCCAGAAGTTCTCAGTGTAACATCAATGGGCCTCATTTATCATACTTTTAGTAAAGTGTGTGTAAAATTTTATTGTGTACACCAAACCGAACAAAAAACCCCCAACATATTTACAAACGTTTCAGTAATGCTGTTTTTCTTCGTACTCGCATGCATATGTTTATAAATGCCAATCAACCTTAAAGTGCAACGCGTTTCATGGCACGGCCGAGTTACATTTAGTGACGTCCACAAAACTCCATTAAAGGAAAAATGCATTGAAGGAAACGCTGTAATTGCGGCATGCGCTAAATCTTCCAGTAATGCAGCTCAGCCATCGCAGCACATGGGCTACCACAGACACACACTAACTCCTGTTATAGCGTGCCATTAGTTTTAAAGGCCTGTTCTTATTTGTCTAAATTCATGGATATATTTTGGATTGCTTTCTTTCAAGTCATAATATAAAACAATTGAGTTTCATATCATTTTTCAATAAATTTGTGTGTGTAATTAAAATAAATAAGTGGTGTTAAACTTGTTAACATAATCCATATATACAATTGTAGTAACTCATCTAATTATACAGTTTGAAGCCAATCAATAAAGATTCACATCCGTGAGTTCCCTTACATGTAACATAGGAGCTCTTACATAGGAAGATATAAATGTTTTGTTTTTGTTAACTAACTGAACTTTCACAATTAACATTTCTTGCTTAAATGCTTCTTCGAACAATTTTTTATGCCTCAGCCAGTGAGTGTGGGAGGCATCATATTTTAGCATGATATCTCAAGAACAGGTGGTTGAATGTTTGAGGGATTTATATTTAATCATCACTGTCACCAGCAGGTGAACTGACCAGATATTTTGGAATTGTTCCAAACACGGTCAAAGTTACAGCAAGGTCTGAAATACTTTATCTTCAATAGCTTCCTTCATGTTTGAAGTATATTTTTAAGGGTATAATTGGCATACAGGTTTTTAACAGATAAAGATTATTAGTTTTTTCACAGAAACTAGAAACACAACCATAAACACTGTATGCATTAATTCATAGAGCAAAGCATGGAAATCTTTATTTATCATCAGAGTTTTATCTTAGAATAGTGCTATACTACATTACATGCATTAGGTCAAGGCTTGAGAGTCTTTATTTATGAATAAGTGTATGGAGTGTAGCGGCACGGTGGTGCAGTGGGTAGCATTGCAGCCTCTCAGCTCCAGTTCCCTGGTTCCATCCTAAACTCGGGCTACTGTCTGTGCATGCTCTCCTCATGTCTGTGTGGGTTTCCTCCCATATGTGTGTGCGCTGGTGCTCTGCGATGCCCTGCTGGCATCTCTTCCTCATGTCCAGTAGTCCCATGATGGACTCCGGATCCACCACGACCCTGACCAGGATAATGCGGTTACTGAAGATGAATGAAGGAATAATTGACTGACCAATCTCATCAACTTGTTCTGGTTCGAATTATGATCTTAAATGGTTATTGGTTTCTCTTGTTTTTTGTAACAAAGCTCTAGCTTTATTTAAAGTCATACTGACACAACCTTTACAAAGCTGTAATTGTTTCTGCTGGGTACCTCCAGCTTTTCAGCCCTGTTCATTTCCAAGCCACATTCTGAACGTGACTTGAATGTGACATGCCCCTCTCATGGTCTAAGGGCATATTAATGCCATCACTGTTTTCTGTTTTTCTGATCCAGCAAGAGTGCTTAGAGATTTTTGGATATGGAACCAAAATCTTACATTAAACTCAATAACTTCTTGTAAAACGAATGCATGTTTTATCTGACTGTGCGAATGTTTTTGTACTTGCACAACAGCAGCTGCTTGAAGGTGTTCTTGAAGGTGGCATTGCACAGGGCATAGCAGGCGGGGTTAACCGTGCTGTTGATGTAACAAAGCCAGTAGCCCAGCACCCACATGGAGTTAGGGATGCAGCGAGAGCAGAAAGTGTTGATCAGCACCATGACATTGTAAGGGGTCCATGTGATCACAAAGGCCAGAAGAATAGCCATGATAGTCCTTGTAACCTTCCTCTCTCTGTAGCTCCCATTCTTCCTCTTTTTCTTGTTTGGAGGCATGAAGATCAGGGCCACCAGACTCTGTCTCTCCTTGTGATGGCTGTTGTTCTGATTTGGACTGTTACCTATGGTCTCTTGCGATGAAATTCTCAAAAAAGTAAGTTTGGCACAGCTTGTTTTTACTTGAGGCAAAGTCTTTGTTTGAGCGCTCTTAACGTCACCATTAGAAACCGCGTCCTCTCTCGGACTGGATGAAGCCAAGACACTGCCTGATGTGGAGTCATTTTCACTTTCCTTGTCCTCACCTGGGCCAAGAGGAATGCTTTTTATAACACACTATATATTTTTTTTGATTATTGCAGAATCTGATTTACATAATTATCCCAGCATCACAGCCTTATGATGCATTTGGTAATAACAAATATCAATATTTTTTATAGGACATTTCAATTCCATTTCAGTTAACAAAGTACAAGAAACTGTTTGCAGTTTTGGCAGGAACAAGGAACACTGATGTGAAACACCACCAAAGGACCAGGGGGGAACAGCGTTAGGAGTTTTTCAAAATTGAAGCAGATATACACATCTTACATGAAATACAGTCAGGTCAATAAGTATTTGGACAGTGATACAATTTTCCTAAGTTTTGCCTCGGTACACCAACACAATGGATTTAAAATGAAGCAATCAAAAACACCTCTTTGGACCGCATAGTGAGAGTTTCCATGCACATTCACCTTATGAAAATTCAATGCTTGGAATCAACTCCAGACCTTTTTATCTCATTAATTTGTCATGAAATAACAAGGATTAAATTGTCCAATAACTTTTGAGCCTGTGAAAATGGAGGGACTCTGCAAAACATGAGTAATTCCTAAACGGTTAATGCAATATTCTTGTTAAACCTCTTGAATTAAAGGAGAAAGTCTACACTTCAATCACGCCTCGATTGCTTTATTGTGAATCCACTGTGGTGGTGTACAAAGGCAAAATTACAAAAACTGTGTCGCTGTCCAAATACCTATGGACCTGACTGTAATTTCAACAGTAAACACCAAAGAATATACTGTATTTTCTCACCATGTTAAAAAAAAGACTGTTGTATACCCCTCGATTTGTGACTTAGCTAACTATAATCAATCTATAAATTTAAGTGGTAAGCTCTCACACATGCTTTCTGACAGCTAGTATGTGTAAAGAAGTTCTGTAGGCTGAAGACATTTTAATCCGGTCTATGTCAATAAAAATATTTTAAAGTCACTGATAAGTTATTTCCATGTCTTACCTATAATAGTGCTGGAACAAATGTGCTGAACTTGCAAACCGTCTGCTTCCTTGCTTTTCTTCCTTTCTCTGTTCTCTTCAGTGGCCAAGACAGTGGCCTGAGTCCTGCCCTCCTGACTAACCCCAGACGTCTTGTGACAGTCTCTCCTCTTGACTCGGCTGCGACTAGCCCTGGAGATCTGCCAGTACAGCACACTCATGATGACCACAGGCAGGTAGAATGCAGCGATGGCCGTGCCAAAAGTGACCGCAGCATTGGAAAAGAACTGAATGTAACATTCGCCTTTGGGCACCGTGCGCTTACCCATAAAGAACTGCCAGAAGAGGATGGCTGGAGCCCACAAGACAAAGGACAAGATCCAGGCGGCTGCGATCATCATACCCGCCATCCTGGTCGTCCTCTTGACTGGGTAGCTAAGCGGCTTGGTGACGCAGAAGTAGCGGTCAAAGCTGATGATGAGGAGATTCATGACAGAGGCATTGCTTGCCACATAGTCAAGAGCCAACCACAGGTCACAGATGACAGGCCCTAAAGGCCAGAAGCCAATCACAATGTAGATTGTATAGAGGTTCATGGAAAACACGCCGATGATGAGGTCTGCACATGCTAAGCTGAAGAGGAAGTAATTATTAACTGTCTGGAGGCTCTTATTGACCTTGATGGAGACAATGACCAGAACATTGCCGATAACTGTAAGCAGACTCAAAGAGCTCAGTCCCAGGATGATGAGCACCATCTCTGCCAGCTTGAAAGGACACTGTACATGCGGATTTGTCTTATTGGCATAGCCGAAGCATACAGCAAGGCTTAAGTTAGAGTCCATCTTTCCTGAGTCTGATTGTACACTTATACCACTCTGGAGCTTCATCATGACCTAAATGCAAACATAAAGACTGACCGTTAGACATATAAAAATGCAGGGGGTACATTTTGTTTCAGGTAGCAAGAAATTAAGAACTTAATAACTGCAAAAATGTCCTACATTAATGCTTGGTACTCCCCATATTGCTAAGCGAGAGAAAAGTGAGAGAGGGAGTGTGTGTGTATATGGGGGAGTCTGTTTGCCAAACAAATGATCTTTTCAAACAGTGACTGCCTGATGTTATATTTATTTCCTTTGTGCAGCTTGGCGCCAGATTGCTATCAAGTCAAGAGAGACCAGGTGTGTGAATGTGTGTTTAAATGGGGTGCCAGGAAACATGGAAAAGTGACAGAGGTGTACAGTTAAGCTCTTTAAAGTCATATATCGCAACCATTTATAAACACACCATTTTCACAGAAACAATACTTTAGCTTCAGATGCGACAGGATAAGAGTATACATTCAGATATGATTTGAATACTTGCCACATTGACTTATATTTGTTCAGTAAATATTCTTTATTCATTTGAGTCGAAAAAAGTGACGCAGTTGTATTCAGCAATCTGAATAATTTAATTAAAAGTGGTGTTTTCTAAAGACTTTAGGTTCACAGGTTTTATGCTCTTAGCCTGATTTCCTCGGAAACCATTTCAGAGCAGTCTGTTCATCATCAGATTTCAAGTCCACACTTGACACTTGACAGCATAAAGAACGGTATAATACTCTGGTGTGTGTATGTGAGAAATGACTTTATTAGCTCTGAGACTTCAGAAGTACCCCATACATTTCTAGCCCATTAACTGCTCCTGCGTTTGTAGTTCCAACTTGCATTAATGAACTCCCAGGTCCGGATGTCAGCAGAGACAAACCAGTCACACGTCTTTGCCCAGATGCCAAGGTTCCTGCTTGTCTGTGTATGGCATCTAAATCTCCAAAAAGTAAATAGTGAAATACCAGACATGTTGAGGTAGAGACAGCACTCATAATATTATTGCAGGCTACTGCGAAATGCCATCTCTATGTGAATTAGGTTTGACACCTTGCTGGACCACTTAGTATCTGGCTGCCATTTTGAAGTGAGACTGATAACACTGCTCCTTGTTTCAACATTACTAAAACAAAATCTCCTCACCTTCAGCAACACTCTGACTTTGTTTATTCCCAGTAAAAGGTTCAGTGTTAATGAAAGAAAACAACACTGTTGGGATGTTATGATGATAAAGTGCTAAAACAACTTGCAGGCTTATCTTGTAGGCGTATTGTGAATGTGAAACATGGGTTAAAGTGTTCTTTTTTTTATTTAATCGCACAAGCCCTTTTTGACAGTTGTCATCTCTGCAGCATGTTCTGGGTTGGTGATCAGTAATGTGAGAAATATCTCAGCAGTGTGGCAAAGAATTGCAAAATAAGAAATGGCTATAAAATTTGTTCTCTGTGTTAAACGTGTTATGCAAGTGTGTGTGTGTGTGTGTGTGTGTGTGTGTGTGTGTGTGTGTGCGTGCGCCTTTAGACATTTTTAGCTTGACTGTTTGCTGCATCAGAAATAGTCGGCTATTGACACTAACAGTAATTCTCAAATTGCAAAAACATAAATCAACAACAAAAAAAACAGCTCTATGAACAGTTTGTAATTAAGAATAGAAATACAATGAAATAAAATACAATAATTGTAAAAGAAGTGAAACATTTAAAATAATACTAAAACTATATTAACTATATTTATGTTTAATAAATAATTATGTTGAATAACTTGTACGTTTACATTATACGTTTAAACCTGATCTCTCAGACCTCTCAGACAAAAAAAGGTACTTAGTGTACTTGGGTGTACCTTTTATTGTGGTGGTACCCTGGAGTGTAGCTACATATTTTGTAGTTATGGCACTTTTCCACTGGACGGTACAGCTCGACCCGGCTCTGCTCACTTTTAGTGTGTATGTTTTACCTGGAAAGGTGCATGTAGTGTACCTTTAAAGTGTTAATCTAAAATCTGAATAAAGGTAAAAGAGTGGTTCTCATGGTCCAATTGTGTACCTTAAACATTTTACAGATAAACTGCAGTCACATTACTGTGTAAAGGTACAAATTGTGTACCTTTGAGGGTACCACCCAAGTGATTAGGAAAAGTCCAGTTAAATTTGAGTACTTTTTGTTTTTTTCTTAGAGTGTATTTCCAGCCTCAGCTACATGATAAAGTTATTAATGACACTGTGTACTTTTCTACACTATATTTTCGTTTATTTAAACAGACTAACAGTCAGATATCGAGCCAAAACACCTAATTACAGAGTTATCAAATAATATTTCCCCCCTTCATGCCCCATGTATTTACCTTCTCTCGCACAAATTCAGCCGTCCATTTCAGAGCAAACGTAGTCGGTAATGTTAAATATACTAACACCCATCTTTTCACCTCAGTCCTTTAGCGGGGTTTTCTGGTGTGTAGGTTGTGGTGCGTGTCCTGTCTCTTTCTTACTGGCGGTGAATGAAATGAAGCTCTCGGAGAGTTTGCGGGTGTGGACATAACGTCTGGGGGCGTAGAAACAGACCTCCAGTCCAAGGCAACACAGCCATAACTTCCTTTATCTTTCTTTCCACTCTCGCGTTCTCAGCACCACGGATAGCATAGTGAACTTAGCCGGAACTTTAGCTTGAATTTCGTAAACAGGACGTCTTTTCCGGTTTAGGTTACCTTTTAAAAAACAAATAAGCTCTATATGTAGTGTATAAGGCAGTTATATTCCTCAGACGAACTTTTTAGACTCTCTCTCTCTCTCTCTCTCTCTCTAACTATCACTATCTCTTTGTGTCTCTCTCTCTCATTTGGACCTGTAGGTGAACTTTATGTTGCTTAACATACATTACATTTATCTTCCAGTAAGTGTCATTGCTGCCTGGGAATTTTAACGTCTTTTCATCTGCTTGACCGAACTCTTCAGGTCTTTTTGGGCGTACTTGGCCTTAGTCTCTATTGCTGAACTTCATTGTGACAAGTAACACATCTCTGATGCCTTAGGAATGGCGGCCTTTCTGCAGAACGATTTCTGCAGAACTGTTTAGTATGACCGGCCTGCTGTGCATCTTTGAATGATAAAAGCAAGGTTGTTTTATTGGCCACAGAAATGTCCTTGGACAACACACATCTATAAACACTGGTTTGTGAAGATCTTGAACAGACCAGTATGTCTATGGAAAGTAGGCTAACTAGCAAAAGCTAATTACTGATTGAGAAGAGATGTGTGTTTATTTCATGCAAAGATGGGTGTGAATCTTGGCCCAGGGTTTATAACTTATTATATCTGGTCTTTAAGTAGAGCTTCAAGAAGCACCACAGTGTCTATAATATCCAAACTAAATGTGAATTAACCAACATCAGAGTGGTTCCAGTGTTTATTCCTCCCTCATTAATCAAGTAAACCATACAGTGACAGAAGGCTGGGCAGGGATTTGTCCCACGCCCAAATTTGCTCGATGGAAAAATAGGTTGAAGCCATGCTGAGGAATGCCAGCTGCACAATGGAAAGTTTGTCAAAGTGAACTGTCCAAACACCTCATTACAAGGCCTGAGACACAAGACAGGGTCCTGCTCTCCATCAGTAAACTCTTCAGCATGGCCTTGGAGTTGTTGCAAGCTGTAGACAATCATGGAGCAGTCTGGATGCCAAGCTACTTACACGAATGCTGCAATTGAGTTACACACTTGGATTAAGGAGCAGATCAATGCATGACGTTAAATAATGAGGATGGACAGTTGTTAAGACAAAGCCATGTATGGACAGTGGACAGATAGAGGACAAATTGTATATTTTATTTTATTGGCCAAATAAATCACTTGCAAAGAACATGACATGGTGTCATCTCTATCTATTAGGCCCATGCACAAATATTTATAGTGTTGGGGCATAAAAAAAAAAAAAAAGGAGGAACTCTCCATTCCCCAGTCACAAACACTACCAATACTCCTACGGCCCTGCTGAAAAAAAAAAAAACAATTGAAACCCTCATAGAATTTATAATGGCTTTAATGGTTATAATGGGAATTTGAAAGTTTTGAATGGAAACTTTAATGGTCTCTGTGGGTCTCTACTGGTAATTCATTGCCTTCTATTGGTGGCATGTTATGTCTAGTGCATGCTATCAATGACCAAGAATGGTAATGGTAATGATTTTAATGGTTAGCTGATGGTTTGTAACGGTATTTGTAGTGGAAACCATTTGAATTTTTGTGATGGTTTCTATTGTTTTTTTCAGCAGGGTGTCCAGCCCACATGATTTTATTTTTTGTGATGGCAAATGGGTTTCCATTTAACAGTTTTGTTGCACATTACAGGACAAAATACTTCAAATGTTACATTACCCACATGAATTGTTTAATTCACTTTTTGAGTGCAAACTACAGTGTGTCTTGGCCTGCCGCCACTCTCGAAATTTCCAGACAGGCTTTATTATGGTCGTCTGAGAGAAATGATGTGTGTGGAGAGTGGTTTGCTGTAATTCTACACTGAAACCTCTGGAGGGATTTTAGATCAATACCACTACAACCCAAACATCTAGTTGTACATAATTTAATGAAATAATCATAATTATAAATCCCAGAAACACACACAGTGCACCCAATAAACTGACCTAAACTGTGAAGAAAACATTATGCTTGTACACTGTACACATTATTTAATGTCTTGAAATCCCAAGCTATACAGACCTGTATATGTTCTCACTAAAGAAAAAGCTGTACTCACCCAAGTACTGTATAAGAGGTTGGGAGAGGAGTTGAGGGATCTCCAGTAAAGAATTTTAGCTGGAGGTTATGGAGAGATTTTTGTTTATGAAACAAAGGAATTTATTTACTGACCTGCAGCAATTATTCAAAATAGTTTTGTTCATCATTTGTTGTGTAAAGCCCATTTTGCACGGCATGCCACAATTACTTCAGGACACTTTTCATGGCTTGCTTGCTTCAAAGGCTCATCAACAACATTTAACAATTTCCCTCACAGGATCAATAAAGTCTATCTATCTATCTATCTATCTATCTATCTATCTATCTATCTATCTATCTATCTATCTATCTATCTATCTATCTATTTCCATTTCCTTTTTTGCTAACACTGGTCTGGTAAATTTAGTAATTATCTCTAGTAAACGTTAGATCATTATAAGTAAGCCTTACCACTGCATATGATAACAAAGTTTGTTAATCAAATACTGAGGGGATTATTGCTTCAACAGCGTTTGTCAGCTAGAGCTTTCACAAAGTTTGAATTAAACTGACACCAGAAAGGACAATGCTACTGTAAGGCTATAGGCCGAAATATACCCCATGTGCTATTAGGATTTTGAACATACACTATAAAATATAGCATCACAGCAAGGATAATTTTTGCAGTGTGCAGAATACAGAAGAATACAACATACAATATTTGTGCTATATTATGCGGTCTGTGCCCATAATCTAAACAGCACATTTGCATTCAGTTGAAACCAGCTTGACTTCTTTGCTGTGCCATGAGTCAAATTCTTGCTACCCGCAATCCCACAATCCCTTGAATAGTAGAATAGTAAGTGAACATAGTGTTCCACCAACTTTTTAATATAGTGAATAGCCTATTGTGTGTCAATTGTTGACGTCATGGGTCAGTTCCTTCGGCAGTTAGTGTTAACAGTTAAACAGTTAACAGTTAGTGACAACAGAGTTAAATGAATGTGTCTCAATTCAAAGTGCCAAAAGGATTCAAACAGACGCGGAATATTGCGACTGGGATTCGAGGCACGATTCTGGTCTACGTTCTTTTCGGAGAAAATGAACCGGCTGCATGTTACGAACGAT
>JANDJT010000217.1:16749789-16769955 GCA_024331685.1 Stegophilus panzeri
GTGTGTGAGAGAGAGAGAGAGAGAGAGAGAGAGAGAGAGAGAGTGTGTGTGTGTGTGTGTGTGTGTGTGTGTGTGTGAGGGAGGGATAGAGAGAGCGAGAGCGAGAGAGGAGGGGGGTTTGTTGTAGGGCGGACACGCTTATGAAAAGAGCAGGAAGCTTTGCTTGATTCATTCATCTGACACTGAGTGAGAGACACAAACCCACGTTTAGCTGATGATCTTTTTCTGTTTCCGGCCATCTTTAACTGATCCTGAGCAGGAATGCATTAGACTAATCGACACTGTTACTTTGAACTCATCAGTATACAGTTAGTCGGCAGTGTTTTTATGACAGAGTGTTTACGGGTGTCAGACGTTACATCGTTCACCAACTTTGTGCATGTTTTATTTTTGTGTAAACTAGCGTTTTTAAATTTTAAAGTCAAAAAGGCGGACGCCTGAAAGATGGGGTGCACGGCGAGCACAGGCGATAAAGCGGCTCATGACAGAAGTCGGATGATCGACAAGAATTTACGGGACGAAGGAGAAAAAGCCGCACGAGAGGTCAAGCTGCTTCTTCTCGGTAAGTTAGCTTAGCTAGCGAGCAAAATTATGCTTCGTTAATGAATACTAATCAACATGTCCAGCCTTAGGTCACTGGTAAAATTCTAACAGAAACTGGATATGTAGTGCACTACATACTGCTATTATTTTTTACTCTAAGTAGTATACTTCTGTAGGGAGGGCGGAGGTATTTGGGATTCAGTCATAGTGAAAACGTCATTATCTGCATAGCAACCTGTGATCAACCTCAGCATGTAACTAACACATACTTGTTGAGGAAATTGACGGTTCTTTCTTTCTTTATTTCTTTTTTCTTTTTTTTCTTTTTTTTTTTAAAGGAAAATAACTTGATAAATAGCCAGCTAATAAGCTAATTCACAAGTTAGCAACTTGTTAAAATGTAGGTTCTAAGTGACTATATAGTTCTATATGACTAAAATAACTTGAATCCTATATTTGACAATTTCCGAGTTTATTCATCAGTAAAACTTTAATTTCCCTACATTTAGAAAAAGTTTATTCTTGTGGAAAATAATCTCCGCATGTTGCCATACTTTCTAGACAGAGAAAGCCACGTTGGTCAGTTTGTAAATAAGTCATTGGCAGTGCGTACAGAAAATGAACTCATTTCCCCTCATTTTCAGTGATTTATAGAGATATCCTTATTCCCAAATCCCCCGAATAAACCTGTTCCAGACAAACATGAAAGCTGTTTTAGTTAAGTAACAATGAACAAAATGGTTTATTTTCCTTGGTCTGGGTTATGATGTGTTCAGTACCAGACATTATTTATGTTAAGTTTAAGTTAGGCCTGTTTATTTTGCAATTAAGCAAAGCAATAAATGTTCATTTAAACCCGATTTCCATGCATTAATATCCACACAGCATCTGGTTTTGGTTGTGAATCAGTGAATCCATAACACTGTTAAAATAAGTTGTACAGTTACAACTAGCATCAAGTGCCTAAATTTATGCCGAGTGTCCACAAACAGTGGTTATATTTATGTGTATTTCAATCCCTGATTTGTCTAAGTTGTTGTCTTGTGTAGCCTTTATAAATTGTTTTCAGTGCAGTTGTGATTAATGAATGCTGTATCTGAAGCAGAACACACATCTACAGTCTCAAAAAAAGGGGTACTAATTTGTACCATTCCTTGTCGCTGTGGTGGTATCTTCAAGCGTACAAATTTTATACTTTCACTATGTATCTTTTACCTAGAAAAGTGCATATACAGTAGTGTACCTTTTTAAATCCTTACACAAAAAGGTATTTACAGGATAATTATGTACCTTAAATCTTTTTGGAAAGTATACTCTATCCACATTTCCCGGTGAAAAATGCATATTAAAGGTGCAAAAGTTAAGCGTACCACCCCAGTGACAAAACTGTATAGTTTAGTACCCTTTTCCTGAGTGTGTACAGCTGTTTCCATGCCTGTACTTCACTTTAAAATGTAGTGATGTAATGCAGCATTTCAGCTAGACACACTGCTAATTAATGATCAAAATTGCTAATTCATTTTAAATCTGAGTGAATATTTTGTTAATAATAACTAGGCTGGAATTACGTAGCCTGCGTTATGTATTATGTATTACACTGATGACTTCTAGACTTCGCCTACAGTGTTTTGTACCTTTTTATATTGTCTTTGAATTTCTACAGCTGGAAGCACGTTTGTCGATCTTTTGGGAATTCATTTATTCGCAAATTGGACAGACACACACACACACACACACACACACACACACACACACATGCCCCATAGGAGCTGGTTAATTAGCCAGGCTGCGGTGTACTTTAATGGATGTTTGTTGTAGGGTTGTATGTCATCCATTTGTTTTTGCAAGTGCAGCAAAGACAGAAGTTTGTTGGAGAGTGTAAAAGAAGGTTGGGAGTGCTGTGGAAGAAAGTGAAACCGCTGCTGTATCATAACAGAGTCACAAACACTGCGAAGGTATCTGATGGCTTATCATTATGGGGTCAGAAAGGCCACAGTATAGCTTAGGGTTTGGCTGGACTTGAATTTTGTGCATCAAAGCCATGGAAAAACTCACAACTGCAATTGGGGACAAGAGAACATACTTTAAAAGTTGTTTGAACACCTGCTGTTTTTTGTAGAAGCACAACAAACTTGCCAAAGACGAGACATGCAAAACCTTTTGGTAAGGAGTTGCATGTTGGCAGCTGTCAATCTATTTGTCCCTTTTACCCTTAGGATGCCCTTGTGTTTCTCTTAGACATCAGGCTGTTGCCTAGTAACCACACAGCCAGCTTGAATTACCACACCGTAAAAGTGGCAGGTGGAGCAGACTAAACAAAAGGTGAAACTATTGTGTCAGGACACATGTTCACACAGAGACCTGGTTCTCTACAGCAGACCACGATTACTATTTGAAGTTGTAGTACTTGTGAAAGGCTACAGTGGGTAGGAAAGTACCAGACTGCGAATATGGGCGTTATGCTGATCACAATCTGAAGTGTGAGAAGCTTCAGCACTTCAATCTTCTGTTTTTTTTTTCCCCTCCCACAAATCCGGCATCAGGAACAAATGCCACTGAGTGATTGTATTTAATGATGAAAATCTCTAAATGCTCTTAGAGCTCAAGTATCTTGCCTGTCTGTTACAACAGACATTAATAACAAATCCAGCTGTTTATTATACTTTCTTGCCTGTATATACTGCATTCATTTGACCCATTTTTTTATCTAAAGCACCAGCATAAAACCTAGCTCTCATTGCATATCGCAAGCTTCTGCTGTATCATTATTACAAAGCCTAATCTAGCAAATTAAAGGAAAAAACTTGATAAAGTGTCTTAATAAGGTATTGGCCATGAGCTTCACTCCACCTTGACAGTGATTCTACATGTCTCTAGAACCATACTAGAGCGATGAACACTCTTTCCAAAAGATATTCCCTCAGTTGGTGTTTTAACGATGGTGTTGGAGATCGCTGTCTGACACGTCACTACAAAATCTCCTAAAAGTGTTCAGTTGGGTTGAGATCTGGTGAGTGTGAAGGCCATATCATGTAATTTACATCATTTTCATTCTTATCAAACCATTCAGTGAAGCGCCCCCCACCCCCCCACCAAAATCTTGCCCTGTGGATGGGGCGGAGTCATCGTGGAAGAGACCACACCCATCAGGATAGATATGTTTCATCATAGGATAAAGGTGATCAGTCAGAAGAACTTTGTATTGATCTGCAGTAATGCAGCCCTTTAAGGGGACCAGTGGAGCCAAGCCATGTCAGAAAAATAAATAAATACCCCCTACAGCATAACAGAGCCACTGTTTTCCTTTAATTTGTCAACCGTTTGTATTGTGCAGACCTAAATGAAAGTGACAGATGCAATGAAGGTTTAAAACGAATGAACTGTTTTATTATTCTGGATACCATGAGCTCTAAAAATACTGAATGATGCAATGAGGAAAAACTGTGTTGTCACTTAACCACAGGGTCATTATGTGACCTTCAACCAAAGCTGCTCTTTCTTTTACATTCTCATTCAGCATTCTGCAAATGCTCAATGGCTCTTTTTGTGAATGAAATCTGAAATGTTTTTGTCAAATCCACACTTGTATTTTTAGATGACTTTTCAGGTTGTTGTTGTTTGCAAATTACATTCATTCATTCATTCATTATTTATTTATTTATATTCATTGTTTTATGCTTCTTCTTTTTTTTTTTTTTTTCTTTTTTTTTTTGTAAAAAATAGTTTCTGGTATTTCCCTGCTATCATTCAAGTCCACAGATGAGAACTCGATTGTTTCCTTGACTTTGAGCAGAACTCATGTGGCTGTGGCTGTGCCTCTAAGCCCTAGAGTTTGGAGCTGTTGTGGTTTGAGCCATGTGTGTGTGGTGCTGACTTTGCCTAATTGCTGTTTGTGCTTTGGGACCAAGAGAGATCATTTGGGCCCCCTCAGGCCGTCCCCAGAAAGCCACCTGGCGAGGAGTGGTGACTAATTGAAATGAGCTTAGTTAACATCAGAATCAGTTTGCTCTCTACTGGAAGTGAAAAAGTAAAAGACATTTGGTTCTTTTTTTTTTTGTCAGCCAAGATCAATTTTCAACTTCCAGATAATCATTCTTTCAGTTTAGCCTCAGCCTACAGAAACTAGAGCAAGAAATGCAATGCTTCTTCTTAATCCAGTGATCATTTACCCTTCTCCATCTCCACTTCCAACACTTAAACAAAGAATTAAACTATAAATGAAGGCTTTTATTTTGGCTTCCAGTTGAGTTGAGCGCTGGGAAACACAAACTGTACTCAGTACCTGCGACACTGGGTTGGTTTCTGGAGAGACAAAAGCACTAAAACACTTGGGACTTTGTGTTCAAAAACCAAGACGTTGAATAATGACTGGGCACTTAAACAGAAAACACGGCCAACTTTACTGCACCAACTTAACTGATCGTTTGTTAGGTGTAAAATCAATGCACGCATGATCCTTTTAGCGAGATTTCCCTTTAATTCTATTTTAGCCGCTTTGCGATTAATTAATCTCATCATGTTAACGCCCACTCCGCTTTCCTTGAGATGGGAGATCAGTTGCATGTTAAGCAGCTACTGACGCAGTCTACTGATCCAAATTGTGGGTAAATTGTGTAATTTTTTAGATATGGCAACTTCAATTTGCAGAGCTCATATGCCAGTGGGAATTTCCTTGTTGCTTTCAAGGCAAATGATATCAGATTTCCACTTCCTTTCATTTATCTCTTTCCTTGCTTCGTAGCTCTTTGGAATTGCATGCATGGCCTGTATTTAAACTGTGAGCTTTGCATTGCGTCTGGCTGGATGTTGCAGGATTCACCTAAATTTTTTTGGAAATTGGAAAAAAAAACAAAAAAAAACAACAAATTGCATACTTAGAGTTTTTATTTTGACCAATGTAGCACTGCTTTGTGATGGAGAGCCACTAGACAAATGTTTTAGTGAACAGATGAAGCACTACAGCATTGGACTGTTTAGGAAAGTTATGCATAGGCTACTATGTGTGACAAAAGTCTGAGCTTTAAAAAACTTTTATTTTTCGCCTTACTTTTACTGGCATATTATATTTATGTTCCTGTTGTATTATTAATTATTACACTTTAATTCTATTTTTTAAATACATTTTTATTTCACTTTTTAAAATATTTTGTATAAATATATATTTTTCCTGTTTTGTACCTCAAATTTGTTTGTACACTATTACTTGTTGTATTTTAATTATTCACTTATTTTACTATTTTATTTTTGACTAACTTTTGTTTCTTTGTTAGGTTTTTATGTCAGACTATAAGCGACTTTGTTCACTTCTTCTTCTCATTTCTCAAGACTTTCATTCTCAGTTTTGCTAAAAGATAAGAAAAGACCCTTCTGTTTTTGTTTCTCAGGTGCTGGTGAGTCTGGGAAAAGTACAATTGTCAAACAAATGAAGTAAGTCGTGCTCCTGTAAACCAAATCTCTGTAATAATAACATACAAGGAAACTGACTTTTATTAATTCCATGAAAATTCTTCATACCATGCGTATCGGTGCTGCTGTGTTTTTGTTCAGAATCATCCACCAGTCTGGTTACTCAGAAGAAGAGTGCCATCAGTTAAGGGCCGTGGTGTACAGCAATACCACTCAGTCCTTGATGATCATCGTCAGGGCCATGGAGCGGCTGGAGATCGAATTTGCCGATGCTGCTCGTGCTGTAAGTGCTAACCGAGGGAGATATCCATATTCAAGGGCTGCCATCTTCCAGCCTTGTGCTTCTCCAGTTGGGGCTAATCAACTACAATGAGCTAGATCAACTGTAGCGATAAGAGCACTTGGAGGAAAGAAAGATTTCCTCAGCAGAAATGTCTGTAGTGTGACTAGATTGTGATCTGTATTTGTGTGTGTGTGTGTGTAATGCAGGACGATGCAAGGCAGTTGTTTGCTCTGGCGAGCACAGCTGATGAGGGTGACATGAGCGCAGAGCTCGCCGGTATCCTCAAGCGCCTGTGGGTGGATGGAGGTGTGCAGACATGCTTCAGTCGCTCCAGGGAGTACCATCTCAATGACTCTGCTTCATAGTGAGTCTCTAGATCTCACTTACTTTTCCCTAGTTCCAAGAAAAAGGGCATTTGATGGGTAAAAACGGATGCTTCAGTGCCTTTCGAACATACAGTGATGCATATATCACTGAATCCTGTAATGAAGGTTTATGTGATCTGTGTTTTTAATAGAAACACAAACAGTCACACTGTAGAGGACAGCTTCAGTGTTTTCACCTAACGAAAAATTAATGCGTAGTCTTATTTACTATGTGCTAAGATTCCCAAACGCATTGCAGCACAAAGAACACATCTGTACCAGATGTTAATATCTTAACAATACTATGCTTTTGGGAATCTGGGCCTTTATTGTTTATAATAATATATATATTTGTAAAAATATATAGAAGTTTACACATTTAATCTTGTATAGTTATATAACTTGTATAATTAAGGGTAGGGTTTGTGCATCTCCATAGAGCACTATCAGTAAAGGTTACATTTGGTTTCTACAAATCACAACCCGAATATGATTACAGCTGTAGTAGCAGCCCAGAGACAGGACACTTTCGACTTCCTGAACAAGGTCATGGTGCGTGACCAGTATGGATAACGCAAAAGGACATAATCAGCACCTCCCATTTGCAGCAGGGGTGCTGACATGCATCGACTCTCACTCGATCCTCAATCGACCCTAATTCCTGCCACTTGTGCAATACAAGACTCCTGCTAAATATATATTTTTTGCATGATGTACATAAATAGTTAAAGCATCATGGCAGAGTTGAAGTTGTAAGAGGATTAGGTAACTCTTGAACTGAGATTGGACTAATAAAAGATTTTATGGTATTTTTAGTGTGCACTGGTGTATTTCTGTTTTTTTTGTTTGTTTGTTTGTTTCTCTTGTTCTGGATGTATACTGAATCATCCTGTTACTTTGTTAACAGCAGCTAAATGTTCACGCTTTTCTAGACGAGTGTTCTCTTCTTATTTGAGTATTACAATTTAATGCTATTGTTTTATTCCTTTCTGCATGTTCAAAAATCTCCAAAGAGATTCAAATATGTTTTATTCAAATGGACAACGATGCAAATAACATGGATGTGTGTTGAGAAGTATGATGTGGCAAAACCTCACCTTTTGCATGGATATGCAGACACAAGGCACTTTCACTAAAGGACATTCAGTTCCAAAAATGATTGATGTATATTTCAGGTCAGCATGACCAAGAATGTATGCTGACATTCAAAAGTCTTTTACTGTATATGATGTAACGCACTACTCCTTCGATACTACTATATCCCCTTGTTCTTCTTTTGTTCATAGCTACCTCAATGATCTAGACAGGATCTCGGTCCCTACTTACGTCCCCACTCAACAGGATGTCCTCAGGACCAGAGTGAAGACCACTGGTATTGTTGAGACCCACTTCACCTTCAAGGATCTTCACTTTAAGTGAGCATTAGACTTTAATCAAAACATTGAACCCATATCACAACTGGGGAATGTCTACCGGCCATCCGTAGCACATAAATCAGGCAAAATATTGAAATATTGTGGTGGAGAACGTCGTTTGCATGTTTGCCTGCTTGCATTTCAGGTTTTGTGAGTGCGTCTCTGCTGTTTTGTGTATTATCTGAGCAAACAAAGAGTATGTTGTTAGTATATACTATGCAATTTATTTTGGAAGGCGGGTGATGAATTCAGGAAGTGTCAGTGTGTTGGGTTTGAACTTCCCTTATGTTTATGTCTGGATTTCAAAGCAGTGTTATTTATGGTTGTAAATTCAGAAGTGCCTAATTAGCATCTTGACTGAGTATATACTAGGACACAGACCAAAGATTTTAAATGAACTATAAGATATAATATGACTTAAGACTTGCAGTATTGTATGGAGAATTTGAATATTTGAGATTTATTGTAAACTTAAGGAATGTTGGGAACGTTTGAGATTTAACTGCAGAAAATAACAAGGCATAAAGTTTTGTTGCCCTAAAGCCTCTTTCATGATGTTGCACTCGTTCTCTTCATGTATCAGCTAATGACAACATGGCTAAGATGCTGTTAAGGGCTTTAACCATCAGTGGCTAGTTATTTTTTACAATAGGAGTGGAAATCAAAGTTGCTAATGAACAGCTCTAACATAAGGACCGAAACTAGTGTCAGACAATTTATGCCGTCAGGGGAGCAAGGGAACACCTGCTTTATGCAAAAGATGAGGAACACAAGGGAAAATGTGAACCTTGGTCAGCTGGTGTCCCTGAAAAGTGCAGTCTGAATTGATTGAAAGGATAGTAGCATTATTTAGTATAAATAACCTTTCAATCAAACATCTAATAAAAAATAATATGAACTATGATAAACCTCACATTGTACTTGTGCATGTGCAAAATAGCTCAGTTTTTTTTTCCACCTATGCTTAAAGTCCTAATTGTTTAGATAATGCTGCCATACTGTAATATTCATGAACAATGAGAGAATAAATCACACAACCCATGTGCGTTTATGTAATTCCTCAAGCAAAATACTTGATACTTAAAAAATATTTTTTTTTTTTTTTTTTTTTTTTTTTTTTTTTTTTGTGGCATATCTAATAAACCAGTGCTCTTTCTAGGAAATCCAGTTCCACTAATGTCATATTGTACTGCTGTAATGTTTGAGTACTATTTATTTATTTATTTATTTATTTTTAAAAATGATGTTAACTCTGTCCTTGCAGGATGTTTGACGTGGGTGGTCAGAGATCTGAAAGAAAGAAATGGATTCACTGCTTCGAGGGGGTGACCGCCATCATTTTCTGCGCTTCTATGAGTGACTACGACCTCGTTCTGGCTGAGGATGAGGAAATGGTACGTTCCATCCTCAACATCACTTTAGCTGTACTTCCTGCCTTTACTGTAACACAGGGTCTGTATCAGGGGTGTGAAATTAATTTTAGGTAATGGGCCACATTATAATTAGTCAGGAAAATAAGGGAACGAACATCAACAACTCCACCTAAATGTGTTCATTTATCAGCCGTTATCTAAAAGGTACATTCATAATGCACAAACAGATAGATCACCTAGAAAAAAGATGGGCCGACTGCTATTCATTAGCACAAAACGATTTTGCGATCGCAGAAATGAATACAGCTTGCAATTTTTCAAAATTACCACAGATTTTCCACAGATTTAGGAAATCATCACAATGCCTCATGTGATGTCATCACAACACAACAAGCCCCCATCGATTCATCAGTACAGCTCTCATTTACAGACAAAGCCTGTAGTCATTGAAATGTAGGGAAATCAATATAGTTTGCAAAATTATCTGCAGATTAAATTTCACAAGTTGTGATTGCGTAAGTATTCGCCCCCATTGCTGTGAAACCCAAAAATCATTCTTTTGGACAACGTTTAGACATTGGTACAGCATGAAATTTTTAGTTTTCTTATGAAGAATTGCATTAATTCACAATTGCATCATTAGCACCTTTTGTAAGTAGTTGCATTTAGGGCCCTGGGCTAATTGCTCTAGTGGGAGACTAGATTTTTTTTCTGCTGATCTTTTAATTCAATTACAGTCGACCAAAGAACAGAGATTCTCAGTTCATTTGGTGCGCTGGATTAGAACCTATATTGGGCTGTATGTTTGACATACCTGCTCTAGATGATTTCTCAGAGTTGCTGGATTATTTTCCATCTTGTTTTTCACCTTCTACAGAACCGCATGCACGAGAGCATGAAGCTGTTTGACAGCATCTGCAACAATAAGTGGTTTGAGGAGACGTCCATCATCCTTTTCCTCAATAAGAAAGATCTGTTTGAGGAGAAAGTCAAGAAAAGCCCTCTGACCATTTGCTTCCCAGACTACACTGGTATGTGCATACACGATTAGCATATCTGATCGTAAATGTGTTGTAAATGTGCTATACGTCAGACATGCAGCCATATCACAGTTGGTTCCTTTATGGTATTGTGTCTGGTATTCTCTCATCAGTACTTCTGTTCTTGTGCTAAGGCGGGAACACATATGACGAAGCGGCCGCCCATATCCAGAATCAGTTTGAGGACCTGAACCTGAAGAAGGAAACCAAGGAAATCTACACCCACTTCACTTGTGCAACAGACACTAAGAACGTGCAGTTTGTCTTTGATGCCGTCACTGATGTCATCATCAAGAATAACCTGAAGGACTGTGGGCTGTTCTAGATCCAGCTGTTATATCAGTGAGTAAAAATCAATGAGATTATGAATTATTTATCTTTTACAGAGCTCTCTAGAGTAACTGCTTGAAATGACAAGAAAATCTATATATAGCAGCATTACATCTTGTTTTACCTATTTCTTTTAATATCAAATATTATTATACTTTTATCAGGATATCTTTGGGTCCTTAAAAAGTCTTAACTTGTCTGAAATTGTACTGTTCCTAGATCTTGGACTACAAGCATTTTTAAATTCGTGTCCTATTTTATTTTCCAAATATATAACATAGAAAAAAAATCCAATAATATTAACGTACATCTGTTTTTACATCCTGCATTAGGTGTGCGTTAATCTGAAGCTAACATTAGCTACCTTCTGTTCAGTAAAATGTAACCAAATGCATCTGGAAAACAGTAAATATGTTCTCGGATTAAAACCTGCATCTGCCGATGCCACTGAAGCTCACGGTGTGATTTCATGTGCCATAAAATTACAAATAAATTAGAATTTAATAGAACCAAAAAAGTCGTAAAAACTGTTACGTTTATCTTTAGGTTACATGTAGCTGAGAGCAAGGCTTTGCAAATGTTTTGGAGTCAGGCTCCCCTTGAAAATAATTTGATAACTTTAAATTCAATGAATTCTGTAATTATAAGAGACCCCTCAACACAGATTAATTTTTATAAATATAGTCTTTATAAACCGTTTAAAGATAGGGCTTATTATTCAAATGTGTACAAAAATACTCTGTCTATTTATTGAAGCTATAGAGTTTTTCATTTATGAACTTTCCATCAACAAAACATAGGTCAGAGTAGACATTATTTATAGGCCAACATGTTTCTGAGTTATTACAGTTTGGATTAAATCCATTGAATTGAAGTGAAACATTATAATAATAAAATACTAAAAACATTACAATAATGAAGAACTAAACAATGAATATAATATAATAAGGTTGGATTGTGATTTTCCTGTAACTAAAATAAATAAATAAATAAATAAATAAAATACAATACAATTTTATGGACCCCCTGGCTCTGCTTGTACCACTGTACTAGTGTCCAATTTATTAGATATGTATGAGTATACTCATTGGCCATTTTATAATGTCCACTTACCATACAGGTGTACATTATAGGTGTAGTGTATAGATTTCAGCACCCCTCTACGTTGTCCATTATCAGAATGGGACCATCATAGGGCTACTATACCTGATACTGTTATATCAGTGCATGTCACTACTGTGGGGAGAATTATCCACCACACAAATAATATCTAAAATGGCCAAAGAGGAGTGTTGCCTAACAAACTGGCAATTTTTTTATAACAATTTGTGTGTTTATTATAACTCTCTGACTTTGAGTACTTGGCAGAACAAATTCCTCTTACGTAAACACGATTATGTCCGTTGCATTCTCTGTTCACTTCATCACAGGGCGACGAAAATAGACAGACAGAAAGTAGCTGGGAGACGTACGGCTGCAGCGAGGTCAACTACGAACACGGCATATCCGTTATGTAAACATTTTATTTATCTTCTCTAAACATTTTTATTGTTACAGGGAAAAAATCTTTATGTAAAATATTTGTACAACTGTAATTGTCGCTGGAACTGTTTAAAAAGTATTTTTTTAGTTGCTTTCTGAAGGGTTTTTTTTTTTTTTTTTTTTTTTTTTTTTTTTCACGCTGAAGGTTTTTTTGGGAACATCTTTTATTCTCTGCTCTTTTTTTTGTCATTTAAGCTGCTCAAACACAGATGTAGGCATTAGTATGTAATTATGTAACATTAGTAGCACTCTTTTCCGGGGGTGACTGTGATGATGACAGAGAGCATATATGAATAGTTGACAAAACAATCCCGTGGTGTATGTGTAAAACCTGCCTGAATAATAAGATTAGTATAGCGAAACTCCTCTGTGTGCAAACATTATAGATGGATGGGATTTCCCAGAACACATCTGACTACGCAGAATTTGCATCCATCATGTCTGATTAGTCTGTAGTTTGATTACGAAGAGTGAGAATAGAGGGACTGAAAAGACTTTTGAAGAGAAAAATGAGAAATGGTTTCAAGAAGAACTGTGATGACTTTGAAAACTTGAAGGCTTTGTGGATGAAGATGAAGACATGGAGATGGGCATTTTGCTCACAGAGGACCTTTTTCAAAGGACCAAAGCATTTTGATCTTGTTAAATGATTTCTGTAGTAAATAAGTACCCTTGCACTTCTCATCCAAGTGCGTTGCACACTATTCAACTGCCTGTTATATGCTACAAAATTTTATGTTATATAGTAGACATTTTCTTCTAGATATTTATGATAAATTTTATTAGCTTTATGCACCTCACCTTATGTCCCTCACTGTCTCTGTTCTCATTGGTGGGGAATAACTGACCAGTATCCACTATTTTGCTAATAAAATGTGCTGTGATTAACTCATGGCATTTGAAATAGGTGTTTTTGTGTCTGTCAGATGTCCTTTTGTTTAGTAGCCTTTATTTTTGCCTTCCCGTCACCTTTTGGCATTGTGTACCAGTGATACACTATATAAACACATTTATAACATCTCAAACAGCAGCCATAGTGACACATTTAAGATAGTGAAAAAATAATGTTTACCGGTAGTTTATGTTTAACTATTATTCAATTATACACATAAACCTACTAAGCTATGTATTTCTTGTGTTATTATAGTCAGCAAAATTAATAAAGTCTTTTTTAAAACTGGCCTCTTGTTAGTCTTTAAGAGGTGGAGGCCCAAAACTATTCTTTATAAAAACATTATAAAGCCCGTTAAAGTGTAAAAGCATGCTGCCCCCTGGTGGTGAAAATCATGTTTAGCGCTCCATGCCTTGATGGTTAGACCAAACACTGTAGTCAGTTCTGCTAGTGGTGTAAATCCCTTGTGTAGTCTTAACATTATGTATACTCCCTTTGTCCCTTAACTAAACCCCTAAAATAAAGCAGCTTAATTTCATTTTAAACCCCAAATCGATTTTTCATGAAGAAATAACCTGTCATTCATCACAAACTTTGTGAATATCTGGGTTTTCCCTCTTCACAGTGCAGAAAGACTGCATTTAATCAGTGGAAACGACTTGTTTTCTCTGCTGTTAAATATAGTGACGGGTGATTTTTGACCCTTAAGATAACACTTAAACTGAAATGCCTAAAGGCAGCCTCAGCCTACAGTCATTCATTCATTCATTCATTCATTCATTCATTCATTAATCTGCAGTAAGTGGTTTATTTATGCTTCCTTTTCCCACTAAGATTTTAGATTTTAGGAATGTGGCAGTGTTTATTCACACTATTGACCACATAGGCACATTTAAATTAATTTTTCTTAAAGAATTGAATCATTAAAAAAACATTTTATAAAGTGTATATAAAGGATGTCTTTAATAGGTAAATGTCTTTCTGTAATATGTGCTTCCACACACTCCTTCATTCCCCCTACTTCATGCTGGGACTCTATATTGTAGAAGGATTGAGTTTTACTCTCAAGTGATTAGTCTAATCTCTCCGATCTCTGAGGGAGATGAACCAGATGCCTAATGGAGCCTGTACTAAAGGAGAAGGTAGCAGGAAGAAGATGGAGTCCTTGATCAAAAGCCCACTAGTGTCCTGTACCATATGGCTCAGATCCCAGGTAAACTTCATCAACCTTCCTGCAGCTCCCAACTGTCTGATCAGTCACATGACTGATGATGCCTCCTTAGCTGTAGTACAAGTAATGAAGCTATTTGTGCATTACTTAAGAGTATTTTGGAGGGTGGGCTGAAGGTTGTATTCTTGTGGTAAATGTAAACACAATGGCCCTAAGTGAAAGTAAATGATCTCTGTAAATGTCCAGTTGCTGTATCAGCAAAAGGTTTCCTAAGAACTGTGTAATCATATAATGACTATATATGCAGCCTAAGCAATGTTCGGTGTGTAAGTGAATTATGTTCTATGGAACATAATTCTTAAACATTTAACTGTTGAAATGATAATGGTAAAATTCTCCCACTTTTTTGCCTCTGTGATTGCAGGGGGCTAGCTAGATTTTGACCCAATGACATTGGGGTGGCAAACTAGGCTGAGACAAAATACTAATCCTTATACACAGAAAATGACAGATTGTGACTACCCCATCAGTACAGCAGTATGTGGCCTGAGTAGGATCAACATTAGACAGGAAAGGCACACATTTACTGTAAGCATAATTTGTTCGTTGTCTAGCAAGCTACAGAAAAAAGTCATAGCTAACATGACATAAGGCTGTATCTTATAATATATGCTAAAGTCACAACTTCAATAACATTAGCTAATGGTAGCTAATAAACAACTGAAGGAAACCAATGTTATGCCTTCAAATAACAAATGTTTTTAACATAAAAATATTTGACCAATGTTTGTTCACCTGTTCGTTCCTTGTGGTCAGCGGAATAGTTTGCTTCTGTCTTAGCTAGCTAAACTTGCTAGTTCTTGAATGCCATTATATACTCGTTGATTATCCTTGCCATTGGACAATGATGAAATGAACTTTTCAAATGTCTCAGAAATGTAGTGGGGGTTGTGGAATTTATTCAAATTGGACAGTGATATTTTCCAGGTTGTTTATATTCAAATCATATTATATTGGTAACTGCACTGACTAATAGTAAATACTACTACTACTACTACAGATGTGGCCTTTAAGAATACGTGTTTTTTCAAGTGGTATTCATTTGTTGTTCTCACAATAACCACCAGGTGGCGCATGCAACAACATACTGTAGCTGAACACAGTACAATAAAAATGGAATGTGTGGTTGAATGGTTCACATAAAAATATTACATTTCTCATCAAAACTTACGATAAACCTAATTTAAACAAGTTTATAATTACAAGATTATGTAAAATATAAGTGAACGTGATCGAGTCTTGTAGTACAGGTACAATAACTATAGTATTTAAGTTAAGGAGGTTCTGTGTGTGTGCTAGAATAGTGCAGCGGTAACATGCAGATTTACTGTAGCAGTGAACGGGGTTCAAGCCTCAGCTCAACTACCTGTTTTTAAAATGAGCAGGTTTTTTTTCACTGTAGAAAGTTCATGGAGGTAACATTGAATGAATTCCACGTGAACAACACTGACTGGAGGCCCATGCCAATTAGAACGATTCAGGTGATGGACTATTAGCAAATTATTTTCATTCATCCGTATAATTCCAACAATTATTACGTTTTTTCCACTATTTAGCTGTCTTTTTATTTTAAGAATCTAATAAATTGCATATATAAAATTATTTTATTTACAAGTGTCATGTTTGTGATTTTTAGGTTAGTCGTCATTTAGTACAGCTTTTGACCATCAAATCAAAACAGACTTGTGATTTGATGACATAATGCTTATTTATTCAGAAACAGAAGTAACTAAATACAAAAATGCTACTTTAAATTTGAACTCCAACAGCGTGCTTTCAGTTGATGGATGCTCCATTTATATTTTTGATGAGCTGCAGAGATTCAAGACAACTAGATTATATATTTTTGAATTTAATATATAAAATTGTTTTATTCACAAGTGTCATGTTTGTGATTTTTAATCGTTATGTAGAATATTTAGATCAAGCAATGTCCAGAAATAGGTGCATTTTTATAGCCTACCATTTAATTTTCCAGTTTAACTTTTATTTAACTGTAGATCAGAAAAATAAAGAAATGCTTTGTAACATTATTTTAAAATGACAGAATACAATAACATTATTTACAATTATTTACAATACAATTATTTACAACATTAAAACATTATTTTACAATGACAGACATCACTGCCTATTCCAAATGTTTGACTTTTTCCATTTTTAGACCACTGAACTAATATTGTTCATGCTAGGGGGAAAATTTTACTATATAGTTTGCAATATATTAATAGGTCTTATTGAGCAACTGATAATTTCTTACTGACCTATTTTACTGTCCCACCAGTTACAATTGTGACCAAGATTTTTTTTTATTTTTATTTATTTATTTTTTTTAAGTTAGTGAAAGTACCACTAACTTTTTAAAACCCTTCTTAAGAAAAGGAATGCCGTTTGTTGAATTGGGCAATCCAGGGAGTAAAATGCATATGCTGTATCTTCAGTAGTTTTGGTTTCACATGCAAATGTACTGGCCGATTAATAAGCAATTATCATCTTTAATTAATCTTATCTTTTGGCTAATAAAATTGAAGGTGAGGACCAGAAGCATAAAACTTGGAGAGTCATATGGATTCTATCCAGGTCAAGTGATTTGTATGTATTTACAGTCTATGACATCGCAATGGAGGCAAAAGCATTTTACTCAAAGAGAAGCACTGCTGAGAGGTGATGATAATTGGGGGGAAGGGGAGATCCACACGTCAATAAGTAACTGGTGAAAAAGTTGCAGGATTCATCCTCTTCAAAAACACAAAGAATGTCTTTGTTGCTGAACCCAATACTACGGAAGCCCTAAACGGCCATGTATTATTATTATTTTTCTTTGCCTTTATCCTTCCTACAGCGAGTGTCCCACAACTTGTATACATGGTATAATTTTTGAGTATAAAAAGAGTATCTTAGAGAGGCAAAGTCTCTCAGAAGTAACGATGGGCAGAGGTTCACCAATCTTTTTTGATATGTGTTGCTGCCATCAAATTAAAAATTACCTAATTTTTCCCTTAAAATTGTACATTTCCTCAGTTTAAACATGTGATATGTTTTCTACATTCTATTGTGAATAAAATATGGATTTATGAGATTTGCAAATCATTGCATTCTGTTTTTATTTACATTTTACACATATTTTATATATTGATGCTGACAGTTGTTGTGTCTTCCTCATTTTTTAAATTTTATTTTTAGCTGGAAACCCCCACAGATGTCTTTTCTTTCAGCAGAGCTAAAGTTTGAAATTACGGCCCTGTGCCATGCATGGGGTTTATTCGTATAAAAAATCAGGTTGCTGGTGTTGCCATCCTTATGGAGGTTTACAAAGAGAGTCTCTGAATTTTCTCTCAGTCTCTTTTTTTTGTAAACTTGTCGTGCAGTTTCATTTGAAATATCTTTTGGGCAGTTCAGTGGAATGGCCTCCACACTTTGGGTTTGTGTGGGCCTAGGGTTATGGCCAAGATGTTTTCAAACCTTCCTTTTCACACCTCCAACATGTAAGTCAGCTGGTCAGGTAGAGCTGAACCCTCATAGAGCAACTGTTCAGTGGGGATAAAGAGGTAGTAGTGGAAAGTAAAAGTAATAATATATTACTTTTGTAAGAGTAATAAAGTATACGAAACTACTCAAGTTACTAGTTACTTCGCATCTGAATCTGATTAAAATCAAGGAAAATCCTGAATTTCACACTGTATGTGTGTGTGTGTGTGTGTGTTGACGTGCTCGCTTCTTCCCCCTCTCCAGTACGCTAAAAACGTTGTTGTGTCAGACCACTGCAATGAATCGTGAAGCTCAAAACATTTGATCTACGTCTGTAAGTCTCAGGGGTAAAAGTAATATTTAGGACATGGGGAAGCTCTACTTCTATCATAGCTGCCAAGAACATGGGGAACAGAACTGTTAACTGCATGTTTTAATAAATCCATATCTTCACACTGATATCATTGAAATGTGACTAAACTATTTCATTGCACATGTTTCTATTCCAAGGGTTTCATCCAAAAACTAGGTATTGGTTAGGTTCATTGGTCAAACCTTAGATGTTTACTATTCCTTATATGTCAGTTTGAGCATCAGAATCATGCTGAAACAATTCATTCAATCATCTACATATTTGTCCTGGTCAGAGTCATGGTAGTCTCACAAGTCAGACTTTTAGCTAAACCATTAAGTGGCATGTTTTCAAGAGGTGGGAGAAAACTGGAGAACCTGTAGGAAACCCACACAGGCCCAGGAGGAACCGTGAAACTCTGCAAAAGTGACCACAGTTCAGCATTGAACCTACAACCCTTGGAACATGAACTCATAATACTACCAACTATGCCAATTCACCACTGCTGCTGGAGCAAGCTAAAGTTTAGCTAGCTTACCGTATGGATTAATTAGCTAAGCAACGTTTACCTAATGTACTGATACATAGAAGTCTTTAAGCAAAGAAATGTGAAAGTACAAATCTGTAAAAATATGTACAAATATTAAACAATAAGTATGCTAAATAAATATGCTTTAAAAAAACGTTGTACACAAACTAAGTATAGACACAAAGTTTATATGCATATGTAAAAAAAAATAAGTATGCATATTAAAATTTTAGAGGTGGGAGAAAACTTGAGATCCTGTAGGAAATCCACACAAGCCCAGGAAGAACCGTGAAATACTACAGAAGTGACCACAGTTCAGTATTGAACCTGTAACCCCAGAAACATTAAATATTAACACTACCCATTACACCAACTCACCACTGCAGTCATTCATCAAGCCTTAGGATTTTACTATTCCTTATATGCCAGTTTAAGCATCTGATCATGCTGAAACACTTAACTCATCCAATTTATTCTTTCTGATCAGACTTGCAGGAGCCAGCTAAAGTTTAACTAGCTTACCGTATGGATTAATTAACTAAGCAACGTTTCCCTAATATACTGATACATAGAAGTCTTTAAGCAAAGAGATATGAAAGTAGAAATCAGTAAAAAATATGTACAATTACTAAACAATAAGTATGCAAAATATGTATGCTTTTTTAAAAGTTGTACACAAATTAAGTATGGACACAAAGTTTATATGCATACTTAAAAAATAAATATACACACTAGAATTTTAAGTATGCACACTTAAAATTCTAGTGTGCATACTTATTTTTTAAGTATGCATGCCAAAATTTAACTATACATACTCAAAAATAAGTTTGCAAAATAAATATACTTGCAAAATCCAGTATGTTTTTATTTCAAAACATTTGATCTATGTCTGTATGTCTTAGGGGTAAAAGTAATATTTAGGACATGGGGAAGCTCTACTTCTTTCATGGCTGCCAAAAACGTGGGGAACAGAACCGTTAACTGCATGTTTTAATAAATGCATATCTTCACACTGATATCATGGAAATGTCATTAAAACTATTTAATT
The DNA here is from genome assembly GCA_024331685.1 of Stegophilus panzeri. Classification (NCBI taxonomy): domain Eukaryota; kingdom Metazoa; phylum Chordata; class Actinopteri; order Siluriformes; family Trichomycteridae; genus Stegophilus; species Stegophilus panzeri. The sequence goes on from JANDJT010000217.1 coordinate 16,769,607, forward strand.
GCACATGTTTCTGTTCCATCCAAAAACTAGTTATTTACATTTACATTTATTCATTTAGCAGACGCTTTTATCCAAAGCCTAATGAATACAAGCAAAGCAATATATCAAACAGAGAACAATACAAGTAGTGCTACCATACAAGATCTATTAATTGAGTTCTAGAAGAAGCAAAGCGTGCAGATTAGAGGTGTAAGTGCCAGAGTAAGTTTTTTTGTTTTGTTTTGTTTTGTATTTTTAATTTAGGGGTTGGTTATGTGTTCACGAAAAAGGTGGGTCTTTAGCTGTTTCTTGAAGATGGTGACAGATTCTGCGGTCCGGATTGAGGTTGGAAGTTCATTCCACCACTGAG
>JANDJT010000217.1:16777334-16794108 GCA_024331685.1 Stegophilus panzeri
CAGATAAGATGCAGACCCAGAGAATTATAAAATAACCTCAGTCCATATTTCACAGCCAACATAAACACATGACACTAATGGCGTAACACCAACACTGAGGAAGCAGTACATGATATTCACTTTTGAAGCCAGCGCGATAGGTAAAGTTAATTATCACTCGCTGAGTTACTGTTATCCACTGAATACATTTTCAAGAGTTCCCTGCCTAAATATAACAATCTCGGCCAGGCATTTTCAGCAGCGTAAACGCTAAATAGTGAGGAACGCTAACTTAACGGTGGTCATTTGGCTTCCTTGCCTCAGGAGTCCGACTCTACGGTCACAATCAAAAGGTCAAAGCAATGAACATTCACTTTGAGGCGAGTTTACATTTGGATGATGATGTCGGCAGCGCAATCCGCAACGTGATGTTGTGTTGATCACGCATGTGAATTTATTTCATTTATTGGATAATTTAACACAACGTGTTGAAATTCTAATAACACAAAAAGTGTGTAGAATATTAACACATCCTTTCTGAGAGTGTGGTTCTCTGGTACTGAAAAATACTGTAGTAAATTTGAATATAATACTGTATTACCATCAAATACCATCATACAACCATGATAGAAACAGAATACAGCTTTTACTTGACATGTCACCAGCGCACGGGAAGGCGGGCGATTAGGCAAGAATATCATATTGCTGACATGTTGGTAGTGTGAATAACACACTCTTACGTGTTATATGGGCCATGTATAGGCTTTTTAACACATCACACAGGCGTGCCCTGGTCTAGGGGGCCTACTGGAGGTATTTGGGCTTTGATGTATGTGTGTGTGTTTTGTTTGCACTTGAGTAAGACTCTCTCTTGTTGGGTATAGACAGCTAGTTGCCAGAGTCGCCGTAATGAGCCAGTTCCAACAAAGGCTATTTAATGGCCAGTATATATACACTAGCAGTCAAAAAGTTTAGACTTGGTTTGGAGAAGAAGTTTCTTCAGGAATTTCTTCATTTTTAGTTTAGTTTTTCTGCTATTTTAGAATAATGATAACAATAATAATAATAATAACAGGGGTGGGACCACTACTCCACAGGTGGTGGGGCATGATTTTTGTCTAAGAGAAGAGGTACATGCATGTTTTTGCTGCATTTTCCCCCCCAAATTTGCGATGCAATTTGCGGAGTTTTTTTTGCGGAAAACTACTTGAATTGCACAAAATTATTTTGCACGGTCTTTTGAAGTGGTCTTTGTTGGTAAATGAGACCTTTTAGCTGTACTCATGCGACACACGTGAATCGAAGAGCTTTGGCTGAATGCGCATCGTGATGATGTCACACGATACATCTTGGCTCAAATCTGCGGTCATTTAGAAAAAATGCAAACTCCTCTTAATATTGCAGAGTTTGCTTGATTTTGCTTTGATTTCTGTGATCGCACAAGAGCGACTTCCTGGAGGGACTGAAGTATGTCATTTGCTTTTAGTGCTATATGTCAGAGTAGTTTGTTCATTTTGCATTTTACTCCTCAGGCAGCTAATAACAGCAAGAAATTAGTTCACAAAGTTAGATCGCAGAAATTATGCAATAAAATATGTTTTAAAAATCAAAGACAAGTTCACGTTCCGCAGTAGCCTGTTTGTCACTGTAGTAACTGTATGTTTCGCTAAACATTTTTCCAGCAAGCCTTTACTTACTTTATTTCATTTGAGGAATGTTCCTGTAATTGATTCCGAATACAGAATATGTGCATATGTTACTTAAAATATTGAAACGTTAGTGATACGGATTCAACACACTGTTATTAAGCGCCAGTGAGCACCAAAGCGCGGTTAACCCTTTATCGCTCATAGGAGATCCCCTTTAGGAGATCCCCTTTAGGGGTGTCCCACCCCCCCCAGCTGAACTGGAAGTTTTTATTTGGTTTTTCAACAGAGTCAGACCTCCTGTTATTGCCTGAAGTTCTGGGTCACCACCCCCGTAGTTTGAAAAGTGCAGGGTCAAATGCTAGCTCGCCCCCGTTGCTCTGGAGACCCTGCTTTGAAATAACACATATAGAATTATGCAGTGACTTCAAAGTGTTAAAAAAGTCACTACTATTGTAATTATTTTAAATTCTGAACAATATTCCTGAAGTGCCCTCTCGGTATCTTCTCAAACAGCTTCATGAGGAGCTTCATGCAGGAGGCTTTTCTAAACGAAAACTACTAGTAGTGTGGATTTCATATTGTTCTCTCATGTTATTCACTCCAGTGTAAAGTCGAAACGTTATTGCACATTGCTTTAATGCGCCTCCATTAACATGGACCGTCTCTCATGGTCTTGGCTTGCTATTAGCTTCTCATCTTTTTAAATTGCTTCTTTTGTAATTACTGTGAGCATAACCTGATGCTGTCAGTTGTCAGATGTTTTAAAAAAAAATCTTGTATCACATTTAATTTCAACAAATAGATGTGTAAATCAGCACAAACAAGACACGCCTGAAAATTATGTTTTGAAGTGTAATTGTCCCTTGATATTTCAGATGATTAATAGTAGTATGCCAATTTGTCCTCAGATGTTTGATGTTTATTCTTTAACTTAGCTTTTAATTAGTTTTTTTGTCCTCAGTACAATATACTCAATGTAATACTGAGTCATTTTCTAGAAGAGCAACTCTTAGTCAGCAAAACTCCTGAGTACGGAGAGAGCTCTAGCCGTAAAGCTTATATTCAACGAGACAGTCTTCCTGCTGTTGTAACTCTGTTGGCTGGACATCGACAAATCACTAGTCTGGGTCCTTGAGACAAGAAGAATATGTGTCTGGGCTATTCATTTTTTATTCATAGTTCCCTGGTGGATAAGTAGGCCAGGGATCACTAACATCTTCTCTCATTCAATAAAATAACTCTACTCAGTAATCTTGTGCGATATTGATTTTTATTTTCCTGATCATGATTTTCCATTTAAAAATATTAAAATAAAAGATTTAATCGTTAGTCTAAAAAAAAGACAGGAAAGCAAGCATTTCTACCGTTTCAGTATTAAGGAGAGAAGGAGAAGCATAATAATTTTACCAGCTGTGATGTCAAGAACTGTTGCAAACACAAGAACTCTGGAGTAGTACGCAGGTAAACGGTTAAAAAATACATAACGTCACTTTTTGTTATATAATTCTCTTAGAAATCAGTTGTCTAATGTCCACATGTCCTCTGTACGGTCTACAGGAGAGCACCAGTCAATAAACCCCCCAGCATATTTAATCTCTTTCTAATTATCACCACCATTAACGTTATTCTTGAAGCGTTACATTTGACTCTTCGATATAGCTCCATTTAATCTTTTTGGGCCAAAATCTTCATCCTTTTTTTTTTCTTTTTCAGCCAAAAAAACACGAGCCGTTTTGACCATTTTCGTTGGTGACATCCCTAATAATTATAGCAAAGATGTTAAATATATACTTGTCTAACCTTAGATAAGTTGAACATATACTGATTTTATTTCACATGACTCAACTTAAAATATTCTCTGTTTATCTTGACATAAATCAAGGGAGCTCGCACATGCATCTCTGACTAATATGAGAGCACCTGAGATTGGGGCAAGGGGGCGGGGCTTTCAGGAAGTGTCTGTTAATATTGAAGAGTTCAAATCACATGCGTAAATCATTCAATATTCGGATATTGTTTGGCTCATCTCTTGTTTTATTTTTGAGAAAAAGTCTGCTTTTTTGGTGTATTTTAAAACAATAAGTCATACAACTGTACCCCGATGTTTTTGCGGCGCTTGTATGCAAAATGCACAAAAGTTGGCAGGTCTGGTAATATAATGTAGTTGCAGATAAATATCACTGGATATTGTGGCAATGTAATTGTGTAACTATTTTTATATTGCACAAGCCCACTACTGACTACTGACTTTTGCAAAGCTAAAATTTCTGTTTGGTATGTATATTTATACAAAATGTGGTTCACAGTGCTGCAACATACCTTGATGCTGTAGCTACTTGTTCTGAATCCCACAGCCTGCTGCACTACACGTTGGCTTTTACTAGGCGGATTAATAACATACACCGAAGACATATTTTCATAATCAGAAAACCAAGCAAAATAATTCAGCACAACACACAGTCACCTTGCAGTTAAAGATGTCATAAAATACATTCTCTAACCAGGCGGGACAACAGAACAGTGTTCACCCTGTCGTCGGGGGTTGGCAGTCTGTGGCCCAAAGCCGAGGGAGCACAATTGGCCATGCTCTCTGGGTGGGAGGTATGGCATACTACTCTCTCCCCTGTCAATCACAGCAACACTAGCCAGTTGTAACTGTCTGTGAGGTCATGTATGCAGAAGAGGGTAGATAGCGCTTTCCTCCAAGTGTGATGTAGCTCGAAAAGATGTGTTTTGGCTGGCTTCATCTGTCTTGGAGGAAGCATGTGTTAACCTTCCTTGGCTGGTAGTTGGTCGTATGATGGGGAGATCTGGCTGGTGGGTAGGAATGGGCTGATGACCAAACTGAGGACAATGTGGGATAAACACCCTCAAAATAAAAAAATAAACCAAAAAAAGATGCTAACCAGACTCAAATAGTATATTTTATGAGATGCAAAAAGAACACCACAGCTCACAGCCAAACATTAGCCAACATTTTATTTGTCGAGGACACAAACCCAATGTGCTACCCAATGTGCTACTGAGTTGTCGTCTACATGGGAATTTATATACTCTTTGTGTCTGTTAATGCGCTTAACTTAACGCTAACAAGCTTGCCATACCTTATTACGTTATATTAGCTACCGTTTTTAGCCTAGTGAATTAGGTTTCCTGGGAGCCAAAACACATTAGAGCAGCACATTAGAGCTTTCACTTGCCTGGTGAGCTTGCTAATGTATTTAGGATTTGCCCTATCTATGCTTTCACACTAACAGTCTATTTAGGAACAACATAATGTAAAAATAAAGTGTATAACTTGAAACTCAGCATGTGACAAATCCAAACCCTGCACTTTCAATTCCTTTATATTTCTTTCTTTATCTATGTTAAATTCTTCCACATATCGCTGTCCAAAACCCTCCTAATACTGCATAAGAGTTCATTTGAGCTGATTTGGTAAAGAGGACAGAAGTGACTACACTGACACGCTTCAGAGTGAGGAGAGGAGAGGCCTACTCATGCAGACTCAGTTCAACTGATGATCCTCTTGCGAGTTACACATCATATGCATAGAGGGAAGAAAGAAATGATTGAAGAATAAAGCATCTGAAGGGCAGGAACAGGGTTCAAACAGACTTTGGAGAGTCACAGCACTCACAAAACCCTCTGGGTTTAGAAAGTAGAGGAAGAACAGAACTGGCAAATAGTAAAAAATATTCATGTATATTTTAGTCCTTCATAAGTACCTTCATAACATGAACATAATTAGGAAAAGTTCTAAATGAGCCTCAAAGTTTGTTTACACATGAAGACGTCCTGCTGACTGATTACACACTAAATTAAACATTAAATAAAAATATGCACATGGATTAAACAGCAGTAGGAGTTTCAGTAAGCATTAGTTCGCTAGTTTTATTAATAAGAGCAGCACTAGATCAGCACTAGATCAGACTTAAGGTAAGGTTAAATGCCCCACCTCCTCTTTTTTTTCATTGGTTGCCATGCGGTATTGGCTTGCTCTGATTGGCTGAGAGAGAGCTATTGTATCAACACCCAAGCAATATTCTGAATTCATTAGCAAAATTGCTTTTTTTAAATTTTTAGATGTAACATAGATAAAACAAATAGAAAGTTTTATTATCACCCAATATGTATCTTGCTGATGTAGAGAAGTTACAGTGTCCTCCTGAATTATTGGCACCCTTTATAAAAACGAGCAAAAATTATTGTAAATATAAAAATAAATATAATAATAATTCAAGATTTTTACTCAAACAATAGTAGAAACTAGTTTTCTTTGTTCTCATTAGAACCACTTTTAGTTAATAGTATTTTCTCTCAAATACATGTGCGAAAATTGTTGAAACCCCTAATTCTTACACACTCTAGGAGTGTGTCTCGATCAGCTCCCTAGCTACCTCGGTGGTGAATCAGTATATAGTGTACAGGAGTTGGGGAACTGGTAAGGATCTTGGGTCACTACATATTTGGACACTGATAACTCAATTTCCGGCGACATGACTACATACTCACGTTGTTAAACGTGACCAAAAGTTAAAAACGTAAAAATATTTAAGGTTTATATGTCATATAAATTTGTTAGCTTAATCACACACATTTCTGTCACGGTACGTCAAGCAGGATAATAAGCTAGCTAGTGGATTAAAAAAAAAATCATTAAACACTTAAAAGTCGTTAGACTCAAATGAGTCAAATAAAGAATAGAATGTCAAATGTAGTTAAAAATCGCTAATGTAAGTAATCATTTGAGAGCTACAACAACGATAACAAGCTACTTATATTTGTAGCCAGAAGTTGTCTGAGAGTTCGTAAAATGGCCGACTCCCTGATCAGTGCCCTGACTACTGAAATAGGGAGCTGATTGAGACATACCGCAGGAACTCTGTGAACCTTGCCCTGTTTCCCTGGGGTATAAATATGAGGTTGCACACCCTCATACTTTTGTCCCTTTGTTATCCATTATCATGGGAAAAACCAAAAAACATTCAACACAAAAGAGATAGATAGTTGTTTACCTGCCTAAATCAGATAATGGATATAAAAACGCATAAAAAAAATGTTAAAATACAATTAAGCATAATCAGGGCTATAACAAAAAATGTCAAGTTTGAAACCGTCTGAAATTTGCCAGGAATTGGACTCATGATCAAACAGTGAGGAGGATGGTGAAGGAGAGATAAAACAGCACAAAGATCACAGTTTTAGAAATACACAGGTCTTCCTGTTGTTGTCAAGATTGAGAATAAGCTGATAAACACTGCTTTCATAACAAGCTGTTTGGAAGAGATGCAAGAAACTGTTACTGAACAGGATAAAATATTAATACCAATCACAATATTTTTATTGTATTTCACTCCCTCTTCCTCAAATACGTACTATTCTGGTGCACTCTGGCTGCTGTGCCATCATCAGGCTATTCATCGAGTTGAGCACTCATAACATGTGAAGTGCTTGGTATGTATAAAAAAAATCTATTCCTGTATTTCTTCATTAAAGACTGTTTCAAGTAGATGACTTGCAACTAACTGCAGAACTAATCATCGGAAGTCTGGGCCCAATATGTCACAGTATGTCATAGGAACCAATTTGGTTCAAGATGCTGCTCTTTGGCTGTGAGTGCTGGCCCATTGCGTAAAAGGACTATCAGTGTGACAGCTATTGGTTGGTGTTGGTGAGATGATTACAGGCTGCCTGCATAAAAATGGACAGAGACTGATTGCAATCAACAAGACGAGTTTGCAATGGGCAGTTCATCTTTAAAAAATGAATAAATCCATGTAGCAGTCTATGTCTGACTTTAAAACACTTATAACTGTTTGCTGATATAAAAATGGTATCATCCTGATGATTGCCTAACCTTTTATCACTGGTTATATTTCTCAGTTTTAGTGGCGTCTTATCCACTTTTTTAGAAATATTTTATGCACCACTAGACAGGTAAATTTAATTATAGGATTGTTATTTAGACAAAATAGGAAATCTTAGAAGACAGTTGTCTTGAGACTGTCTACTGGGCATGGAAAAATTTAACACTGACTACTGACACTGCACAAAATATTGTTTGTTAATACTCTGTCACAATATTGGCTTTTAATGTACTGATATTGCAGAAGGCTGCTATTTGCAAATGAGCACAAATAAGAACTTTTTAGTTTTCCACTTAAGGATTCGAAGCATTTGAACAGATTCAGGTAAGTTTTCTGTGTGCCTGTTGATAAATCATGGCAAAACCGCATTTTTTGGCCATAACCCTCATACATACACCCTCAAAAATATATTGCAAAGGAAATTGCAATTGCAATGTGATGTATTATAGTCATAACCTGCTATTTATGCCCATCTTGTCTGGCCATACAGCCTACTTAGACAGCCTTATTGTGAAGGTAACACAGCGAGTGACAATAGCATAAAAGATTTAACAATAATAATAATAATAATAATGTGTAATGTGCTGAATATATAGAGCTGATTATTGGGATATGTGTGGTGTCCTGAGAAAACCTTTCACTAGGGGATATTTTCTACTAGACATAATTCTGAAAACTACAGGCTGACCTGACCTGATATTTGTTTCCTTGTTTTACATATATACAACCCAAAAAGTGAAAAATGTGAAAATTACATTTGAAGATTTGATTCTGACTGCAGTACAGGAGCACCATGGACATTTTGACAGCTGGTATTACATATGGAATTGTCCATTTCTCTATGGCATACAACTATTCAGCAACTTAATCAAAGCCTGACATTACTGTGTGAGGAAATGTAGCAGGGCTTTGGACATCTTTAGGCAGACTGCTAGTTTTTAACATTGCATTGGCTAGACAGGCTCCTTACTCAACATTATCTTCACAGGGAGATAGAGGAAGATCACCTAAGCAAGAATAAAACGTTTAAAAAAAAAAACCCAAACATTTTGTGTTATTTAGGTGAAATATGTTTGTGGTTTCTTAAAGATGAAGCATCAAGGTATGCTTTAGGCAGAAAAAACAATTTTGGCCAAAACCTGATTTTGACCTTTTATAGCCAGATTTCAGCACCAGAGACATGTGATTGTTTTTTCCCCATTTACACTATATGGCCAAGGATTTGTGGACACCTGGCCATGACACCCATATGTTCTTTTTGAACATCCCATTCCAGATTTACTCGCCCTTCGCTGTTAAAATAACCTCCACTCTTCTGGGAAGGCTTTCCACTAGATTTTGGAGCGTGGCTGTGGGGATTTGTGCTTATTCAGCTACAAGAGCATTAGCAAGGGCAGCAAGGGACTGATGTTGGGTGATGAGACCTGGGCTGCAGTCTGCATTACAATTCACTCCAAAGGAGTTCAGCGGGGTTGAGGTCAGGGCTCCGTGCAGGTCGCTCGAGTTCTTCGACTCCAACCTTGGCAAACCATGTCTTCATGGAGCTCGCATTGTGCACAGGAGCATTGTCATGCTTGAACAGGTTTCACCTCTTTAGTTCCAGTGAAGGGAAACTGTAATGCTACAGCATACGAAAACATTCTACACAATTGTGTGCTTTCAACTTTGTGACAGTTTGGGGAAGAACCACATAAATAAGGGTGTGACGGTCAGGTGTCTACAAACTTTTGTCCATATAGTGTATGTACTGGCAGACTTTCATGTGTAAATAGTTTTCCAAGTTTATAACATTCCAAAAGTAAACTTGCACTTTCATAGCTTTCCCCTATCATACGATGATGAATCACCAGCTACCAGTCATCAAGGGGGGAGGCTAACACATCCCTCTTGCACGACACGACGCCAACCAGTTAAATATTTTGAGCTGCTGCTCATGCTGTGTCACAGGGCATTGTAAGGAGGAAACGCACTATCTGCTCACTTTCATATACATGAGATCAACAAGTGGCTTGTGATTGATGGCTGTGACATCACCAGGATTCAAAATCACAATCTCCTAACAATAGGGCTCCAAAAATGTTTCTTTTGTGCCACTTGGGAGCCCACTGCCTATTGTTATATTAAAACCTGACTTATCAGAGTAACGTGTTACGCATTACATAGGGATTTACTTGTTTATGGAAGCTCCCTTTTACTGACTCTAAACCCCATTGAAAATGTTCCCAAAATGCAGGCCTTTAGAGAATTGACTAGTCAGTATGTTGTGTTTGATATGTAAGGATGTGCATCTCTCATGAAGGTCACCTTTAAGATAATAATGTTTCATATGTTTATGCTGCTCTGGCTGTTCTGGCTTTACCTTTGGGCCTCTGGGATCTAGATTTGAGCATTTGTCATGCTGTAAGAGACTGTTCCATTTCTGTCAGTGCTCAAGTTGAGATTGGCATAGAAAATTTAATTTACTTTAATGCGCAAGTGAGGACCATGCACGTGCACCATTAATCTCAGTGAATATAGGCTGAGGAGGAAAGGAAGGTTTTCATATCCAAAATCTTTGCTTTTTTGGTCACTATTAAACCCATTAAAGCTGAAGAGACTAACATTCCTCACTCTTGTAAATACATAGCATACCTTTTCCTATTGGATTTCCTAGTAGCTGGGTGTTTAAGGGGTTAATAACCTATTTGAAGATATCACAGGAACAGATTACAGGCTCACACAGTTAAGGAATGTGTTGAAGAGCCTCATCCTCTTTGATCCCAGGGGAGGAAAGGTGCTCTGGAGTTGAGTCCTTCTCAATACAGTTCATCGTCTACCCCTGAAATACAGTTCACCCAAAGCCAATGACCTTTTTTTTTTTTTAACCTACTGAAATATAAAAAAATAATTGAAATTTACCATCCAAAAGATTTTTTTTAAAAGCTAAAGATTTGTAAGCTGACATCTCAGCATATAAATGAATAAACGTATCATAAGGTGCCATTTTGCTGATGCATAGCTCTTGGTACACCAGGTTGCTCTGCTTCACTAAAACTAATCATTACTAATCGTTTTTTGTTTTTTTTCATCATGAGCTACACCAGATGTGTCTGCTAATGTATGTGTGCACTATAATAGCCAAAACGATAAACCTGATTCAGGCTGTTTAAATAAAGGTCAGTAAACTGCATTCGATCCTTAACACGTTTTTTTTCCTTCACATTTTGTATTATGTTCCTGCAAATGGTGAATGAATCAGACAGACAGACCGATTATCTTAGATTTACATAATGTGATGGGGCTTTTTTTTCTGCAATGCCAGTGTCAGTCTAAGGAAATCAAAACCGTGCTGAAAAAAACATAGTTTTGGATGTTATATCAATACTAACATCTAACATTTCAGCAACAACACAGTCGATTGTTAATTAGGTAAGTCAAAAGCTGTGATCATAATTAAAATATGATTAAAACGAGATTGTGCCGAGCTAATTTGAATTTGAATTTCAATGTTATCGCAAGGAATCCCCCAATCTTGGAAGCAAGGGCCAATAGAAAAACGAACAAATAGCTTGTGGCCCCGTCTTTCTCATACTCAACTGCTTATTATTCCAATTTCGATACAACAATGAGGTTTTTCTGCTCCTCAGTCGACAATGCTTGTCACTCACAACCAACAGGTTAAAGCTAAATCACATCACACCAGAATGGGTAATAATCACCTGAATTTGCTTCACATTTGCAATGCAGAAATCCTGAGTGACTGCTGCTTAACACGTATTACCTTTAGGAACAACATATGAGCAATTCCAAAAGCATCACTTTTTACTTTTAAATGCAAATAGTGACTCACGCACAAATGAAAGAGCTCTAGTTTATTTGTGAGGAATGCACCAGGGAGCGGTTATTAAGCCTCCCTTTCGGCTGGCGTTTTTCTGCCATTAAATGGCTTCAGGCTCCACTACTTTGTTCACCAACCCTAAACAACTGCTTCGTCAGTGCGATCTGAATCTGATCCCCAAAGCATATTTAATTTGATACTCAACCATTTTTTTCCTCTGTAGAGTTTCCTTATTGATGTTGTGTGTCCACTGCTTCAGCTGCTTCACCTTGTATGGTATTAAAAGTGAAATGTGTCCCTCGACTTGCGAATGTGCTGTTGCAGGAAAGTGTGTTGTGGCCCAATGTGAAGCGGGGTTACTGTTACCGCTTTAAAGTTGATTATTTTCCAATAACAGTATGTCCTGACCTGTTTATTCCTCTTATACTACAGCCATTTGCCATGGCTAACTATGTTTAATTTATGAAAGAATGACATGTCTTGGTTTACATTTTATTGGTTTATAGTTTGCTGTTGTGGAAGTTAGTTCCTGTTACCACTTAGATATTATGTTATTGCAGATATAAACATCGTCCACCAGCCTTTCTTTTTTTCTTATTTGAGGTTAATAAGACAAAAATCACCATGCAGATTGCCATGTTACAGAGAAACCACACAGCGCAAGGCCCTCTGTCCTGCTGCCTTTCCAATGTTGGAAAATTTAGTTACAGCTGTACCTCAGACTGTTAGACGTGTTAAAAGTTCTGACACCAGAAACTGCTTCCATAAATGCTACATTAACGTATTCCTCTCAGAAAACTTCACCACATCAGCGATTCCTCACATGTTTTACTCTCTTTATTAAAAGAGATCCACCTTACAGGTTCCTATGTAAATTGTTACTATAGAAGCAATATCATGCAGCCGGAACTATTGTCCAAGAAAATTAATCAACACTTTTAGACCAATGAGCATTCATTCTTTCAACAGTCAAAATCTCTAACTGATGTGAAGATGAAGAGATGACAAGTTTAATCAGTGAATTGTTTAGTGGTAATGCATGCCACTTGTTAAAATCTGTGCTAGTTGAATTTCCTTTGATGATTATTTCATCAAATGACGCGTCAAGAGGATTTCATAAAAGGCTCTGACTGTTATACAAAGAAGGAGGAAATTATGTCACTGGTGTGAAATCAGGTCAGTTGTTTTGGCTGTAGAGGAGGCTTCTCATGCTGCGAGCACCCTACATTCAAGATGTTTTCTCTGACAAATAGCGGTGACCTTATTCCTGCAGATGGAAGGAGATTGTAGCATGAGCTGGGTGGCACTTCCAAATGATCTGCCGTGAGGAAGGGACATTTTTGACATGACATCAGCATCACCTTGTTTAATCTGTGTGGTCAGGGCCGGTCATCTGATCTGCTGTTATCAAACACTGCCACTGTGAAAGACACAAGCTTTCAGAAACACAAGATGCCCTGACAGTTTCACAACTGTCTGTATGTGACATGTTTCAGAAATATGGGTATACCAGAGATGAGAGTAAGGCCGAGGTTCGATGGGATAAAATTTTAGCCTGTTTGTATGGGATGTTTTGCATAAATTAATTGTATATTCCACAAGCAAAATGACTGTTAGCTTATTTATTATTATGTAAGTACTGTGAGCAATGTGTGCAATGGCATTTCGAGGCCAATGTAAAAAAAAAAAAAAAAAAAATCAAGTTTTTTGTAAATAAAGTGGTAATATTTTAAGTAATTATGAGAAAAAGATGCAAATAGGAAATAGCAGCTATTCATCACTTAGTGAGGCTATACTTTAGGTTTCACAAATAAGGAAATAAGTCTTCTGCCATGTCAGCGTCAAATTAAACTAAGCAATAGGACATTAGGACAAGTATTACGATGAGAAATTGTGTGGATTTAGAAGAATGAGCATTGTGGTCATCTCAGAGACTGTCGTTGATTATACAATATGACTTTTTTTTCCTCAAAAGATTTACGACTTTCTTCGTATTCGAACCCGCCAGCGTTCATTATGACTTCATTCAGGAAACTGTATTAAAAAATGTGGTCAGAGCTCTGAAAACAGATTTTTGTATTACGCTGATAGAATAAGTCATCTAACATGATCATTAGAGCAGTGTCATTTCAGTTATGGAGTCTCACTTCGTTCCCTGCTTTAACAAACAAAAGCCTCGTTTTGATGTATACAGATTAAATGAACTCCATCTTCTTAATAGGCACCAGGCTGAATACATTAGTGTGTTTGGTTCAATCGCAAGAACACGAGTCTCCGCAGCCATTTATTTTCAAGAACTTTGACTGGTTTATTGCCTTCTGTCGAAGCCCTGTTAAACACGTTCAGAATGATAGCTTTCAGACCTCATCTGAGGGAGCACACTTCACCGTTATCAGGGGCTCCTTAAACAGTCCTGTGCTGGAGAGGATCTAAATAAAGTCTTCATCTGTGCACATTTCACATATCTCACTGCCACTTTAAAAAAAAAAAGCAATCGTGAAGTTATTAAAATACGTAAAAGTTGAGTCTTCAAAGCTGCAGACAAATGATTGGCAGTCCCATCTCCCCCCAGCCCCCCATAGCTGATATATATGTTATTCTGCTGAAACATCACATTAAGAATGATGGGATGAGGGTACAGCAATGATGGAGAGAGTAGATTCTTTGCAAAAGAGAATGCCAGCTTTATTAAACACTGTTTCATACTAAAGTGGATTAATGCTTATTAACACTTCTCCCGTGCGTTAAATGTCTCACATCGCTGTTGAATTTGTTGAAAATTGATTCTGATTAATTTTCTGTAACAGCAGCTCTCACAGTAGTAGCAGCTGTAATTCAAATCATAGCTTTATATTAATGCACTCATTTTAATTAAACAGCTAGCTCAGGGACTTGTATGGTAGATACAAAAGTAGATAAAACAGTGTGTGAATTGTTGATATGGTGAAGTTTTCTCTGAGGAGATGTTTATTTAACATTTATGGAAGGAGTCTCCAGTGTCAGCACTTTGTAGCAGTAAGAGGTAAAGTGATTTTCCTTCATGGGAAAGTCTGTGTGATTTCTGAGTAATATGACAAGCTGCATTTTTTTTGCCTTATTTAAGTCAAGAGAGAAAAAAGAGAGTCTGTTTAATGTTTGTAGCTATTAGAGGTCGACCGATACTGATAACTAAGCTGGGCAGGACCTGCTGGTAACCGATTAATCAACCGATAGTTTTTAAAATTGATACTGAATGAAAGCATAACACTCAAAGTAAAATATTTGCTGAACTTTATTACAAAAATAAACAGTACTGACTGTATCATGAAAATGTACTGTACTTTTTGAATTAACTGAATATATAAATATTAATATACATTAACTATTAATAAATATTAAAGTAAATAAAACAAATACATCCAAACTGAACCAAAAAGTAACACTCCAAATAGCAAATAAAAATAGAGAGATCAAAAATGAATAAAAAACACTTCAGATAACAAGAAAATTTGTCAGTGTAAATTTTTTTATTTCACCTCTAGAGGCTGCTCTCGTACTGTATAAGACAGCGAACGGAACGGATGCAACAGGGAAAAATTATCGGTGTGGTTTTTTGCCAATAACCGATAGCTCCAAGAATTGTCGACCTCTAATAGCTATTATAATGTAAGTGATAACAGGAAATAACTTAATTCAAGGACATTTACATTACATGTATCTATAAGTGGATAAAAAAAAGCATACACAAAATGATGTCGTTCTTTAATAAATAAAAACATGTAATCAGGGAAAATGCTGTGGTTTAAGAGGAATAACACACTTCATAGGAAGTGTTATAGGAAAAGAATCAACTTTGGTTGGTAACAGTATCTGTTTTGAGTTGGGCTGCTTCACACCACCCCAATGTTGATTATTTTCCTGTAACATCATGCCCATCTTGTTTTTTTCTCTACATCAGCGGTTCTTAACCCTGTTACAGCTTTGCGACTGCCCCCGGGGTGTAGTGGGACAACTTGTATTTTAAACAATTGTACATAGAGGTTCACAGAGAAGTCACTGTCAGTGTTTGGATATCTGTGCATGCCGAATACTGAGAACTGAGTGACATGTCATTGGAAAAAAAAACTCTCCCATTCGCATAGATCTCCGTGAGGCTGGTTTTTCAGCGCTGATGTGCTTGAACAACAAGTATAGCGCCAGACTATGGTCGAAGATACCTTGCATCTTTTTCCTACTGAGCCACGACTGGACCGCCTCGCATCCTTTATCAAAGTCCAACCATCCCATTGAGCAAGTAGACCGAAACATAATCCATCAGGTATGGTTGATTGGCTATACACCAATTTTCCAGTTTATTAGGTATTAGGTATTAGTTGTATAAACACTCACTATACAGTGAACTTTCTAGGTGGCTGTAACAGTGGAATGAAAAAATGATGAATGATACAATACATTTAGCCAGATCACAGTTGAGTAAAAAATTTACTTTTACACTTACAGTACATGTAGAAGACATGACAGACTATTTCACAAATTAAAATAGTTTTAAAATTAGCTGTTTTTCCTTCTTGTGCAGATATTTTCCTGAAGCCATATCTTAGGTTTGATGAGGTCTTTCAAGCTAACCAGGAAAACAATTTATTGTTACATTAAATAGCTAGTCATGGTAGCTACGATAAACATTGCAGCTAAGGTAATTTAACTCAAATTTATAATTGGTACATTAGAAATAACAGCTAGCTAGCTAGCAGGATTAACTAGGCTAGAATACAGTCAAAAATGTAGTTTAACCCAAAGTTAGAAGTGCTGCCTATTAATCATACAATTGGAGTTATATAGCTAGTTAATAGCTATAGTTAATAGCACTGGTGGCTAATGGTACCCATACATGGTAGCTAAGGTAATTTAACTCAGATTTAGTGTATAATTAGCCAGTTAGCTAGTTAAGTGCATTGATACAGACTAATGTATAGATTATGATCAATACACACTGTTGGTCTTAAGTCATAAGAGCACTGGTATCTTGAAAACCAGGAAACTAGAGCTACTGTAGATAACTAGCTAACAGCCTTAATTAGGCTAGGATATGGTAGAAAATGTTGTTTAAACCAAATTTACATTTACATTTATTCATTCAGCAACTTATAAATGAGGAAATACAAGCAAAGTGATATATCAAACAAGCAGTGCTACAGTTCTGCTGAAGCAGAACTGAGAAGCAAGGTGCGGTTCTAGTTCTAGAGTTCTAGAGAAGCAAGGTGCGGAGAGTAGAGGTGTAAGAGCCAGTGTAAGGGTTTTTTAAAAAACAAAATAATGTGGGGGTTGGCAGGTTAGGGGTTAGTTAAGTGCTCACGGAAGACATGGGTCTTTAGCCTTTTTTTGAAGATTCTGACAGATTCTGCTGTCCGGATTGAGGTTGGAAGTTCATTCCACCACTGAGGGACAGTTAGTTTGAAGGTTCTGGAAAGGGACCTTGAGCC
>JANDJT010000217.1:16802648-16813397 GCA_024331685.1 Stegophilus panzeri
GGAGACTTTCTGACCCCAAGATGCAACTAACTTCTGCAGTTCTCCAGCTGTGATCCTTGGAGATTTTTTGGCCACTCAAACTATCCTCTACACAGTGAGTTGAGACAATATAGACACACGTCCAATTCCAGGTTGATTCATAACATTTCCATTTGACTGGAACTTCTAGTAGTGGAGCTACTGTCACGCTACTGAAAAATGTAGTTAAGTTAGTAGCGTCGCTACTTTTAGTTAGTTATTCCACAGCACCGATCTTTTGGCACTACTCTGTGTATGTTTTAGAGCGGGCAGAATTCTACATCTAACGACCCGTATTTAAAATAACTAAAGAAATGTAACCATTTTTCTTATCCTTTCAACCAAATTTTGCACTGCAAACATCAATGACAGCTTTAATTTGTCACTGCTGGCAAGTGACCATGGTATAAGCGGATAATCCATGTCTAGGTGTGCGTTACACGCTTTTAGTGCACTCCGCTTCACATCAGGTGGTTCTTGCCTCCACGTTGTGCATTAAAATCATGCAATGCACACCTAGCCATGGATTATCCCTTACATATCCTTTAAGATGAAGGAGAATAAGTGTGTGTTCTTTGCCATTGCGGCCATCTTTCTTTAGTGAAAGTGCAAGTGCCAGACTTTCTGGGTCCACGAAACAATTCGGATTCACAGGCTGCATTTTGGATCACAGATCACATGCGCTTTTCACTTCCATTGGCAGTCACTGTACCAAGTCGCTCCAAATTCACATAAAGTTAAACTTTTCTCACCTTTGCCACTTTGCTGGACACGCCCACATGTAGTCGCAAAAGCTCACTGATGCTCATTTTACTGGACGTCGTGAGCTCTCATTGATAATGAATGGTTTCCGGTTGCATTGTCGCTGCAAGTCGCATTATGTGTGAACATACCTTAAAAGAGGCACTTTTTTTGGTTGAAAGAGAGAGAGAAAAATAATTAAATATGCATACAACAAAGTGTCAAAACAAACCATTACAAATCATTTTAATTATAATGATAATTACCAAGTGATTAAAATGCTGTTTGTTCTTCAGTGACAAACATCACAGTGAAGGGGTTAGAAACTGGAGTGTGCATACAGTACTGTGCAAAAGTCTGACACCCTATTTATTTTACTACAAACTTTCTCATAGATCTTTTTTTTAATTATTTTTTTTTATGACTTCTACATTATCAATTCAGTACAAAAACATTTTAGATTCCCAAACATTAGTTTTCTAGCATAAAATTAAATGTTACAGAAAAATGTTTGTATGTCAGTAAAGAAAGCAGCATATTACGTAAGAGACACTTTTCAGACAAAAAACACAATGAAGGCCGCTGGGTTTTGCTGCAAAATTAAGAAGCCAGAAGAACTGTGGCTGGTTCTGCAAGATGATCAATAAAACTTACAGCTCATTTCCTTATAAAACTGCACTAATTGTACCGGAGACTATTATTTTAATGTTTTTTTTTTCACACCAAATATTGACTTTCTTTCATTTACTACTGTTTACTGCTCTTTACTCTATTTTTTAAAAATGTAGAAACATTTCATTTCCTTATTTTGAAAGCATCTTTGCTCTACAGCATTTCTTTGCATGTGCCTAAAACTTTTGCACAGTACTGTATATACTGGGTTGTACGGTAACCACCAAGCTGCTGCTCATCTGTTTTAGTTAAGACATAGGCAGTAAAGCCTGTAGTAAAGAGCTTGAAACTGAAACAGTAACATCATCTGATGCTGAGCAGGAAAACAAGGTGTGTAAATGTCTATTTGAGTTCCAGTCTACGTGAACATGATATGATCAAAGCAGAAGGAAAGATAATGTACTTTGCTTGGCACTGTAGCAGGTAAAGCTTAGCTGTGCTTACAGTGCTTAGTGCCTCCTCTTGGCTAGCGACACCAAACTAGCCTAGTTAGAAAAGTTTTATATTTTATCGGTCTGGTACTCCTACAAACAGTGACAACACCTGAGTCTAGTTTTATTAGAAATCCAACTTTTTCTGATCAAGGAATACATTGACGCATGCTAAAATTACTGAAAGAACTATGAGTTTCACTTTGTAGTGTATTTTTGTAGGTTTGATGGGTTTTGAAAGTAACGTGGAAGTAAAGTAATTAGTAATCTGATTTTAAAATTTTAAAGTAGTAATTTTAAATTTATTTTAAAGTAGTAATTAGTCATCTGTAGTGGATTACTTTTTTTTGAGTAACACTGATCAGCTAATCAAGAAGCATCTGTCATCAGTACTCAGAGCAGGCAGCTGTGATGTGACAGCCCAGAGGAACCGTGTGGTGGTGACAGTGTGGAGACAGAAAGGGTGTTTACTGTTAGTGAGTGATTTCAGATGGTCTTTTTACTGACTGCTTGCGTTAGGGGTTTTGCTGTTGTTCACCCTGTCAATGGCTTCTGACAAATGATGAACTGCTGCTCAATCTGCTACACTCAGCTTTTGACAATTTAGGCCTTTTATTTTTTATTTTTTTTTTATTAGTCTTTTTTTTTTAGTACTTCTTATTCCAGTACCATGACAGAGCAGGAAATGTACGAACACCAATTTACACGCATGCGACCGCATCAAAGCTTTTGGCTTTGACAATGCAAAAGAGATTTCCAGCATAGCAGGGTGAAGCCTCCATCATCTAGCAGACATGTGTGAGTGATCAGAGGTTTATAATCTGTCCCCGCTTTTCCCGAAAGCTCTGTAGTGTTATGCTAATTTCAGCGGCTCAAAGCTACACTCTCTCTGTCATCTTACAGTGATCTTTGTGCCGCTTTGTGCTGCGGTTTTGTACATTTTTCCCCCTGCATATTTGGATGCAAGCCTAGAATTTCATTCCATATGCCAAGGTCACCTAGCCGATCTTTCCTGCACGGTACTGGTGCTGTGCAGTCTGCACAGCTAGGATTTCAGACAGCGTTCTCTTCGAAGAGAACACATCTATAATGTGGAAAGCAGCCAAAATGTTCACTTAGCCTCTTATATTTTTTGTGTTAACAGTGCTAACAGGCTTTAAGTCTCTCACAACCACCGGAAGCTTCTAGCATGATGACGTCCAGCTTTATTTACACACATATGGCATAGAGGAAGATCAGTTTAGTGAAATCAACTGTTGTAATTCGTTTAAATGCAGGCTTAGCATTTCTTCATAGCATATCTAATACAGAGAGGTGGTGAGGCAGGATTTCTTTTCTTCGAGAGGAAACAGTGAGACTGGAGGAAATCAATTCCATAGTGATGTTATACCAAATGAAAACGTCAGCTAGGATTGCTTAGTACTAAGTTCAATATAACACATATATAGTACAGTACATGCAAATTTTTTCATGCATTCAATATTACATTCATAACATTTTGTCTTCATTATTGTTGCATATTGTACTGGTCATGGCAGTATAATCTGATGTTCATTTGCCATTATGTTGCACGAAATCACACTGAAAGTCATTTCATGATGTTCCATGTAAGCCTATAAAGCTTTATTACTAATATGCTCAGATATGTTTTGTGAAATAATTTGATTTTGTAGATTTTATTCTTCGGCTGTCTTTCATCTTTTACTTAATTATCCAAAAGCATGTCTAATTTTTTAAAAATAAACTGTATTCAGGTTGATGTGATATGTACGAAGGGAATCAAACACGCTGTTGAGGCATGCTGTTATAGGAAAAAAATCAACTGGCCTGGCATGAAGTGGAGTTACTCTTACTGCACCAACTTTGATTATTTTCATGTAACAACAACATCCTGCAGTGTTTTATTCTGCATATACTGCTATAAGTTTTTATTTATTACAAAAAAAATGACACATTGTGCTTTTTATAGTCTGTTTATAGTTACATTTTGTGGAATGTCTGTGAAACAAGTTAGTTCCTGGTCTGTCTGAATACTCAATTCTGATTGGCTGGAAGTTGCGCATTCAAACCATTGAATGTACAGGTAGTTCCAGTCAGTTTAATCACGTTCTAAATTAATGTGCTGCCTATGGACAATTGTAAACATAGTAACATACAGTTACAGTAGCATACAGTAATTAAACTCACAGCATCATTATTAGTAGAAACAGATGAAGATAATTCACACACACACACACACACACAAACACACACCCACAATTGCTCTCTCTCTCTCTCTCTCTCTCTCTCTCTCTAAGAACTATTTATTATAATTCATTTAAATAAATGTAATCTTATGGCTTATCTTATCGCTACTGAAAAATGTAGTTAAGTTAGTAGCGACGCTACTTTTAGTTAGCTACTCTTACTAACACTGATCTTATGGCACTTCTTTATCTCTGTGTATGATTTAGAGCAGGCAGAATTATAGATCTAACAACACATATATAAAATAACTAACGAAAATTAACCGTTATTTTTATCTGTTCAGTCAAATTCTTCACTGCAAACATTTGTGACAGCTTTAACTTGTCAGTGCTGGCAATCCACGGCTAGGTGTGTGTTACACTTTTACATTTTAATGCACTCTACTTAATGTCGGGTGGTTCTTTGCGTCCACATTGTGCATTAAAATCGTGTAATGCACACCTAGCCGTGGATTATCCCTTACATATCACTTATGTTATAGCAGTACCAGTGTCTCTTTTTCTCTCCTCATCAATAAATGTAAACAAAAAAAAAAGTCTAATCACAGAAAACTTCGTATCAGCAATTACACTTTTTTTGTCAAGCATCCACCATACATATCCCAGTGCAATTCGTTACTATAGAAACAATTGTATATTAGAAGGAGTACATTAGAATAAACCTGTGATATGAATTACAGCTGATCAGAATCGAGAATCATACTGAATCATATAACATTATTTTCCATGATTGCCCAAAGCATTAAAATCACCTTAAAACCTGTGCTATGTCTTAAAATGCACTATAGTTTTGCATGATACACTGAGTATTACACTGTCTAGTATCTGTTTTGTGAGGTAATAACATCTCAAATCCAACACTAATGTTTTGTAGTAAACATGAATAATAAATTGCCTCACAGTACCTATTGTCATTAATTTGTCATTAAGTTGTACTGGCTCAGACCCCAGACAAGCCATCCCAAGTCTTAAACTCTTCTTTTATTTATTTATTTTTTTTTAGAAAATCAATCCAAGCGATGTAAACTGTGAACCAACAGTCTCCTTTTTAATGTATAAGCATTAGTGATTAGTTCTTGACTGTTAATAAGACAATTTGACGTGTCTTCAAGTCACTTTGTTAATCAGACCAGAGAGAGAATGAAATAAAAACTGTGAAAGTCAACAAACGATCTGCTACAGAAGCCATGATGGTTCATGTTTAAAAAGCTGAAGCTGCTGTTTTCATTGACCAATGGTTCTGCTACAGTATTATAAGTGCTCAGTTTGATCCAGCTGATATAGCACTGGTACGATAAATTCTTTTGAACACACTAGACAGTTATGTGTACTCTGACATAGTCTAGACATAGCTCACATTTGTTGGAGTTTCTTTGCTGATACGGTGATGATGACGATGATGATGATGATGATGATGATGATGATGATGATGTTGATGATGATTCCTTGGAACCTGGCAGTCCAGCTGTCCTCCTGGGGAGATTTCAGAAGTGTAATTTCAGCTTCAGCACACCTGATCCACTTAATTAAAACTTTCAGTAGTGTGAAGATCTGAGCCAGGTGTATTGGAAGTAAATTGTGCACAGAGGTAGATGATAAAAATGGAGTCCAGCCTGAACTCGTTGTTTGAGTTCATTTCATTGCATACATAAGAAGGTTAATAGACGGCAATAAAAAAAACTCCTCCGATCTGCTTCTTTAGTGTGAGCTGGCCCTTTGGTGAAGGTTTTTGCTACTTCCTGTCTTCGTCTTCATGAGGCCAGCAGGTTCAGTAAATGCCAGCTAACAGAAAGCATCTGGTGCAAAGAAGCTGGCCTTTTTGCTGAAGTGTCTAAAAGTATTTGTATCTCACACACAGACACAGACAGAGCAGAGAGCGCAGACAGGGGGAGCTGTAGGACTGTACTATTGCTCAGGCCAATCAGAATCCAGCCACTGTTGTGATAGGCTCCTTGCTGGGAGAGCTTTTTCTCCACTATTGTCTCCTGACTGTGGACGACTCTCCATCTCCCGCTCTCTCTCTCTCTCTCTCTCTCTTTCTCTTTCTCTCTCTCTTTCCCTGTCCGCTCATGGCTAAATTACATGAAGCGGGGGGACTTCATCGTGTCTGCCTCCGCTGAAACATGAATGATGGGATTGTTGTGAAATTGAAGTCACCTGTCAGGGAAGAAGGATTTTGCTTGAGAGAACCGGTGAGTAAAACATCATCTGTAGATGCAGCGGAAACCGACCGCTGGATTTCAAGTGAGGTGCAATGAGGTTTCTGGGTTGATGGAGAAGAGGAGGTGGGTGGGTGTGTGTGTGTGACGGAGGGGGGGGTTGGTGTTGGCTAATTATGCATGATGATCAGCGATGGATGGAAGGATGTATAAATGAAATTCCATTCAGCACAATTTGCACTGCCTTCCACTGTCTTTTTTCATCGTGTTGCATTTGTGTGATGGCATTTTTTTCAATCTGGGCTTTTCCCCCCATCAACATGTTACATTTCCAATGTCAAAGCAGTGCAAAATGTATAGCCTTAGTAGTACCACAGATGTGTCACCAATTGTTCATATGTTTGCGTGTGCTTGCAAAGACATGACTGCAGTGCTTTTAAGACAAAGCTGATTGGTTGAGGCTTAATCTATCAAGGATGTCCAGAATAGGGGGTTGGGGTATGGGGGTTATGTGTGGAAGCTGTGTAATTACGTACCGGGCAACACTAGACACTGCCACGCTGAGCACTGTCGGGAGCTTAGCTGTTGTATTCGTCCGTTAATGGCTGGCTACATTTGGCTGTACTGAATGTTCAAGGTTATGATGGAGAGAGAGAGAGAAAGGACAGAGCATCTGCAATGGTCAGATAGATAGATCATACGTTCTCTCTCTTTCTCTTTCTCAGTAAAAATGTAGAAATGTGGCGGAATGTATTGAAGCGATGTTTTTAGTGCTGACAATCTGACAAGTAGTTATTAGCTTCAGGCAAGGGGAATCGAGTAAAGACTCCAGTTTTGATTTTTGTAATGATATTCAAACCTTTCATCTGCTTAGTTTTACCTAAAATTTAGCACTGCAAGATTTTCTTCAGCCAGTCTTTTCTGCTTTCCCTCATGATCCCTGGAGTCGAGACCCTGATCAATCACAATATTGGTGTGTTTGGGATGGTTCTAGCCTTCATCCTCAAGGAACCTCAATGGACTCCTGATGACTTTAAAGGCAAACGGAGAATATGAGCTGTGTTCTGAATGTTACTTTTGTCTTTGCAGGAGGTGTCGTAGATAAAGACCTTCGCCATTACCTTAACCTCCGATTCCAGAAGGGCTCAGTGGACCACGAGCTTCAGCAGATCATACGGGATAACCTCTACCTCCGCACTGTGCCCTGTGAGTAAACATCTGTTTCTTATTATTATGAGTTCTAAAATTTAAGTGACATTAGCTGGAAGTGATATAAACATTGCACTTAAAAATAAGCACTTATTTACAAAAGAAATCTCTTGACTTGTGTGTTTTCTTGCTGTACTAACAGGGTTCTTGCTTGATGGTATTCTTAGACTGTGACCTATTTGTACTAGCATTAGGATATGTTTTTGATGGGAACTACAAAGCACTTCAAGTTGCTTGAAATAAGAACATGTACTAACTTGGTTTGGCATTTGATGTCCAATTAGATGATTCTATTTGAATCCCTAAATCAACCCTGCTCCTGGAGATCCACCTTCCTGCAGAATTCAGTTCCAATCCTCATCCAGCACACCTGACCTAACTAATCTGGATTGCACTTCCCAAAACCAGTGTATTCCCAACTCGTCCTTGTGTCAGCTGAGGGAGTTTTTCCATACCAACGTCACCCCTTGTTTGCTCATGCTGGATCTACATCCAGATTTTTGTGAAGCCGCTTTGTGGCAGTGTCTACTGTGAAAAGCGCTATACAAATAAAATGAAATAGATTGAATCAAGCTGACAGATTATCCAGAACAGGTGGAAGTAAATTCTATTAGCTCTCCAGGAACAGGGTTGATGAATACAGCCCTACAGCAAAGCCTCGTTGATGTTGAGGTCCTTGTGTCTGGTGTGTTTGGGTTTGTCTGATCTCAGTATCAGTGCCTGTGATGATGACGACGATGTCATTGTATCAAGAGTTTTCATTGTGAAAAGAATAAATGTTTGGCTGCTGCTTCAGTGTGATGCAGAGTGAATCACCTAGCTGTTTACACGAGCAAACAAGAACTTATTGGTTATGGTTTTGGGATGTTTGCTCTTGAACTTGTACAGTCACTTGCAGAATGGTAAACTAATTTTGAGCAGATGCTCCAGTTACACGGTAATTAATTAAGAGAATCCACATCAGCCTCGTACCTTTCGGTTTACTCAATTTTAAAGCGGGAATGTTGAAGCCCTGCATGCGCTTATTTCTACCTTCTGAACACAAGACTTTTCAATAGAAGATTTGCATCATTGGTGTTATTTGCTGGTTTTCAGCCACAGCACTATTAACGGATTTGGTTCTGTTACGGATTAACAGTGGTGTGGTGTGAGTTAAACACTTTAAAAGCTTTTTTTAATTGGTCCTGTGACCCGAATGATATCTGATGATTTCTATCCATTTGGGATTGAAAAAGAAATGTGAAAAGGGGTGGAAATTAAGATGTTTAACTCATCAGATCTCTTGATATTGAGGAAAGCTACATCATTACAGCTGAAATGCTGTTGTTGTTGTTGTTGTTGTTGTTTTCCCCACTTCTCCAAGGATGAGCAATTTGGGCTGAATCTCTCGAATCAGTCATAATTTTCTCATCTTGCTTTTATGTTT
The DNA here is from genome assembly GCA_024331685.1 of Stegophilus panzeri. Classification (NCBI taxonomy): domain Eukaryota; kingdom Metazoa; phylum Chordata; class Actinopteri; order Siluriformes; family Trichomycteridae; genus Stegophilus; species Stegophilus panzeri. Next base: position 16,811,551 of record JANDJT010000217.1, read on the forward strand.
TCATTTTCCTTGTCTTTTCACCGTATATCCATTTCTCTCTCTTATTTTTCAACTTCCTTCCATTCAGTTCCGCATCCAGCTGTTCGTTTATCGCGTACTCCAGCAACTCTGTGTTGTCCTGTACTCTGTAGCTGTAGTTAATCCGTTCTGTCTGTCTTTCCATCGCTCTCTTTCCCACTGTCTGAGACCGGGGTTTCCAAGGCAACCATCCCTCTCTCCTCTAGTCCTGCCGATGGAGCCCCCTCCCCCTCCACAGCACAGCGCAAAACATCACAATTACCCAGCGGCGGGCAAGAAACAGCGCCTTTGATTTATGCTCGTGCCGCACAGTCATGAGCAGACGGCTCTAGACGTATTCATCCTGTACGTCATTAAGGTAACTGAGCAGCCTAGTAGGAAATGCAAAGAAGGAGGGATTGGAAGAGAGAGAGAGAGAGAGAGAGAGGCCAAAATAGCGTGTTAACTATGTCCCAGACACACTAGCTGAGAGAGAAACAAGAAGGCGACTTGGGTGGCTTATCTTGCCTTGTAATTGCAAATATGAAGGAATTAGGTTCTACTAGAGAAAAGAATGAAATAAACAAGGAATTGAGTGAATTTCTAAATTTATGGTAAATAAAAGTTCAATATCATCTGAATTTGTATCGTTGTTTAATTTCACATAATAGCCGTCCTGACTTTGCCATATTCGCACACATTCTAATGAGTTGAGCTTATTTACTTTCAGTGTGTGTTTACATAAATTATTGTTTTGCCACAAGATTTTACACCCCCACATGGCTTGGACATTAAAGTAAAATTAATCAAAATGATGATTATTGCCTGCGGTGTTACTGCATTATAGAAAAGCACAATTACAATGTATCGTGTGTTAACAATGCAGATGCTTACATTACAGTCTATATTTTCTCTAATGGGACTAATTACGATCTAGCTTCAAATATTAGTGAAAAATTCATTAAGACAACTGTATTAATCAAAATATGATGCGGTATTTGCCATATTTATACTAGCTTTGTGTTAAAAATGTTCCAGATCTTCATGTGAAATTGTGTACATTCCCCCTAAAGCTGTTTTTGATTGTTTTAGCTGATGTATGATGTATTACAGTTTGTACATTCTGACTTATTACTTAATTCAAGGCTTTTGAATTTTACTTGGACCTCATCATATAAATCCTGTTTTTTTCTGTCTCATACATTTATTATACATTTATTGTTTTTCAAATCTCTCAAAATTCCCGTGTATCTTATTGTTGACCACACGTGGGGAGGAGGAAGAGTTTGTAATTTTATGTAAGGAATAAAACTCAACAATTAATACGGTTATAGGAAAATAATCAATGACACAGTGGAGTGTTGCCACCTGACACAAATTCGACAGTCCGTACAGGATTTTGCGGCGTTTTTTGTGCTAATTTGTTGCAGAAAACTACTTGAATTGGTGAAATTGTTTTGCAGCATCTTTCACAGCGATGTTTGTTGGTAAATGAGACGTTTTATCTGTACTCATGTTCGACACATGTGAATCGAAGAGGTGATGACGTCACATGACGCGTCCCAAATCTGCCGTAATTTTGAAAAATTGCAAGCTCCTGTGAACATTGCGGAGTTTGCTTGATTTTGTGTTCATTTCTGCAAAATCCTGGAGGGACTGTTTAGCTGTACTCATGTTTGATGAATGTGAATCAAAGAGGTGTCATGTTTGGGCGGCTGTGGCTCAGGTGGTAGAGCGGGTTGTCCACTAATCGTAGGGTTGGAGGTTCGATTTCCGGCCCGCATGACTCCACATACCGAAGTGTCCTTGGGCAAGACACTGAACCCCAAGTTGCTCCCGATGGCAAGTTA
>JANDJT010000217.1:16813497-16836206 GCA_024331685.1 Stegophilus panzeri
AACCCCAAGTTGCTCCCGATGGCAAGTTAGCGCCTTGCATGGCAGCTCTGCTACCATTGGTGTGTGTGTGTGTGTGAGAATGGGTGAATGAGAACCAGTGTAAAGTGCTTTGGATAAAAGCGCTATATAAGTGTGCCATTTACCATTTAATATCAGAGAAGGAACTCTGGACTCCAGTTCCGAGCAGCCACTTCACCTGAATCACATTCCTGTTAACAAGCACTGATGTGTATATTAGCCACGTTTGCACTGCACTCCTTGTCTTGCGTTTGTTTTTCTTTACCGTTGTCTCTGTGGCTGTGTTTATGGTCTTTGTTTTTTGTTTATTCCTAGCCTTAGTGTTTTTGCCATTAGTTCTAAGTTCCTGTTTTGTCTTTGGTGGTGTTTGTATTAAAGCTATCTGTACTTGCATCCGACTCCACCTCTCTTGACGTGACAGAACACAAGACCTACTATTGATGCAGCAGAATGTTTCAGGATCCAAGAGGCCCTGTATGAAAGGGAGAAACCGAGGTGGGGGAAGGAAGGGAAATTCTCCCTAATTAAAGCCGATCAGGAATGGTTGAACGTGATGTACTCCATCAGGGGGTATGTCAAAAAGGAGCCTTCCAACCAGGCTGGAACAATCTCCCACCCTCCCTTCCCCACTGTGGATCTCATCCAGCCTGCCGAGTCGATGGGGAACGTCGCTCAGCCTCCTTGTTCAGCTGAAGACGTTGCTCTGCCTCCTGGTGTGGCCAAGAGCTCCGCTTTTCTTCCCTGATCTGCCTCGGACGTCATTACGCCAGGCTTGGATTCAGACATCACTCCACCGTCCTGCTCGGCTGAGGACGTTTCTCCGCCTCCATGCTCGACTGAGGACTTTGTTCCGCCTCCATGCTCGGCTGAGGACGTTGCTCCTTTTCTTTGCTTTGCGCCATATGTTGCTCCCCTTCCTGCTTCACGGAGATCATTGCTTCCGCCTCTGGCCTCGCGGAGATCTTCGCCAAACCCCCCCCAAGCCTCGCAGAGAACTTCGACCCCCCTAGCATCATGGTGAACTTTGCTCCCCCCTTTGACCTCACCGAGAGCGTTGCTGTCCCTTCTAGCTTCATGGTGAACGTCGCACCCCTATCGGGCTCTACAGTAACCCTCGCTCCACGCTCAAGCCAGGCTGGGGATGTTATGTCATCTGTCTACAGTGCGGAAGAGACCGACTCACTTCGGAACCTCCCTGAACACGTCAAGCATCCTCTATCCAGCCCTGTGAGGGATGAAAAACAATGCAACTCTGTAATGCTTAGAGACATCTGGTCTGGGGATCCAGGACCCCCTCCTGAACTGATTACGCGCTTCGGGAGCAACGCGTTAAGGGGGGGTTCTGTCATGTAATATCAGAGAAGAAACTCTGGACTACAATACCCAGCAGCCACTGCACCTCAAGGCATCACGGTCACATGACCACCTGCACCTGAATCACGTTCATGTTAACGAGCACTTATGTGTATATTAGCCACAGTTTGCACTGCACTCTTTGTCTGGTGTTTGTCTTTCTTTACCATTGTCTCTGCAGCTGTGTTTATGGTCTTTGTTTTATGTTTATTCCTAGCCTTAGTGTTTTTGCCACTACTGCAGTTCTAAGTTCCTGTTTTGTGTTTGGTGGTGTTTGTATTAAAGCTATCTCCACTTGCATCTGTCTCTGCCTTTCCTGAAGTGACAGAGGGTTTTGGCTGAATGTGTGTTTTGATGACGTCACGTAAAGCGTCTTGGCCCAAATCTGCAGCTGCAAGCTAATGTGAATGTTACCATTTACATTATTGCAGTGATAAACGCTTACCAGCCTCTCTTTTTTTGTTGTTGTTGTTTTTTTCCCTATTTCTTGAAGTTAATTAGACAAAACAAATGCAGCCTGAATGTTATTAAGAAAAATCTTCAGTCCTGATGACTCTCAAATGACAAACTCTTACAGAGCTCTGACATTGGAGACTCATTCCAAAAAAAACCCCTCAAAATACCATCAGCAATTACACACATTTGTAATTCGTTTACTGTATGTGGAGTGTCCCTTTAATTAGGTGTTATTATAGAAGTGATACCGTATTAGAACAAGCACATAATATAACCTGTGATTTGAATTACTTGCTTTCAGAGCAATAGGAATCAAGACTTCAACAGTGCTGTGGTATAAATTATTCTTAATATGTAATATCTGTAGGTGGAACCATTGCTCCAAATTCAAAAACCTCAAATTACATATTACATCAGCACACAACACTGTAATACATCATGCTGGCTACATATTTGGTGCATGCTTTTTAGAAACATGAGCTTTCAAAGACAGCCAGAGAGGGCAGGAGGATTTTGGCAGAACCAGACACAACAGAAGCTCTTCTTCTGTTTTCACTTGCCTCATTACACACACATTTGGAATCCTGTTGATTGATCATTCAACTCTCTGCCGATGTACTGGAGTTAATTTTGTGCCATTTGCATGTACCCCAGCATTTCTTCCAAATGGAAAATATACTGTATGTTATATTCTTTTGAAGGTGTTGTTTGTAGTTATTTATACCACAATGCTTGATTCTGTTTGGTCAGAAGGTGTTGATTAGTTTTCTGTAATAGTAACTCTGACAATATTTTGTTTTCAGGATGAAAACAAACCTTTGCAGTTTCTCAAATAGCATGACTTATTTCTTAATGTAAGGAGAGAGAAACGATACATAAATATATATTTAAAAAATTGTTAGCTTTGGCAAACTGTGGGGTGGTAACTTCGGGGTGGTAACAGTTACTGCGCTTCATGTTGAGCCACAACACCACGCAATCCTTGATTGTTTTCCTATAGCAGCATGCCCTGTTGTGCTTTGTTCATTACAGCCTATGTAGTTAAATAATTGCAATTGCATTAAAAGTGAACTACCCATGTATGAGAATGAAAAAATGGCGAGAGAAGGTAAACAAAATAAAAGGAATCCTCCTGTGGAAGCCGTGGTTTGATAAAATAAAGGCATGTAAAATGACCTTATCCCTTCACACAGGAGGAAAATGGTCGATAATGCTGAATTTAATATTATATATATTGTATTTTACGTGTTAAAGTTCTCAACGTTCCTGTGTATTTACAAATCCTTTGACACAGAAGCTGGTGGTGTTCAGCTGCAGGCTCTCAGCGCCAATAATCTGCATATCTCAGTCCTTTCAACTTCAGCTGGAGTGTTGGGGATTGAGAATTTAAACTGATGTGTAAAATGGCTTTATTTAAAACATGACATTTTTTAAGCAGACTATCCATTAGCATGCAAAGCCAAATTTATAGACCTTCTGAATGGCTCACGCATTGTTAAACAGTTAGCAAGCCTGTTTCTGTGTGATAACCAAGTAAAAATCCTGCAGTGCGGCGCTGAAGTCCGTCTGCCAGCCACTTTGTTTGTGCACTATCCACTGACTCCGGCTTGAGCCCCAAACAGTGACGGCACAAATTCCAAATGTCCTCTACCTCAGGGCTGCGGTGCTGTCTCTTTCTGTCAGTTAGTTAGTGAGCGGACATCAGGATGCATAATGAAGTCCTATCCTTCCACAGGACAGCAGGAACTATGATTTACCCACGGCGTACAGTTCTCACAGACTTGTGTTTGCTTCACTGTGTCTGCTTGTGCCTCCACTCCTGAGTCACTCATTACAAAGACCCTGCATTAACCTGCCACTTAAAAATGTCCTGTAAGTAGCCGTGTGCTGTAGCACGGTGTTATCATCCCTCCGTCTCAGACTGCTGCGCACTGTAGAGGAGCACAAAATGAAGATGAAAGAAAGAAGATATTTTGCTGCCGTCATGTGTCAGGCTGCTTGAAGCTTTCACTAGGCTTGTCAGCACAGTGATGTGTTGTTCAGCTCTGAGGAGCTCTGATTTCCAGGTGACGGTGTTGTTTAGACTTACAGTACCATCTCCCTTTCTGGAGGAAGGGAAAGAACATTTCGATACATGCCAATCTCAGAATGTTCTTTTGAATCCCCTTAGTCCGTTTGACTGGAATTGAAAGACTCATCTTTTTTTCTTGCTGCTCGACACTGCTCTGTTCCTCTTCTTTTTGAGATTGCTTCAGATGTTCCAGACACCACACTAGAGCTAGTGCTGAAAACAAGACCACAAACTTGATAATTAACCCCCCCACCAAAGGTGAATAATACAGTGAGGTGTCCATGCAAACTGATATATTTATCAACAAGATGTACTACAGACTGAAAGCCTGTGTTTACTCTTTATACTAGGGATGCATCCATACCATTTTTTCACCATTTTTTCATGTTTACTGAATACATGTCTTTGGTATTTGATACCAATACCAAAATGAATAACTGACTTCATATTAATCAATCAGGGGCACCATGGAACATTTTATTTATCTCTGTTTATGTTGCTGGTTGCTGTGTGCTGCTAGCAATGATCTACTCGAGGTTTATTTTATGTTATAGCATTTAAAATGCAATTTTTTCTAAAAATTAAAAAAAAAAAAAAAGAGTATCAGCAAGCCTGGTCATTAAAGATGAGCATAAGGTGTCTTAAATTACACCTTGGCCGTGAGCAATGTGTAGAGTTGCTGGCGAGCAAGTGGAAAGGAAGCACGTGCCTCAGTGCTCAGTGCTTGCAGATCTGAAGTGCTCTCACTTGTTTCTCTGCATGCTTGCTTCTGAATAATAGGTTTATCTCAATTAGTGTAGTGTGTTAGTATGTCAAAACAACCAGAATATGAATCAAAGGGTGTTGGTAATCAAAATGAGGATTCATTATTGCTGCAGTAAAGTTGGTTTCTTATGATATATGCAGATATGTATCCACACCTCTGATGCCGACAGTCTTTGTTTGAGTCTTTGAAAAAAATTTCATTCACATTTATTAACTGTTAATTCACATTGTCTAACACGTATTCATTGTATATCCTTGGCAGACCAGCAAAATGTATACCAGAGCCACTGTTTTTTTAATTTACCAGTCCCTCCAGTATTTTGTGATTTTGTGATGGCAGAAATTAATGCAAAATGAAAGAAACTTTGCAGTATTCGGAGGAGCTTGCTTTGGGCCAAAAGCCCCCTTTGATTCACATGCATCGAAAATGAGTATAGCTAAAAAGTCTGATTTACCAACAAACATCACTGTGAAAGACCGTGCATTCCTCAGCAACTGGATCCTGGACTTCCTGACTGGGAGACCTCAGTCAATCCGGATCAGGAACAGAATCTACAGCACCACCACCCTGATCACAGGGTTCATTCTGCTGACTCACAAGCTCCAATGAGCTCCTATCGCATCATCAAGTTTGCTGATGACACAACCGTGGTGGGTCTCATCAGCAAGAACGACGAGTCAGTATACAGAGAGGAGGTGCAGCGGCTAACGGACTGGTGCAGAGCCAACAACCTGTCTCTGAATGTGGACAAAACAAAAGAGATGGTTGTTGACTTCAGGAGAGCACGGCATGACAACTCTCCACTGAACATCAATGGCTCCTCTGTGGAGATTGCCAAGAGCACCAAATTTCTTGGTGTTCACCTGATGGAGAACCTCACCTGGTCCCTCAACACCAGTTCCATAACTAAGAAAGCCCAGCAGCACCTCTACTTTCTACGAAGGTTAAAAAAGCCCATCTCCCACCCCTCATCCTCACCACGTTCTACAGAGGTACCATTGAGCAGCTGCATCACTGCCTGGTTTGGAAATTGCACCATATCGCATTGAAAGACCCTGCAGCAGATAGTGAGGACAGCTGAGAACATCATCACGTTGTGGAGGACCCGACACACCCATCACACAAACTCTTCACCCTCCTGCCATCTTGCAAAAGGTAGCGTAACATTCGGGCCCTCACGGCCAGACTGTGTAACCGCTTCTTCCCCCAAGCCATCAGACTCCTCAATACTCAGAGACTGGGCTGACACCCACGCTTACACACACATACACACTTAGCTTAGCTTATGGTAGTCCATTGTGTCCGATGATGATATTCCTCCTCATTAACGGTGTGTTCTTTGATGGCTATTTGAGTCCCATCCGTGAGCTATAAATTTTATTGCACGTTTGACATGTGAAGTCTGGGTTAGTGTAGGCAGGCATGGCTGTATGTGTCCTTAGTCTTTTTTGCTGTTTCTCTCCGATTCCATGTGCTCTATTCTTGTGTGGCAGAGCTTCCGCCAGATGGAGCGGATAACAGCAGTTTCTTCCAGTCATGAGGGGTTGATTTGACATTTCCACGGTGATGTTTTTAGCTAGTCTTTGTACCGCTTCTTCTGACCCCCTGCAGACCGGTGGCCCAGATGAAGTTGTCCATACAGGACTTGTCATTGCAGACGATCTGGAGGCAAACTAATAACATGCCCAAGCCAGCGTAGTTGTTGTTCAGTGATTGTGGCCTTCATGCTCTTGCAGTTTGTCCTCGCAAGCACTTCGGAATGTGGTACATGTTCACGCCATGTGATCCCCAAGATTTGCTGTAGGCATCTTATATGGAAGCATTCCAGCATCCTTAGGTGGCGGGTGTATGTGACACAGGCTTCACAGCTGTATAGGAGAGTGGTGATACAGACAGCTTTATAGATGAAAACTTTGGTGTGCAGATGGAGGTGGTTGTTTTGAAAGACCTTACGTCTGAGTTTGCCGAAAGAGTCAGAGGCTTGTTTTATCTGATTGTGGATTTCGTGGTTGATGTTGCAGCCCTCAGACAGGATGCTGCTCAGGTATTTAAAGGATGGAACTATTGTGAGTGGCTGATGTTCTATGGTGAAGACAGGCATAGTGGGTGGGGGGGCCGGACCTCCACTGGCATATCACCTCAGTTTTGGTAGTATTGACTGACAAGCCCAGTCTTCTGTAGGCCTTCATAGCCATGGCAAGGATGGTTTGCAGTTCCTCTGAGGTGTGAGCCACAAGCAGGCAATTATCAGCATACTGCAACTGAAGGATTGCTTGAGGCCTTGGTGTTTGCCCGGAGCCTTCAGATATTAAAAAGTTTTCCATCTAGCCTGAAGTCCACAGTGATTCCTCTACTGTTTCCAGCTTGTCATGAAGAAGCTTTGTGACACATAGGAGGAAGATGTTGAAGAGCACCGGTGCCAACACACACCCTTGTCTTACTCCAGTGCATACATTAAAAGCCACCCATTCCTGCCCCCCATGGTCACACAGGCCACAATCCCATCATGGGAATGTGACAGGATGTTCACAAATTTTCCTGGGCAGCCAAATTTTATCAGGATTTCCCAGAGTAGCTCTAGATTCACAGTGTTGAAAGCTTTGGAGAGATCAACAAATGCCAAGAAAAGGTCCTGATGTGGTTCACAACAATTTTCTTGTAGCTGTCTTACTGTGAAAATCATGTCCACATTGGTCCGGTTCTTCCTGTAACGACACTGTGACTCTAGCAACAGATGTTATGTTAGGTTCTCCACCAGCCTGCATAGCATGACTTTTGCCAGGACCTTGCCTGCAACAGCTAGCAGTGATATGCCATGACTGTTTCCACAAATGGATTTGTCACCATTGTTTTTGTAAAGAGTGACAAGGTGGCATCCCTCCATTGTTGAGGGATATTCTCCTGATCCCAGACCTGCAGGGTGTATTGGTGGATCATCCTGGTACACAAGTAGCCACCATGTTTGAGGAGCTCTGCTGGGATACCATTACTGGCTGCTAACACCTCTTGAAAGGTTGGTGGGTGGTCAAAGACTTGAATTATGTAGCTCCTCCGGGATGGAGCGATCAGTTGGTGAGTGTTGGTTGAGAAGGGCTTCAAAATGTTCAGCCCACCTTGCCAAAACCTATTTTTGATCTTTTAAGATTGTCAATCCATCTGCTGTTTCTAGAGGTGTGATTGAGCAGCTACTAGGGCCATATATGGTCTTTATGGAGTTGTAGAAATTATGCGTGTCTTTTCTGTCAGCATATGATTGGATTTCTTGAGCTTTGTTGATCCACCATGTATTTTGTAAAGTACGTAAGGTTGTTTGTACCTCCTTGCATGCTGTTTGCCACTGTTGCCGGAGGATGGTGGATGCAGGGCAGTTAAGAGTAGCCCTGTATGCTCTGTGCATGGTTTCCAGCAGGGATAGGATGGTATCAAATTTCTCGTCGAAACAGTCCTGATGTTTTCTGGCTTTATAGCCTAAAGAGTCAACTGCAGCTTTGTATAGCATTGAGGCTATGGAGATCCATTTCTGATTCATGATGTTATCAAAGCACAAGATGGCCTCAAACTCTGGTGCATTCATACCTACAGAATGATGGAACATGTTCCTTGCTGGCGCTGACTTTAGTTTAGCACAGATCAGCTGCTTTTTAGTGGACTTCCAGAGGCGCTGCCGAGGACGGACTTTGATGCGGAGCTTGGTCATAATCAGGCGGTGATCCGTCCAGCATTCTGCACCTCTCGTGGCCTGGGTCAACAAGACATCACTGGTGTCAATGCGCCTTGTTATGATGTAGTCAATCAGGTGCCAATATTTCGATCGTGGGTTCATCCAAGATGTATTGTATTTAGTCTTCTTTTGAAACAGTGTGTTGTAATGGTGAGGTCATGTTCTGCACAGAGTGTTAGCAACCTCAAGCCACTCACATTGACCTGCTTAACCATGTGTCTACCCATTACTCCACTCCATAAAACGCTGTTTCTTCCCACCCAAGCATTAAAGTCACCCAGAAGAAAAATCTGGTCATTCCTGGGGATACGGTGAAGGGTATCATCTAATAGTTGATATAAGCTATCCTTCACACTGTTGTCTGATGGTAGAATGAGTTCCTCAGCAATCAGCGGAGTCCTTCTATGTGGTCTATCATATCACTATCCAGGAGGGTCCTGACATTCCATGTTGCCAGTTTGAAAGGGGTCATTTTCTTATTTTGATCCCAAGTTGCATCACAATTTTGAAAAAGCCACAGCAAAATCAAACATTTTTGGCCGCAACAATCACAAGAAAAAAAACACTGCGAAATCCTGTCCTGGACTGATTTATCACCTGACTCTCTCTTTCTCTCACTGTCTTTCTCTCTCTCTCTTTCTGTCTGTCCTAGTGTCACTCTCTCTCTCCCTCTCTCTCTCTCTGTTTTTTTGTCTTCTATTTTTCTTATTTCTCGTTTTCTCTTTTTTTCTGTCCCTTTCTCCCCCTCTCTGTTTTTCGGGACTAACATTATAATAGTTGGGTTTTGGTTCACTGCATCCTTTAAAACCTAACTTGGGAGGTTAAATAAGGTGAACATGCAGAGCTTAGGAAGTCTCTGTGCTTAGGTAACATCATGATTTACCCCAGTGCAGGAACACAGCGCTGCTGTATTGGAAAGAGTTGGTGGTACATTGAGAACTGTCGGCCACAGGGCGTGTGCATTATGCATGCTGTGGGTTTGCCCTCCCACTCTTGTCAATTGGGTGAAATGTAGAGCTGTATCCGTCCCAGGAATGACATTAAATGTGGAAGTGGGTCACTGAAGACACAAACTCGGCACATTTTGACAAGCCACTCCATTGCAGGCTGTGGAAAAATGACCTGGGCTCTGGAGCTTGCCTGTTTCAGATTTGAAATGTCTAGCGTGTGTTGAACAGTAGAAATTATTGAAGTGCATGCTGGTTGTTTTTTAAAAATAGCGCCTTTGAAATCAGCTTATTTTTTATTTTTTTTTACTATATCTACTTCTTGTTTTAGCTTGGGTTTGTGCCTCTCCGTTTGTGCCTCTAGAATTTTTCTGTCCATTCAGTTATGTCTGCGAAACAAATTTCTCCAAATAAGTCACAACAGACGTTCCAAAAGTGCGTCAGTGCTTTTTCAGATGAGCCAAAGACAAACAGTCTGCAAAATGGTGGAAAGCTACAACGCACACGTTTCCTGTCATCTGTTCTTGGATACATCTCTCTCTCTTAATCTCCAAGTGTTCTGAAGTTACCCATTACACTCCTCAAACGAGCCCTCATTAAGGCCGTATACAGAGCCAGTGGCCCCTACGGGACTCTTCTAGACGTCAGTGGCAGATTTAAGAGCTCGAGGATAAGAGAGTGGAGGGTATATGGCTGAATCAATACGTAAAGAAAGGAGAGTGGATTTGTGAGGGCTTTGAATTCCTTGAAGGTTCATGGCCCCGTTTGAATTGGTCCTCTTCCTAATGAGGCGAATCACAGAAAGCAACAACTCTCTTTAGCAACCATGGCTGTAGATCATTGATTCTATAATGAAAAAAAACAGACATTCTGGGGTGACGTTAATATCTTAGGCAGCGCTGCTTTCTTAGATAGGAAGATAAATATCTGTTTAAAATTTAAACACAGCTAATCTCCAAAACCAATATCCTCAGGTTAAACGGTACTTCAGGAATAATAAACCATGCAACCATACCATATAGAAGATGTGAATCATTAGGGGAACGGATAGTAAAATAGTTACACTTTCAACAGCGAGGTGAAATGCATCATTCTATAAATAGCCTCAAGCCTCCGAGTCTTAAAAATAACCCACTGTGTGGCTGAACGTTGTGTCCTCTTGATTATACATTTCCTGCAGTCAGCATTCGAGCTGCAGGTCCTGTAATGATTGCTTTCCTATGGATGCATGTGTTGTGCATATACTTCCAAATTTAAAAAAAAAAAAAAAAATAAGTAAAAAAAAATCATCATTACTGTCAATACTATCCCAACTCCCGGTTGTGTTTTTTGCTTAATGAACACTTTTTTGCTTAAGAGAGCAAATTTCCTACCTTTGTCCTCCTCCTCATCATTAATCAGCTATAAAGGAATTTGGTGTCATTTGGAAGCAAACACCAATGCAGAATTCTCTTACCAAGATCTTCAAATTCAATCAGGTAACTTGGGCCACTTGTTCAAGGCTCCAGGTTGCCTACTGTTCTTAGGCAAAGAACAGTAAACTTATCAATGCTACAGTAAGTTCTTTGCAGTATTTGCCTAATTAGAAATAGTGGCAACAAGGCTACATGCGCAATACATTTTCACATTAATACATGTTGCCGGTTGGTGTGGAGGTGGAGATAGATTTTAGGTGAAACGTGTGACGATTTTCTTTTCCCCTCATAAACATATGAGCTGCCCTTAGAGAAGCACTGGATCATACAACTCTGGATGAACTGACACCTCAGAGTTTCCCTCTCCTGTTTACCTCACACCTCTACACTAGTGTGAATGAATGAAGCTTCCCCCTGACTAGCTGACACGTGGTTGTCGGAGTCAAAAGTTAATCTATTTGAAATTATTTGTATACGTCAGCATAAAGTGGTGTGCGTTGCCTGTCTAATTAAAATCAATAGCAACAAATGATGCATTTTTGCCAGATACCAAAAGTGATTCACATTGTGATTTTATGACAATATACACAAAAATGAACAGATGATTTATTATATGCTTAACCATCTCTGAGACACTCCCAACAAGTGATTTAATAAGCTAAATCATTTTAGTCAAAGTAGTACTGTCACATAAAGCATTCACCAGTTGGGACGAACTCATTCAGTAGTGAGTGCTGGTTTTGGAGCATTATACACATTATTCGCACTATTCACTGAATTGGTATCTGATTGAATCTGACTGTTCCTCCGATCATGATGACTGACACAACACAGATCAAGTATTGACCAAAATTGACAAAGTATCAAGTATTGACCAAAATTAAACTTTCTAATCAGTATCATATCTCAGAAAGGAAAGATGGGATTGGTGTTTTAAAGGTTAATTCTGCTTGTCTGGTTATGATGATCTGGCCAGTTTACACACACTGTTTGTCTTATTCTTCTTGTAACATTACAACATTGCCTGTAGACACAAACAATATTGATATCTGTCCAGGGGAAATGTGAATTTGATGTCCAATTTCATCCCATTTGTGATCAGCAGGTTTCTCCATAGTAGCAACACATTTTGGCAACAGATTGTGGTTTTTTTTTGCCCGGCTACATCGTTGTTTAACACAATATGAGGGCATGTCTATAACATGACTGATGGGGGTTCAAATCTCATCTCCGTCCTGTGTGCGCTGAGTTTCCCCTGGGTACGCCAGTTTCCTCACCCATTCCAAAGACATGCATTGTAGGCTATTGGCATTTCCAAATTGTCCATAGTGTGTCATTGTGCCCGGCGATGGGTTGGCAGTCTGTCCAGGGTGTCCCCTGCCTTGTGCCCTGAGTTTCCTGGGATAGGCGCCAGCCTCCCCTTTGACCCTGTGTAGGATAAGCGGTATGATACAGTTTCACTGTATTTCCCAGATATTTCCATGTCAGTTATAATTGTAAGAAATACAGATCTGTGTGCCTTTATGTCAGCGGCAGCGAGGATGGGCACAAGTGCAGGAATAAGCAGCTTTATTCAGAAAGCTTCAAAACACATCCTAATCGTAAGGCAAACTCAGAACAGGAAACAGACAATGATCAGGCGATTTGCAAACAAAGCATGGCAAGAATCAAAAACCAGAATATCAGAATCACTAAATAACAAAGGCTTGGATTGATAGCAAGGACACAGAGCATATACTTCACGCTGACCTGTGGGGTTGTGTGTGCACTTATGGTGTGGTTCATGATCGGGTCCAGGTGTGTGTGTGTGTGTGTGTGTGTGTGTGTGTGTGTGTGATTAGTAGGATGGTGACTGTGAACTTGACTGTGGGTGTGTCTCGATCAGCTCCCTAGCTCCCTAGCTGGTGAATCTGTATATAATGTAGATGAGTTCGGCACTGTAAGGACCCTGGCTCACTACACTTTGAGACACTGATGACTCAATTTCATTTGAGAGCTACAACAACAATAACAGGCTACTTACATTTGTAGACGAAGTTGGCTGAGAGTTCGCCCCCATTTTTTTTCGAGCTGAAAGGCTTCAGAAAACATGATGTCATTTCCAGTAAGGCAACATAGTGAGCATTGATGCTTCCTGGTTTTTGCAGTGCATTCTGGGATTTGTTTAAGGAGCGAACGTTCCAGTGCACTGGAAGGATTTTGCGATTGAGGCAGCCATTAAATGGCCGACTCCCTGATCAGTGCTCTGACTACTGAACTAGGGAGCTGATTGAGACACACTGAGAGTCTGTTTGTTGAGTGTTGTAGTTTGTGGCAGCCATGTTCGTAGGCGGCGTTGTGTTCTGGGAGATGTAGTGTGATGCCGATTCCGGCATTGGCTTGACACTGTAATAGAAATTTGCTATATGTAGCCGTGTAACTATTATGCAAAATTTGGCCCATCTTGTGTAGCTCTAATATCAAAACAGTGAAAAAATGATGGGCTCTAGTACACAGATTTCAGACATGATCAGTGAAATCACTCCAAAACACAATGATTTTGACCACTTATTGACGTTTGGTATGATTTGAACGCTTAGTTTTGGTCTGTTTTGACTTTCCTTATAAGGGAAAAATCAGAGGCTATAGTAAACATAATGGTGGTGTGGCAGGTAGCGTTATTGGCCACGTGTCTGCTTGGGTTTCCTCTGGGTTCTTTGGTTTCTTCCCATCTCCCTAAAAACATGCTTGTAGGTGTATTGGTGATTCTAAATTGCTATGGTGTGAATGTGTGTGTGAATGGTGCCCTACGATATAGTGGGTTCCTATTCAGGGAGTATCCTAGGATTGATTCACCACAGTACTGACCAGGATGAAACTGTAACTGTGTCCCAAATGACGTCTAATACACTATGCACTTACACTATGCACTACTGTATGTACTCTACCGTCTGGTGTATACATTTCAGATGGGTAGTATCGTCTCAAATATAACACTAACATTTTTGTTTACTAGCCAGAAGTATAAGCCGTTTCACAGTCACTGGCAAATGATGTCAAACTGACAAATGATGTCAAACGCACATAGTGCGACGCAGCTAGCTTTAGCAGAATACCCAGAGTCAAAGTATCAATATAACATAAAGAAATTCATTTACTGAAGCCCCGCCCCTCTTCCACTACGTAAGCAAAGCTGTGACTGTTGAGTGCGTGAAATGTTCAACATTCCACACTTTGTTATTTCAGTTGAATAAGTGCATCATCCTGGTACTTGAAGTGCACTTTTTCTTGTTGGAATTTTCAGTGTGAACACACTACTCACACTATTTATACTACAGAATGGCATAGAATAGTGCCTAAGTATGCGATTTGGGACAAATGTCCAGTACTTGCATACGCTTTTGCTACAAACTCAAAAGTACATACTTTTTGTTCACAAAAAGAGTATATGCTTTTAGTGCACATTGTAAGTCGGCGAATTGAGACGCAGCATGTAACTGAAAATGAATGAATGAATGAATGACTGAATTGGGACATTTTGTCAAATAAGCTACTCCATCCCTATTGCAGTGTAGGGGCTGTTACAGAGGACTAAAATGTCTGTGTTGTATTGACTATTCTGTTTGTGCCTGAACTTATTTAACATGCCACACTGAACTGTAGATGATGAGTGTGATAAACTGTCTCTGCCGCATCTGCTTGTTAAGGGGACACTTGTCTCCGCTTTGCTTTGATGCGTTCGGAAGCTCCAGCCGTTTGATTGACACTGACTAATTCCCTCAGAAGAAGTGGCGTGTGTGTTTGGATGTCACTACAGTGTGCTGTTCTTGTTTGCTAATACCCTTGATGAGGTGTTTAAATTATGCCAGTGAAAGACTTAGTCGTATGTTCCTACTTGACACTCATTTCTTTTCTCTGAAACTCTTCTTAACGATTATCTAAATCAAAGATTCATGAAAGTTTAATTTTTTTTTTTTTTTTATGACAGGTCTCTGATATTGGCTTTATAATAATACTAATCTCTAACTAGAGAATGTTGGAAAAGAATGAATCATTTAAAGGCTCCCAGGAGAAATGGCTATGTATTTGAGCGCTGGAAACTGTATGCAGGGGAGACTTACATGATGGTTTAAGACAGTGGTTCTCAACCAGGGGGTGCACCCTGGGGGGGAATGGAGAGATCGGAAGGGGGGCACAAATTGTTTTCAAGAAAAAAACACAGACAGGGCATCATTTTGGTACTCGGTGTATTTTATTGCTTTTCAAATAGAATGTACATAAATGAAAAACTCCACGTTCCCTCTCCCTCTGTATTTTCTTTTTGCTGGGATAGACGGAGCTTAGCCTGCCTTTTATCTAGCTGTCAGTGCAGACCAGTGTAGCCAACTTAGAGACTTCTCAGACCCCTTTAGTGAATTTTTTTTTGCAAAAAAAAAAAAAAAAAAGCCTAGCGACAAATCTAGTAACTTTTTGAACAAACCTTAGCAACTTTCCAAATGTCGCCAGTCCTGTCCTGCAAGCACAAGGTCCTGTTTTCCCGCTGCACTCTCACCTCTCTCTGTGTCTGCTCTGTTCAGTGAGGGGCTGAGAGCCGGAGATTTAACAATGTCGTGGATAACGAGACGCGCCCTTCGTCCCAATTTACATCATTCACATGCGAATGTTTTTAAAACGCAAGACGAATGTAATGCAACATGTTAAATAGTGCATGTTATTACAGCCTAGTTCTCTTGTTCAAAGTAGTTATAGTGTTCAGAAACATTTTATATCATTCATGTTCCATAACTGTCCGTCATATAGTTTTATAAAAGTCATAAAAGTTATGAAAAGTCATTTAAAAAGTAGCCTACAAAAACACAAAAGCAGAAAAAAAAAAAAATCTATCTAGCTATCTATCTTTGAAAAACATATATAATATATATGATAGGGGAGGCTTGGGGGGGCTTTAGTTACAAAAGGATGAGAACCTCTGGTTTAAGAAGTCAGTATGGTGTAAGTGTGCAGACTCGGTGTGTGAGCGCCCTACAGTGTGCCGTCTCTCCCCTCATCGGCTGAAGTGTGCTTGGCAGGGCTTAGCCGTCTTACAGTTTCACTGGTTGACAGAACAAAACTCTTTAATGGCCTTTCAGTCCGCCTGGGTGCTCTCTCCTTCACTCGTCACCTCTCCCAGAGTCACCCTGATACACAAGTGGCCTCATTCCCTCATTCTTCACCACAGAGAGAGAGAGAGAGAGAGAGAGAGGTAATAGAGGAGTTCAATAAACTAATACCATGAGTAAGGAAGAGATTTTAATTTGAATTATTGAGGTGTGTTGGGGATTTAGGTGTTAGCTAGAGATTAAAAAGGGATAAAATTTTGATAGTTTTTGTTATTGATATTACATACCTACATATCTCTTCTTTCAGATTGCTAATATGAGGAATTTTTTGCCATACAGTTATATTTGTGACAAAGCCACATAACCTCATCTAACATGCCAAAGAAGTTACGTTATGATTTCATGATTATGCTACATTGTATACTTTCTCCTATTATCGATACAATTTCAGTTTTACCCAGTTTCTGTATAATAAAAGAATGAAAGGTACTTCCATGCGCAGTGTGATGGTTGTTGTGGTCTGTTTTAGAAACAGTGTTCATACATTTAAGTCCAAAGCAAACATCCTGGAACAGCGTCAGATGTTTTAGGTCAGTCCATGAGCAATTCATAGGGAGCCTACTATAGGAGGCTTACTCAGTATTACCTTCACTAGACACTATGTAGAGACAATACTTAGGAAATCTGTTGTGCATTATACTCACTAACGTCTATACACTACACTACAGGGTCAGTCCATCTCAAGTGGTCCAGTAATTGCAAAGTTGGTTGCTTGACTGTTTATAATTTTCCTAAAGAGTGATCACCTCTATGCAAAACCTCCATTTTTTTTTATTTATATTTTTTATTTTACTTGGTTTACCCACAGCAGCCATGTTTGTGTCATGGCACACAACTAATTTTGGTTATACAGCTGTTTACAGAAGCCTCAATATGTTGGCTCAGGATGGGCCTAGCTCCTTGGAACAAAAACTGATCTCTAGAGCACATTACAAGTTATATATAAACATTTTAATGGTCAAATGTAATGCTCAATATTGCTCACATTTTCTCTTTTAGGGCCAATTTACTGTATAATGGGAAAGGTTCGAGTCTCAGTCTTAAATTTTTTAGGAGGTACCTGGGCAAGTATAATATGCATACAGAACATTTCAGGTTTGAGACTTCTTTTTATTTTATTTTATGGGGGCAAGAAAGTGCAATTTTTAAAAATTTCCCTAACTTTCAGGTTGAATATCTCTGGGGGACCAGATACAAACCTGAAATCAGTGGTTTTGCAATGCCATACATTAAGTTTTTTCGATGCACATCATAATTGTTTTTGCTCATTTTTTGAGCGTTTGAGTGTTTGGGTTTGAGTGTTTGGCTGTGCTGGGTGCATTTTCTTTCCAGACAGACTGAAATTGGGGCAGAGCAAAGGAGTATTGAGGTGTGTCTATATAATGACTAGTAGGAGGCCCATGTAAATACAAACAAGCGCTCTGGCCCAAAGCGCAGTTTTCCAAACAAGTTTTCTCATCGACATAATACACTTGTTATGAGGGTATGGGTTAAATTGTATTTTTAATCATGTACATTTTGATTAAAATTAAAATTATGTTTGGTTTGGTTCATACCAAGCTGAGCCCCATTTCACAAAAACATTACAGCACAAAAACATTGTTAAACTGCAGAGCATCACTTTCATCTCTCTACCAGTTATGAAATATCTCAACATTATGATGCTCTTCTGAAACTTATGTGCTCGGCCATGTGAACCAGTGAATGACAACATGACTTATGAGACACTTATTGTCTGGTGAAGCTTCATATCTGCCTTTTAGCTGCCCTCCTTACAGATCTGCATTCCCAGCTGATGACTATCAGTGTCAGTTAATCCTGTCCAGGGCTGAGTTTTGCTTTTTTTCCCTCAGGTAAATGATGGTTTAGTGGGAAGAGCTCGTTCTTTACAGGAAGGGGTGTAGCTATATTTTAGAGCCATTGCCTGATTTATGAAGGTCAGCACACTTTTGTCTCATTTGATTTGTGTCGTCTAATGACTAAGGGGATTTGGCTTCTGTTACCTCATATGTATACCTCAGTGAAACAGGAAGTACTCAGTGAAACAGGAAGTCAGTTAAGAGTTCTTAAACACTTGTGAACATAAAAAAGAAAAATATTATTCATATTCACAAAGGAAATGTTGTACTTAAGAATTGCTAAGGATGCTAAAAATGACTTTCTCAGAATAAATTTGAAGTTTAAATCTCTCATATTTTCAGTCAGTGTGAGATTAAGTTCAATAACCACAAAGTCGTTTTATCATAACTTTTTTTTTTTACACCAGGGTGCCAATAATTCTAGAAATAACTGCAGATCTGTCGTTTTACTACTAAGATACTAGTGTAGATGCTGAAATGGTGCATTGCCAGATTTTGAAAGTAGGCTCAGTTATTTATTTAAATAGCAGTGAAAATGAGAGAAACAGCTTTTCTACATCATTTTGATCAAACTATTGCAACATAAACTTCAATTACACTGACTGCGTTCTTGTGTTACGGTACATCAAAAGTCAATTCACTTCCAATTATGCTGTGTCTGGTCTTGCAGAATTGTACCGCAGGAGCTGTTCCATTCCTCACGGTGCGTGTGTAAATATTGTTTCACATCAATTTTTTTTTTAAAAAAGGATCAATCTCCATCCATCCATCCATCTTCTATACCGCTTATCCTTCTCAGGGTCACGGGGAAACCTGGAGCCTATCCCAGGGAGCATCGGGCACAAGGCGTGGAAGGATCAATCTAATTATTATAAATCAAGTACCATCATAGATAAATAAAGCTTAATTAAACTCGCTCACTTCTCTCAGCACACTGTGTGGAATTGTAACGAGCCAAATTAGCATTTCCTATATTTGGCTAATTTGAAAAAGAAATTACAATCTGCATCATGCAAATGGTGCACATCTGTTTTGTACCCAACATTTGCACACACCTGTGTGGGAGTTTTTTTTTTCTTTTCTTTTCTTTTTTTTTCTTTTTAAAGAACGTGCAAAATAAGCATAAAAAAATATAAACGTCCAGGAGGAAGTTTTGATACTGGAACATTTAACTGTAGTTTTGCATACAACTTGCTCATTAGTTATCAGTGAGGAAGATGAAACTGAAGATGTGCCTCGAATGCTGATCCGGTTGGTGAGACTCGCCTTCGCTTGTAAACGGTTTGTACTCATACTTAAAGTTCTATGCTTGTGTTTTCAATGTTTAACATGGGCTTAATTAATGCCTTAGAAAATGATAGGTTTTTTTATTTATTGGTGAACTGAATAACTTTGCTGTTCAAAGCAAAAGCATTCATAGATACGTTTTAAATGTGGTGATATTTTACTCCTACTAAGTAAATAATAAAACATGACAAGACATGCTGTTATCAGAAATAAACAACACTGAGGTGTGGTGTTACCACCCTAATGTTGTCCAACAACAGCATGTTCCAAAGTGTGGTTTTTTTTGCCTGACTTTTTTGGCATTAAATATTCCTCAGCTATTTCCATATTTAGTTGACAACAATTAAAAATTTGTATTTGTTAAATAACACTTAATAGGTTTCATGCATTTACAGTTACGTTTAATTTTGTGGAACATTCGTGATACAAGTTAGTTCCTGTTATCTCTTACTTTATAGTAGATATAAACATTCATTCCCTCCAGATTCATTCCCTTCAGATCATTCGCTCATCAGCGTCTCTTCTTCTCCCTTGAAGTTAATAAGGCAGTCCCTCCAGGATTTTTTGATCGCATAAATTAATGCAAAATCAAGTAAACTCCGCAATATTCAGAAGGGGCCTGCAATTTTTCAAAATTACCACCGATTTTCTGCAGATGTGGGCTAAAACGCATCATGTGACGTCATCACGACACGCATTCAGACAAAGCCGTCTTCGAGTCATGTGCGTCGAACATGAGTTCAGCATGAGTAGCCTTCCTGTCCTCTTGAACCGGTCTGGCCATTTTCCTCTGACCTCTCTCATCAACAAGGCCAAGGTGCATTTCATTGTACTGTACTAGTATTTGTACCAGGACAATGCAGTTGAATCCAATCAAATATTTCGTACCATTCCACCCCAGTGCACAATCTGTGCATGTTGGTTTGGAACCTGTTTTCATACCCGAGCCACTCTGCAGCTTGTTCAGCCTTATTCAGGCATTAGAGATTCAGCAGGCAGAGCAGCATGTAGCTTCAAGGTTGGAGTGACCGATTTGTGGATTAGAGGGAAACGCAGCTCCCCCTGTTTCTGAGTGTCAGCGCAGAGCCGCACACAATTACAGGCAAATTTCAGCCCTCTGGCCGTCGGACGTCTCGAGCCTTTGTAACAGCTTCAGCGCTGCTCAACAAATGCAGCATTTCAGTGTCAGCCTTCACCTAACCTCCACCTACAAGTCTGCCTCTGTTTCTGAAAGGAATCACGTGCGCTGGGAAGCCAGTTAAAGTATTAGCAGATAGACACTTTGAGCAGTACTCTAGCTCTGAGGTTTTCTTTCTTCAAGGACCCAAGGCACTTCACATTTTTTGTTGTGTTCCAGCTCTCAGCATGACTGAGTCAGGTAATCAAGGGCTGTACGAGTGGGCTGTCAGCTGTCAGCATTTGAGACTGGGTGAAAAACACAGCTAGTGTACTAGCTCGCTAGTAACTAGTAGCTGCTGTGGGGATGTAAACTAGTCAAGGCGGTAGATTGATAAAATAAAACAGAGTAAGTGTCCTTTTTGTAATTCTAAGAAAAATTCACACTAGATGAAGCCAATTCTACAGTCAACTGTGCAAGGCTAAACTTGAAATTATTTTGCTTAATGGACCGTTAACACTGCGATATCACTTTGCTTGCACATAGCTTCACTTTTGCCCAGTCCCAAAAGAATTCTTCCCATGGTTATTTTTGTAGCCCTTTAACGCTACATAAAATTGAAACAAAATTCTTGCACTGTTGCATAGCGTGGTGTAACAGAGCACATTTAGTGCCATGGGTTGCATTTCACTATCAAATCCCGCTCAGCTAGTTTAGAGCAACAAACCAGACACATTTCCAGACACTACTGTGGCTGTAATTAACATGGACGTCCAAGTCCTGGATCATTATCAGCCTGTAAAAACCTCCCAGATGCTGCTGAAGACATTACATCCTCCATCCATTTAAGGCTGGCCACAGAGCTATTGGTTCATTCTGAACACAGCCACATCCCCAATTATAAAAGGGTGTGCACACGTATGCAACCAGGTTATTGTAACTTTTTTAGTTTTCCTATTTTTCCCTAAAATGTTTCTGATTGTTTTTCACTTAATTTTTATACATTGTAATTTCACAGTGAGGGTAGAAAAAGTTCGGACACCATTTATCCTCGTTTCATCACAAAAACCTGCCATTTTAACAAGGGTGTGGAGACTTTTTATATCCACTGTACATCCTTAAATCATGCAATAAGATACACATATTTATTACGTTGGCCATGTATTGCACTGATTTATTTATTTTCTTCTCTAACAGTCTGTCCTAAAAAAGCATTGAAGCTGGAAATGTAATTTGTAGGCTGTGTATGGGTGTTAATTAAAGTGTGACACATTGTTTGCTGTTGTTTATCAGCATTTAGGTTCACTAATAAAACTCAAAACAGTGATGTCTATGGAATTAAATTTGTGTCAAAAATATTGAACGCAACTTTTCAAGAAACGAACAAAAATATACAATGAGAAAGAAGCTCTCTGAAACCGAAAACAGTGAACTCAGTGGCAAAAATGTAACACATCAAATACACATTATTCTTTGTTAACATTTTTCTAAGCTTTGTTTTCACTATATCACGGTTTATGAATGCGCTGCTAGAGTTTTCGTTTACGCTTTTAAAAGTTCTCGTTTACATTCCGGGGGTTTACATTCGCCCTTCTGGCACAAACCTCTCGTGTGGGTGGGGTTTAACAGTGACCTACTCGGGTTTTTCTTCGATCACATTGTATATTTTTGTTCGTTTCTTGAAAAGTTACGTTCAATACTTTTGGCACAATTTTAATTCCATAGCTGTCCGGAATCAGTTTTTGTTTTAACTATGGAAAAATGACTAGTCGGCTACTTGTTTCAATTACTGGTCAGATAATAATAATAATAATAATAATAATAATAATAAAGAATAATTTAAAGGAAAAGAAAAGCCCTAGTTCAGAAATGGTGAATGTAGCTTGCATTAAAATATGGATAAGGATATTAAGGAGCAGACTCTGTCTGGAGCACAACCAAGAAAGCATATGTATCCCTTGTGCAGAACAACCAACAGCACACATCTGTACACAAACACAATATGAAACATAAAATAAGAAAAACTACACCAGGACCATGCAACTAATGTATCAACTAACAAAATCCGGAAAAAGATATTTCTCAGAATATAGGATGGGGGAAATGACACGCCATGCTTGTACTATTCCAGTCTTTTGCTGTGGTTGCTAGAGTAAATGTGATCTCCAAAGCACATCACGGAATAAAGTGTGACCACTGGATATGAAGAAAGAAACGTTAGTATATGTTTTCATTAGCAGTCTGAGAACGCTTAGGTTTTTTTGTGTTTTTTGTTGTGATTTTGCTTGACAAGACACACTGACTACTTTACATGGACTGCAGTAATCTAATTATTGACCTTCTTCTGAATAAGACAATATTGCGATTAAGGTGTTTACATGAGTCACTTTTAGAATATTCCTTTCATGTTCCCGTTTTACATGATATAGAACATAGATCGATTAACAGCACACGCCATTACGTCACCGCGCCACGCCGTCCGACGTTCCCTCCAGAATTTCACGTATCAACATACAGTTGGTCTTCGTTATGATACCGTATACAGTGTTGGGTGTTTCATC
>JANDJT010000217.1:16850441-16868749 GCA_024331685.1 Stegophilus panzeri
TTCAGTATAGTGCCTAGTTTTAACTTTCAGTATAGTGCCTAGTGTTAACTTTCAGTATAGTGCCTAGTGTTAACTTTCAGTATAGTGGCTAGTGTTAACTCTCAGTATAGTGCCTAGTGTTAACTTTCAGTATAGTGGCTAGTGTTAACTTTCAGTATAGTGCCTAGTGTTAACTTTTAGTATAGTGCCTAGTGTTAACTTTTAGTATAGTGGCTAGTGTTAACTTTCAGTATAGTGGCTAGTTTTATCTTTTGGTATCTAGCATTAGCTCTCAATATGGTAGCTAGTGTTAGGCTCTTGATGTATTAACTAGTGTTTGCACTTGATATTTTAGCTAGTCTCAACTTTCAGTATGGTAGCTAGTGTTGGTTTTTGATATGATAGCTATGGCTTTCCTACATAGTATTTATTCCTTTATGTTGTTGGCTATAAACTGATTTTAAAGACTTCTGTTAGCTTAACTGAGGTTTTGTAGCTATATTTGCTAATCCATGTTAATTTGAACTTGAGGGATTCAGTTTTAATATCATCTACACTTGTCACAGACACACACATACACACAAAAAGCATTTTCACACATGATGGGCTAGTGACTTATGTCAGAGACTTAGGTTCAAAAGTATCCATTTTTATGTGATGAAATTTGCACACTTTAGTTAGACAGGTACCTAAATTGATTTTCTGGGTCCGGCACTGAGATTATGTAAATTCTTCAGTAGAAGCATCTGAGATGGAGATTTTTCAATAACATCTTGACCACCTGAAAAAATAATGAATAGGACATGTGGACTGAATAAAGAAATAGTTATTTTTTTCTCTGCTGTCAAATATAAGGTGATGCGTGTGACATACAGAAAGACTTTCAGTGATATATTAATAAAAAAGATGGCAAACATTGATAGTATATTGACAAGATATTTCTGTATGAATAGTCCTAGTTGTAATTATCACATTAATCACTGTAAATTTGCCTTAATTTAACAAAATGGCTTCCACGCTCATTATTCAGCAGCTTATAAAATACCACTTGATCCAGCACATCTTATTATTTAGCATTTTTATAATATCATGCTCCGCCATTTACTTGTAAGCACTTAATTTAGCCGCTTTAAATGGACAATACTTTTACTTAATTATATTTATGTACTTAATATTGGCCTCACATGACATTCCATTGGTTTTTTTTATGTATTTACAGCCCAAGACATACATTTGTTGTATGATATTATGTGGGGGGTTTTTTTTGTTTGTTTTTTTTAGCTCTTTGGATCTTATATATCTGTTGCCCCTTTTCCCCTATTTGCTGTTGTTGTATGTTTCCTATATATTTGCACTATATGTTCTGTTGTGTTGTCTATGTTTGAAAACTGTCAGTCTTTAATACTGGAATACAATTTGATAAGTCCTAGATAAGAATTGTCCATAATTAAAACACGCCTCTGTTTTAGCCAAACCTCGCCCACGTACGTAACTCTCGAATGGAGCATAAATTCGTGTGTAACCCGATGTGCTGAACACTTTTCACTCCCTTATTTAAGCACAGATTTAATATACTTAATTAAATATGACATAAAATATTTTTTAAAAGTGCAATAATTACCACAGCATTTTGTGTGTGTGTGTGTGTGTGTGTGTGTGTTTTTATATAAAATTTTCTATATATCTGCATAAATTTGACTTAAAACATCATCAGATCCTAAACGTAGATGAAGAGAACCCAATTAAACAAATGAGACAAAAATATTATTCTTGGTCATTTATTTATTGAGGAAAATGATCCAATATTACATATCTGTGAGTGGCAAAAGTATTTAAACTGTTGCTTTCAGTACCTGGTGTGACCCCCTTCCTGTTGATCAGTTCTGCACATCGGCTTGGAGGAATTTTAGCACATTCCTTAGTACAGAACAGCTACAACTCTGGGATGTGGGAGGGTTTCCTCACATGAACTGCTTGCTTCAGGTCTTTCCACAACATTTCTATTGGATTAAGGTCAGGACTTTGACTTGGACATTCCAAAACATTAACTTTATTCTTCTTTAACCATTCTTTGGTAGAACGACTTTTGTGTTTAGGGTTGTTGTCTTGCTGCATGAAACACTTTCTCTTGAGATTCAGTTCACAGACAGATGTCCTGACATTTTCCTTTAGAATTCACTGGTATAATACAGAATTCATTGTTCCATCAATGATGGTAAGTCGTCCAGGCCCAGATGCAGTAAAACAGGCCCAAACAATGAGATTACCACCACCACATTTCACAGATGGTATAAGGTTCTTATGCTGGAATGCAGTGTTTCCTTTCTCCAAACATAGCTCTTATCATTAAAACCAAAAATTCTATTTTGGTCTCATCTATCCACAAAATATTTTTCCAACAGCCTTCTGGCTTGTCCAGATGATCTTTAGCAAACTTCAGAGGGGCAGCAATGTTCTTTTTGGAGAGCAATGGCTTTCACCTTGCAACCCTGCCATGCACACCTTTCTTGTTCAATGTTCTCCTGATAGTGGACTCATGAACATTGTGAGAGAGGCCTTTAGTTGCATAGAAGTAACACTGGTTTCTTTGTGACCTCACAGGCTATTACACATCTATCTGTTGGGGAGTGATCTTTGTTGGTTGATCACTCCTGGGGAGGGTAACAATGGTCTTGAATTTCTTCCATTTGTACACAATCTGTCTGACTGTGGTTGGTAGAGTCCAAACTCTTTAGAGATGGTTTTGTAACCTTTTCCAGCCTGATGAGCATCAACAACGCTTTCTGAGGTTCTCAGAAATCTCCTTTGTTTGTGCCATGATACACTTCCACAAACATGTGTTGTGAAGATCAGACTGATAGAGCCCTGTTCTTTAAATAAAACAGGGCACTCACTAACACCTGATTGTCATCCTATTGATTGAAATCACCTGACTCTAATTTCACCTTCCAATTAAACTTCTAATCCTAGAGGTTCACATACTTTTGTCACTCACAGATATGTAATATTGGATAATTTTCCTCAATGAATAAATGACCAAGTATAATATTTTTGTCTCATTTGTTTAATTGGGTTCTCTTTATCATCTTTTAGGACTTGTGTGAAAATCTAATGATGTTTTAGGTCATATTTATGCAGACATATAGAAAATTCTCTCTCTCTCTATATATATATGTAACTTTCGAGCACCACTGTACAACAAGGAACAACAGTGTTCTTATAGGTCCAATTAAGTACTTTTATGATGTTTCTCTGCAATTATGTTTCTCCAATTATCTAATTAAAGGTACAAAATATGTACCTATGAGAACGCAGTGACCCAGTTTTCATGCTGCATGTGAACACTATCAGCCATTCTCATTACTGCAGAGTTTGTGCATGAGTGTTTGCATGTTTCAAGCTTTGGCATATCTTCTACTTACTAACTGAACTGATAACGTTTAAATGGGCATTGTTGCCCTGTTTATGAAAATGTCCCATTTTTACAGCAGTGTGAAAGCAGAGGTAGTAGGATGTACAGAGTTGCTTAATTTGGCCTCGTTGTTGTCAGTATTGGGGGTGTTCATTTTTGCCATTTTGACAGCTCCAGCTGAGTGGAGGAATGGGCTGAGGTGGTTTTGCAACGTCTCTATGCAGTAATTTCAGTCATTTGCCGTCTTGTTCTCAGAAGTTCACTACCATCACATAGTAAATGTTTGGCTGGTGTTTTTTTTTCCCCCACTCATCATGTGTGTAAATGTAAGGCGATACATATTGTATTCACATTCTGTGTATTCACAGAACCTTTGTTCTGGACTATATTTGGCTGGTAGGGTTTCCGCCTCACTGCGCATTTTCACAGCCGTAGTTAGAGGTGGTGCTGCTCTGGCCTCGAATCAAGGGCTTTAGCTCTGGATGTTTCGTCCTCTGTAACCACAGCACAAAATTTTACAACTTTATATCTGGATGTATTTACATTTTGTCTGTGGATTTAGTCGATTTAAAAACGGTGCTTAATTGAAAATAAAAGATCTTAATAACAGTAACATTTCATAGTGTAGAATTTTGCAATGTTTTCCTTGTGTGTAGTGTGAGCCCACTGAACATTAAGTGGTGGATATTGTTAGCAGTGACACACTTTATTCTGGGGATTAGGCATTTTGGCAGATGGCAGGTGCCTACTATAAGCATCCAGTGATTACCTGCTTGCTAACATTACACCATTATGCCTATTATGTAAACAGTTCAACATTATTTGACTACACTATCAACGTTACAAGCTGTAGTAGTTACAGAAAAAGCCAAATACACAATAAAAATGCAATAAAGAAACTGTTGCTATTTATAGTTTGTGCCAAATAGTTGTTAAATATATATATAAAAAAAGCATTTACCATTTAAAAATGTGAGTAAAGAGTTGTAATAAAATAATAGGTAAATTACACACTAAACTAGCATAATATGAGCAAACTAGCTAGCAATTTCAAAGTAGTGTACATGTACTTGAATATGATTACACTGTTTGGATTGGAGAGATAAGTGTGTTCTAAACAAATACAAATACAGATATGAATAGGAGGTGCACTATTTGTTTTTTTAGCTATTATAATGTAATGCCATATACAGGACCCCATTTTGACTAGAGCATTACTGCGTCCCAGCTTCTGAGTACGTTCTGATAGCTGACTTTTCTGATCTTTCTGGAAGGTAACAGAGCCAAAAACTAAAGTAAATCTGATCAAATATTATTAGCTGTCTATTGTTGCCAAAGAGAAACAATAGTTACCTGATTTGAAAAAGACATTGTTGTTTTGAATTAAACATTACTAATTTTTTTCAGCAGTTCTGTGTTTTTTATAGTGTTTCCAGTGCCAAAGTGGTACATTCACATTTGGTTAAATTTCTTTTAAATAATCTGGTTTAGAACAAACCTACTTCTGTTTCAAATCTGAATGCAGATGCAGATAGTGGAATCGCATTACATCCCTACCAAGCAGTTGACCAACTGCCTTTACTTTAAAGCTCTTATTTACAGTCCCTCCAGGATTTTGTGATTTTGCGGTCGCAGAAATGAACGCAAAATCAAGCAAACTCAGCAATATTGGGAGGAGCTTGCAGTTTTTCTAAATTACAGCAGATTTTCCACAGATTTGGGCCATCATCACAATGCACATTCAGACAAAGCCTTTTTCAATTCACGTGTCGAACAGGAGTACAGCTAAAAGGTTTCCTTTACTAACAAACATCACTGTGAACGACAATTGCAAAACAATTTCCTGCAATTGTAATTTTGCCAAATAAAGTAGTTTTCCGCAAAAAAATCACAAAACCTACACAAATTGCATCACAAATTTTGAAAAAATTAAGCATTTGTGGCCACAATAATCACAAAATAAATCTCTGGAAGATCCTGTATTTATGTGTCTGGGAGAAGTCATAAACAAATAAATGCACAACTAAACTCAGAACCATAAGTCAACTCGTAAAATATAAGATATAATCAGCTATAGTAGTATCATACTTACCCGTAATGATTCACACTTGTGAATTGGCTTACTCTGATTTTTCAATAGAAGTATCTGTTTATCTGAAACATCCTCCCAGAATGCACATGCACACTCTGAGTGAATTTATTCTGGCACAGTTATACATAACCTCAGGTACACATTTCGCAGTCTGGGCCTGAGGGAGCTCGCTGACAGGTGTGTGCACTAGTTGTGCACTAGTATTCAGGTGCAGGATTCATTTGGGTCTAGACTTCACACTGGTCTTCTTTCATTCTGCATCATGGTGCCATGTGTGTAGCACAGTGTGAGAGCGGTGTGTGGGAGATGGAGTTTGACTAGGCTCACAGCCATGCCTGTTTGTCAACAGCATGTCTTTCATTTTCATTTCATTTCATGTCTATTTGAATCTTGCTTACTGAAACAGTGTACTGAAAAGAGGGCAAAAGGCTACATGTACGAGCTTCATGTTCATTACGAACTGCAATTAGTGCAGTGGTAGCTCAACAGTTAAGGCTCTGGGTTACTAATCAGAAGGTTGAGGGTTCAACCCCCAGCACTACCAAGCTGCCACTGTTGGGCTCTTGAGCACGGCCCTTAACCCTCTCCGCTCCAGGGGTGCCATTTCATGGCTGACCCTGCACTCTGACTCTGATATGTGAAGAAAATAATTTCACTTTGCTGTCACAAAATAAAGGCTGCTTTTCTTCTTCTTAGTTATAATTTTCCTTAAGAGTATTTGGGACGGATTATAAAATAAGTAAGGAGTAAAAAACAACAGGGTGTGCTGTTTCAGGAAAACAATCAACGACAGGGTGGTGTGATGTGGCCATGACATGAAGCAGAGTTACTGTTATGACCCTAAAGTGGATTTTCCTATAACACCACATGCCAAAGTGTTTCATTTCTCTTATAGCACATCAATTTACGAACGATTAAAATGTTTAAATTACTAATAAACAACACTTCATACTTTGCATTACATTTTAATGGTACATTTGATTTTGTGGAACATAAGAAAGAGAAATGAGTTCCTGTTATCAGTTACATTATAGCAGCTTTTTTCTCTCTCTCTTGAAGTTAATAAGGTGGAAACACACAACGTTTCATGTGGTGGAAAACGTACTGACCGTTACAGAACTCTGACACCGGCGACTCTTTCCATAAATGTTCAATAAACATCTCCTCACAGCAAACTTCACAACAAATCAATGATTATATATTTTCTTTGTTAAATAACAATGTTTTGAATCCATTTATTATTAGATTTACAGTATGTGAAGCCTCTACCATACAAGTCCTTGTGAATGAGTTGTTATTATAGAAACAAAAATATATTAGAACTAGTAAATTAATGCAAACATGTGATTTGAGTTACAGCCGGAGCTGTTGTACGAGCTGCTGTTATAGAACATTAATCTACATGATAAATGTATAAATAATATATTTTATGTATCAGAAATATCATTTCTGATAAAAAAAAAAATACACATTTTTCTTACATGTTGATCATTTATAGGTTGTGCCAAATAGCCATTAAATATAAAAAATAAAGGCGTTTACATAAAATATGAAGAGTTGTACTAAAATAATAGTTAAATCACACACTAAACTAGCATAATATTAGCAAAATAGTTGGCAATTTCAAAGCAGTGTCCATGTACCTGAATATGATTACACTATTTGGATTGAAGAGATACAAATACAATACAGATATGAATAGGAGGTGTACAATTTGTTTTTTTTTTTTTAGCTAATTTCATTTTTATAATGAAATGCCATATACAGGACCCCATTTTGACTAGCAGCAGTACTTCGTCCCAGCTTCTGACTACATTCTGATAGCAGACTTTTCTGATCTTTCTGGAATGTAAATAAATGTTAAATAAAAATTTACAATAGATAGATAGATTTCTCTGTTTATTCCTCTGGGGAAATCATAAAGATAGAAATCCTACAACAGAGAGTTTTCTTTTTAGAAATGGTCCTAAGTAAATCCCCTTATAGAAAGCTACAAGTGTTAACCCTTGAGCAACCTTTTTTTTGTATGGCTTTCCAGAATTAATAATCCTGATTTTTTATTTATTTATTTTTTTTAGTATTTTACTTAGGATTATTTATTATAATTATTCAGGAAAAGAATATTGATTATTATTTATTGCATTGTATCATGTCATTAGTTCAAATCAACAGAAGACAGATTTTTTGGTGCGCTAGACCTTTTGACAACTTAATTGGATAAGTGGATAATGTAGATTTAAATTAAAAAGTAAACAGTCTATCAATTATCAATTAATTAATTAACTAAGAACCACCACAGTTTACAACTAAATGCAGTGGTAAACATCTGAATGTGGAGCTTGTGATTTACTGCAGCAAAAGGAATCAAACTATATCTAGGATTAGCCAGTTATCTGACTTTATCTGAACTAACCACTATCACAGTTGTCACGGAACTGAAGACGTAGCATTAAATGGAATTTTCAGTGGTGCTTGAAAGTTAGAGAAAGTTATAGCTAGAATTTTCTATATTTCTTCATAAATATGACCAAAAACATATTCAGAAGTCCTAAAAGTTGAAAAAGAGAACCCAATTAAACAAAATAGACAAAAATATTGGTCATTTATTTTTGAGGAATATGATCCAATATTACATACCTGTGAGTGGCAAAAGTATGTAAACCTTTGCTTTCTGTACCTGGTGTGACCCCCTTGTGCAGCAATAACTGCAACTAAACGTTTCCAGTAACTGTTGATCAGTTCTGCACATCGGCTTGGAGGAATTTTAACCTGTTCCTCAGTACAGAACAGCTACAACTCTGGGATGTGGGAGGGTTTCCTCACATGAACTGCTTGCTTCAGGTCTTTCCACAACATTTCTATTGGATTAAGGTCAGGACTTTGACTTGGACATTCCAAAACATTAACTTTATTCTTCTTTAACCATTCTTTGGTAGAACGACTTGTGTGTTTAGGGTTGTTGTCTTGCTGCATGATCCACTTTCTCTTGAGATTCAGTGCACAGACAGATGTCCAGACATTTTCCTTTAGAATTCGCTGGTATAATACAGAATTCATTGTTCCATCAATGATGGCAAGTCGTCCAGGCCCAGATGCAGTAAAACAGGCCCAAACAATGATAGTACCACCACATTTCACAGGTTCTTATGCTGGAATCAAAAAGTTCTATTTTGATCTCCTTCCACAGAACAGATGGGCAGCAATGTTCTTTTTTCAAAGTGGTGGCTTTTTCCTTGCAACCCTGCCATACAACTAAATTGTTGTTCAGTGTTCTCCTGATGGTGGACTCATGAACATTAACATGTGAGAGAGGCCTTTAGTTGCTTAGAAGTTACCCTGGGCTCCTTTGTGACCTTGCATACTAGTGCACATCTTGCTCTTGAAGTGATCTTTGTTGCTCGACCACTCCTTGAGAGAGTAACAATGGTCTTCAATTTCCTCATCTGTCTGACTGTGGATTGGTGGAGTCCAAACTCTTTAAAGATCCATCCATCCATCCTGATGAGCATCAACAATTTTTTTTCTGGGGTTCTCAGAAATCTCCTTTGTTCGTGCCATGAAACACTTCCTCAAACATGTGTTGTGAAGATCAGATTTTGATAGATCACTGTTCTTTAAATAAAACAGGGCACTCAAATAATTGACCAAGTATAATATTTTTGTCTCATTTGTTTTTTTTGGGATCTCTTTGTGTACTTTTAGGACACCCATATAGTATGCTGTCACATCTCTAGCAACGAGTAGCGATTTCTTCTATTCACCTCTACATTACAAATGTATCACTAAGACGAAAAATGAAAACGCTTCCATGGTTCTGTCTGTATTTTCTCTATAAGTATATTCAATATATGGGTTTAATTCTGGGTCACAATGTGTAATTTAACTTTTCCTTACAGCTCTGGACTCCACCATCAGCCCTACTCTCTCTCCCACAAAGACCTACAAATGAATTCATAAACCACTTCCACACACACACACACACACACACACACGCACACACACGCACACACACGCACACTCAATTTTTAATCATTAAACCAGATTCCCCCCGATACACATGACTTCTTTTCAATCTTGAATAATAGGTTTGGGCTCTTTGTGATAGAGGTCGCCTTAATAACAAACATCACACATAGTAAGAGGGAAAAAAATAAACTGGGCAGAGTTACTGAAAACATGATTGAAAAGTCAGTCTAAAAAAAAATCAAGCCGCATACTAAGCAGTTCCCAGTGCCTTTTTACGCAAAGTTTCTTTCACTTTTTCACAGTTTCCGAATGGTTTTCATTTTGGACTTTTCGCCTTTTGCTGTCTTTCATGAGATCTTTCTGCTGAATGATTGCATGGTAAAACCTGAAGGACACCCAGGTTCTCAGATGTAGATTAGTAAAAGGGGTTCTCCTCTGGTTCTAGATAACTTCTATGGCACGCCCAAGCCCCCGGCGGAGCCCACGCACATGCTGTTTAATGTGACTGACCAGCTGCTGCCAGGTGCTCGCCCCAGCGCTGAGGGGAAGAGGAAGAGGAACAAGTCAGTGAGCAACATGGAGAAGGACAGCATCGAGCCTCCAGAGGAAGAGGAGGAGGAGAGTCCTGTCGTTAATGGCAACGGCATTGCTATCACGCCAGGTTAGCATTAACCTGCTCAAAGGGGAACAGTCATGTTTGCTTGTTTTCTAAAGTTGGAAAATGGTGATGTTTACCATAATTTAGGAGACAAAACGCTTATATGAACCACCAATGATATCACTGTGTTTTCTCTCAGTCTGAGGGAGGATTCAGCTCCTAAGAATCAGCTCGAGGCAGGACATGCATGGTTTAGCTCACTGCATGCGTAAATGCTTTTTATGACATACTTATGAGTCTTGCTGGGCTCATGAACCTTCTCATTTTTTCTGCAAACACAATGGGGCTTGCAAGTCATGTGGTAACACCATGGTAATGTGGGTATTTTCAAAACATGGAAAGCCTCTGTATTCTGCATAGCATAATAATGTACCAGTCCTTACAGGATTTCGCTGAGTTTTTTTGTGAATGTTTGATTTTGCTGCTGCATTGTTTTCAAAATTTGCAATGCAATTTGCAGCGTTTTTTGTGCATTTTTTGCTTAAATACTACTTTAACTGACGAAATAGTTTTGCACAGTGATGTTTGTTGGTAAATGAGACCTTTTTGCTGTACTCATGTTCGACGCACGTGAATCGACGGGAGCTTCGACTGAATGCGCACATGACACATGTCACATGACGCATCTTGGCCCATCTCTGTGGAAAATCTGTGTTCATTTTGATAAATTGCAAGCGCCTCCGATTATTGTGGCGTTTGCTTGATTTTGCATTCATTTCTGCGATCACAAAATCGCAAAAAATCCTGGAGGGAATGATTTACAAACTATAATCTTTATGCAGTTTGAAAACACCCACGTTACTATAACGTGTTAACAGCTGACTTACAAACCCAGTTGTGTTTGCAGAGAAGTAAGTCTAATCATGTTGTGAAAAGCACAAACCTTATGCGTGACGCGATCTACACTCAATATGTATAGAAAAGCTGTAAAATGATTTATTACATATTGAACTTATTCAAATAGCGTAGTGGTAGAGGAAGCCTTGGTTAAATTACCTACGGAACATTTGAGTGAATATTTGTGACGTTGATATTAGGCGTGTTACCGTGTTGGGGCCGCACACCGATTACATCACTTGCTGCTGCGGCACCACCTCCACTGTTGTTTTGCCTTTTTATAGTAATAAAAATCATTTAGTTCAGTTAGGGAACGGACGCTACATGCTGCTCAATTCAGCAGAGTCACACGAGTCACAGCACAGAACAACAGGAGTCAGATTTCATTTATCACGTGACGAGAGTGCGGCGAGCTGGCTGACAAGACGATGGCGGAAGATTTGGTTTAATATAAGTGAGTTTGTCATTGTACTGTTTTGTCATTGTTGTGTTTTTCATTAAGAATAATAATGAACCCACCATTCAAGCAGTGGCCGCACAGGCATTCATGAGTGAGGGGGGAACACTCCCACGCCCCTGGTGATACCGGTATTACCGGTGTTGTCACACGTCGATTAACCAGTGGGAAAATTTCCTCACCGTCACATCCCTAGTTGATATGCAACATATACTTGTGGTAGAACGTTGAGGTGAGACGGGGTTGGTCTAATAGTGTTGCAGGGAAATGAGAGAACTCTTCACTTAGCTCACATTGTTATTTTTGTTTTTTCTTTCTTTTTCTTTTTTGGTGGATGTGATGTTTATGTCGATATTGTCTGACCCATGACACTCCACTGAAATATGGAGTCCTCTTTGTGTCTCAGTCTGAATTAAGTGCCTGCAAGTTCAAACTTGAAGTCTTTCTTGAAAGTGTTTTGAACACACACAGAGCTTTCTCAGTACATCTAAAGGGCTGTGTTTTTGACATTGAAATTCAGTCTACTGATACAGTGAGCCACTTTTTTTTCTATATTTTTTTTTTTACCGTCAGTAGTATGTGATGTCGACTGTCCTTTATTCCTACACAGCTTTCAGCACAGGGCTCTATATTGATTAACCGCAAATACAGATTTGTGACTGTTTTGTAGAAAATGTTGCTCCTTTCTACTCTAGACTTTCTCACTGTTTTGGTTAGAACAGTGGTTCTCAACCCGGGGATCAGAAGGGGGGCGCAAATTGTTTTCAAGAAAAAAAACAGACAGGGCATCATTTGGATATTCGGTGTATTTTATTGCTTTTCAAATAGAATGTGCATAAATGGAAAAACCCACGTTCTCTCTCCCGCTGTATTTTTTTTTTGTTGGGGAGAGGCGGAGCTTATTTGTCTTTTATCTAGCTGTCAGTGCAGACCAGTGTAGCCAACTTAGCGACTTTTCAGACCCCTTTAGTGACTTTTTATTTTCTTGTGCCTAACAACAAATCAAGTGACTTTTTGGACAAACCTTAGCAACTTTCCAAATTTCCCAGTACTGTCCTGCAAGTGAGAGGTCTTGCTTTCCCGCTGTACTCTCACGTCTCTCTGCGTCTGCTCTGTTCAGTGAGGGGCTGAGAGTAATCCCGTTAGACACATAGCACATAACACATAGACATGAAAGTAAAAATAAGCAAGCGCAGGTGTCTGATTGATTTAACAATATCATGGATAACGAGACGTGTCCTTCGTCCCAATTTACATCATTCATATGTGATGTTTTTAAAACGCAAGACGAATGGAATGCAACATGTTTTACATGTAAAATAGTCCACGCTATTACAGCCTAGTTCTCTTGTTCAAAGTAGTTATAGTGTTCAGAAACATTTTTGATCATTCATGTTCCATAACTGTCCATTATATAGTTTTATAGAAGTCATAAAAGTTATTTAAAAATCATAAAAGTTATGGAAAGTAATTTTAAGTTAAAAAAACAAGTTAAAAAACACAAAAGCAAAAAAAATCTATCTATCTATCTATCTATCTATATATATATATATCTATCTAAACAGATTATAGATTAGGTTATATATAGATAGATTTGATATAGTAATTATACCTGGTCCTCTCCAATATGGGGCGGGGGCGCATGCCACATGATAGGGGGGCTTTAGTTACAAAGGGTTGAAAACCTCTGGGTTAAAGAAGTATGTATATTGTATGCATAAGACAGATGCAGCTACACAGTCATCTGAATTTGCAGCATGTTTATAATTAAAATAATAATAATAATATCATAAAAATTGCATTTTGTTGTTTATTTAGTACTGGCCTGAATAAGCTATTTCACATAACAGATGTTTACATATAGTCCACAAAACACAATAATAGCTGAATTTACACAAATGAAGCAGGTCAAAAGTTTACATACGCTTGGTTCTTAATACTGTGTCTCGTTAACTGGATGATCAGCGACTGTGTTTATGTTTTGTGAGAGTTGTTCATGAGTCCGTTGTTTGTCCTGAGCAGTTAAGCTGCCCACTGTTCTTCAGAAAAATCTTCCAGGTCCGGCACATGCTTTGCATTTCCAGCGTATTCTGCATATTTGACCCTTTTCCAACAGTGACTATATGATACTAAGATCCATCTTTTCACTGTGAGGACAACTGAGGGACTCGTACATGACTATTACAAAAGGTGCAGACATTCACTGATGCTCAGGAAGGGAACATGATACATTAAAAACCAGGGGGGTGTAAACCTTTGAACAGGATGATCGGTGTAAATTGTTATTATTTTGTCTTGTGGGAAACATATAAATATCTTATGTGGCTTCTGAAGGGCAGTACTAAATGAAAAACACTTAATAATAATTTAAATGAAAAATAATTTACGTTCTTTTATTGAAAGATTTTTTTCATTTAGTACTGCCCTTCAGAAGCAACATAAGATATTTACATGTTTCCCAGAAGATAGACCTTAATAGATTTGGATAGTTTTGGGGACCACTGAAGTTTTTTCAAGTTTTAAATGCAGCTGTACGATTTTGCATCTTGTATAATATGACTGGGGAAAAATACAAACACAGTAACTGAGATGCCTCTTCTCTGGGTTTATCTATTAACTATCTATTAACCATGTTTTAGATGTGGACCTCCACATACTCTGGTGGTCCCGAGCAACTCCAACCAGCCTGTGTGTTGCATCATTTTATTGTCCTTAACTTTAATGTCTTCTTTAAATTTGTATTGAAATAATCATTTTGGTCATAACATCACCTCTGCTTTAAATATATGCCATTTCTCCCCTACAGAATCAAGTGAGCACGAAGACAAGAGCACTGATGCGTCAGGCGACGTGCCCCCGCAGTCGTGCCCCACCGAGACACCCACCCTGACAGGCACAGACGCCCCTGAAGAGGAACACGATGCCCCGAAATCCCCGGCCGACTCACAGGGCAACGACGAGCTCGGGCCGCTACCCGACAACTGGGAAATGGCCTATACAGAGAAAGGAGAAGTCTACTTCATTGAGTGAGTCAAGTGCACTTTAAAGCATGCTTCAAACTAAGACACCGAGCATACGGAGACGCACGCTGTTGGGTAATGGAGAGCGTCTGTGCAGCGCCATGAATTATGTGGAGAAATTAGCATAGCCTCTTTTTGCATGGTGTCATGGATGCATGAATTATTCATGTGCATAAGTAAGAACCTAAAACATTCAGCATTTTTATTTATTGAAGTTAATTAAATTGCAACTCTTTTATTTTGTGTGTGTGGGTTCGGCCATGAATTGGGACAACAGATCATATTGAGGTTTAGATGTATCATACTGATGAATGAAGCTTACATTGGTTTCAGAGACAAGACAGAATAAAGACTAGCAGAGTGAGTGAATAGGGAAAAGAGCGAGAGAGAGAGAGAGAGAGATGTT
This sequence comes from Stegophilus panzeri, assembly GCA_024331685.1. Classification (NCBI taxonomy): domain Eukaryota; kingdom Metazoa; phylum Chordata; class Actinopteri; order Siluriformes; family Trichomycteridae; genus Stegophilus; species Stegophilus panzeri. Next base: position 16,865,269 of record JANDJT010000217.1, read on the forward strand.
TTCATCCTTCTCCTCTTCTATTCCCCTTTTAATGGGAAGCTAGAGACTCATTAAAATTATTGATTGCTATTCTGTTAACTGAAACTCTCCCACCCTCTGCGCCAATGGCCTTGTGGGATATCTTGAATCTTGCTCATTGTATACTTATTACCACTCGGGCAAACGCTTTATCACCCTGAGTAGCTGTTTATAAGCTGTGTGCTGATGGAGTCACATATAGCAGCTGTATTGCAGAAGGAGGTGGAGTACCTTCACGTTGGTATAAATCTTCATTTGTGTTATAATCCCAGAAGAGCTGGAGGAAAATCAAGCAGTAAATACTTCAGCACACAGTCAGCAGTACATCCAACTTTTTCTCTTTTTTCCCCCCTCCCATTTCTTCTTAGTCACAACACCAAAACAACATCATGGCTTGATCCTCGATTAGCCAAGAAGGCCAAACCACCAGAGGAATGTGAAGACGACGGTAAGTGTACTCGTGTGTGTGTGTGTGTGTGTGTGTGTGTGTGTGTGTGTGTGCACGTATAAGAATAGTGAATGCATGCAATTCCAAGAAGTGAAACTGTGCATAGTATTTTAAGGTTTTTCCACGAAACGATTGAGTTATCTTGGTGTTTATAGATGGTGGCCAAGTCAGAGTCAGAGGCTGTTACTATACTTAAGCTTGTTGTTTATTCTATCTTTACTTGAGTTTTTCTTCTACCTAATGCTTTTTACAAAAGAAATGTAGAAATGTATAACTAGATTTTAACGCTACATCACTACATAGAGATGGAGATAGAGAGAAAAAGTTATAGAGTCGATAAATATTTCTCAGTCCCTCCAGGATTTAGCGATTTTGCGATTGCAGTAATTAACACAAAAGAAAGTTTTAGCGATTTAGCGATTTTGCGATTGCAGTAATTAACACAAAAGAAAGTACAAAATGACGCAATATTCGGAGGAACTTGCGATTTTTCACGATTTTCTGCAGATTTGGGTCGAGACGCGTCCTATGACGTCATCACGACACGCATTCAGCCAAAGCCCTCTTCGATTCACGTGCGTCTAACATGAGTACAGCTAAAAGGTCTCATTTCCCAACAAGCATCACTACGAAAGCCAGCGCAAAACAATTTCGTGCAACTGCGAAGTAGTTAAACACAAAAAACTTTGTTGCATCACAAATTTTTAAACATGCTGCAGCAAAATAAAGCAATTTTGTCCGCAACAATCACACACAAAAAAAAAACGGAGTGAAATCCTGTACGGACTGATGTTTTAACATCTTAAGTTGACTTTTTTAGCATTGGACATCTTCAAGCAGTTGATCTAAATTAACAGATGTGACAACAAGAATGAGATCTATTACCTATCACTGTAAGCTACCTGTTCATACATATGATATGTACAGTATTTATCAAGGCAGTTTGCACAGTATTGTCACAGCTAGATATTGCCATTCTGCTAGTTTATACCATAAGAGCTAGTATCATGCTAGCTAACATTTGAGACATTAGGAATAAAGTTGTTGTTAGTTTGCCTTAGCTAATGTTTTCCCACGTGCCTTGGTTCCATCAGTAACTAAGATGTGTGATTTGAGACAGGTGTCTTTTTCTTTTTGTGAATCTTTCCTTCTATACTTCTACCAGAATGTTTATATAGTAGAGTAGCTGCATTTTTACTTGAGCAAAGAAGTTGTGTACTATTAGTATTAGGATCATAATGGACTTTGCAGCAGAGACAGTGTAGGGTTTGTCTTAGTGTTAAAGGGAGTTATTGAGGTCCTCACAAGTATGGAATTGAGAGTTTGTTTTGCGGCAAAAGGATGATAATTTTACCTGAAAATACTGAGCAGTAGTTCAACAGCTCAAGTATGAAAATATACAAAGGTTAAGGTTGGGGATGAAGTTTGCATTTGATACCTTTTATCACAACGTTTTATAGCATCATCCGTAACACTGTTATTTATTAAACAAAACAAAATAAATGAACGTTACAACACTAAAACATTCATAGCTAGAAGCTGGAATTGCTTTTTTTCTTCTAGCTCGCATTCTGCACAAGCATTGGTCAGAGCTTATTTTGCTATTTTATGATATTTTACTTATCAAAATGGTGGACGCATTTATTAGCTAGACCAATGTGCTGCTCAGTTTCATGTTTTGTTACCCAGAAACCTAACTAAAGTGATATGTGATGCAATGTTATAACGTATGATGAGTTACTAAGCTAGGTAAGTGCATTAATACAGTCTACGGTAAGCAATTATTATATGTTTATTATCCTCTTTAAGGAAAGGTTCTGATGTATTGCGTTGTGTTTGTGCGCTAGACAAAAAGTCAGCAAGTCACTGGCCAACGTTTCGGCTGTGAGATTTGATTCTGTCTCTTTACATCACATCATTTTGCTCCCGTGCTTGTGTTTGGCTATTGTTTGGTCAAACTGCTGTTGAGATGTTAAATTTAAATCCTTACACCAACAGTGTTTGAGTTCAGAACACAAGCAACGAAGTCTTGCCAGGCTGTCATCCTGTCATTTCACTGCTCGTCTGCTTGAGTAAAGATTTGCTGTAATTACAGCAAACCCTCTCCTTTATATGTGATTGAATGGTTACGTCTATTAATCACCAACCCAGTTAAGAGGATGCTCACTGATAATGAAGCATTATTCTGTCTGATGTCTCCTCAACAAATAGCTTCACTTCATCCTGAAATGCTGTAGCTTTCTGTGACGAAGCTTTGTCTTGCCACCAATGCTGCATCTAACAGTGATTTAAAAAAAAATAATAAATCCCTTTTGACACACAAAAACTCATTTGAAGATGGACAGGTAGTTTCAATTTCTGACACACCTGTAAATGAGATGAATATTCATCCACCTTCACAAACAACAATCAAGTTCTCAATCTCATGTGCCTTTAGAGACATGTTATAATAGTGATCTGATTTTTCAGGCAGAAATGGCTGCCGATGTCATGCCACAATAACAGGCTTTCAAATAAAATAAAAATAAAATATGTGACAAGAATTGAACCAAGACATGTGTGGACACGGGCCACGGGGATTTGTGTACACGTGAAAACAAAGAGAACAAGCTTAGAAACACAAAGTCTTGCATCTCCAGGGTTCCCAATTCGATCCTGATCTCAGGTCACGGTCTGTGTGGAGTTTCAGATGTTCTCCCTGTGTCTGTATAGGTTTCCTTCAGGTTCAGAATCTGCCAAAGCAGAAGTAAACAAGGTTATATCTAACTAAACTATAAACACACAGAGCCCAGGTAGACAGTTTCACTATAAATGGAGTGTCTGTGATACCTGTTTAGTTACACATAACAGTTACATAAACAAGTATAATGTGACCGCTAAGAGGTTTCTGACCTGTTATAGAACGTCTTCTGTACATACACCTGTATCAACTTAGTATTTTTCTAGAACTCAATTAAAAGATCTTGTATGGTAGCACTACTTGTATTGTTCTCCGCTTGATATATCGCTTTGCTT
>JANDJT010000217.1:16876642-16892097 GCA_024331685.1 Stegophilus panzeri
TATGTGTGTGTGTGTGTGTGTGTGTGTGTATATATATATATTTATATTCAGTTGAGAAAAAAAAAAAACATACCTGCGATAAGTTGATGCAATTTTTAAGTTTTATCTGAGGTTCAGTTTTTTTCAGTGTATGCTAATACATCTGTATCTAACCCTAACCTCAACTTCAGTAACCATTTTTGCACTTTTAACTGTTTAACTCTTTTTTACCAGAGGCCAAAAAATGGAATTTGCACCTGTTTGGGGGTTGCCTGTGTTCAGCATTGAATTTATTTGTGATGTCACACTACAAAGTAGTGGTTATGAAAGTAGACACTCAGGGCTTTATGAAATGTGTGAATTGTTTGCCCAGCAGTTGGCTCACACCTCTCCCATTTCCCATCACCCTGCTCACCAGCAGCTAAACAAAGAGTCATGATACTCTACACACAGAAACCCAACAGTGTCCTGATTATTCTTATAACAGACTTGTGATGATAAAGTAATTCCTTTGTTTATACTGATTGAAAATGTCCAATAAGTCGATTTATGCAAGTCCAGTCCACACTCAGCCAGCAGAATGGAACGTCAGTGTACTGTGAAAAAGGGTTAAATAAAAGCTGCAGTTTTTTATAAAAATGCCGTTTTCATCTTTCCTAACACCCGGATACCTTCTTGTGCTCATACACACACACACACACACACACGTGAGACCTTTAACACAATGTCACATGGTGACCATATGACACTTTAAAATGCTAGTAATAATGGCCAGCATTCCCTTTGGAACCTACATTCAGCTTTGGTTCCAAGAGATGGGGAATGTTGGGGTTATCCGGGGTTCATATAACCCCAATTCCGAAAAAGTCGGGACAGTATGGAAAATGCAGAAAACCAACAAACAAGCAAAAAGAGTCATTTGAAAATTCAGTTCACCCTGTACTATATTGAAAACACATTATTAACACTGTCAAACATTATTTGATGTTTTACTATGTGAATTTAATTTATTTTTGTACACATTATACACTCATTTCAAATCTGATGACTGCAACACACTCCAAAAATGTTGGGACAGTCCACTGTTTACCACTGTGTAACATCACCTTTTCTTTCAATAACACTTATTAAGCGTTTGGGCACTGAGTGAAGACACCAGTTGGTTAAGTTTAGCAAGCAGAATTTTCCCCCATTCATCCATTTTGCATTTCTTCAGCTGCGCAACTGTACGGGGCCTTCGCTGCCTTATTTTGTGCTTCATAATGCAGGACTGCTGGCCATTTTGTTGGACCACAAAACACGATTCCTCTGAACTACTGTCCATCTCAGATGAGAACAAGCCCAGAGAAGTGGGCGGCACTTTTGGACAGTGTTAATTTATGGCTTCTGCTTTGCATAGTAAAGCCTTAACTTGCATCTATGGATGCAGCGGCGAATGGTGTTGACTGAGAAAGGTTTACCAAAGTATTCCCGAGCCCATGTCAGGATATCCATTACAGATTCATGGCGGTTTTTAAGACAGTGACACCTGAGGAATCGGAGAACACGCGCATTTAGAAGTGGTTTTTGGCCTTGTCCTTTATGCACCGGATTCTTTGAATCTTTTCATTATATTGTACACTGTAGAAGGTCAAATGCCCAAAATCCTACTGATTAATCTTTGGAGAATGTTGTTCTCAAAGTGTTGGATTATTCGCTGACGCATCTGTTGGCAGATTGGCGAGCCTTGACCCATCCTTGCTCTTGAAGGACTAGGCCTTTTTTGGATACTTTATATACTATGATTAGACGATTGCCTCACCTTTTTCACATCACCTTCTTATTTCAACTTGTCACATTGATATTAATCCTAAATTGCCCCTGTCCCTACTTTTTTGGAACGTGTTGAATGCATCAATTTCAAAATAAACGTTTATCTTAAAAAACAAACAAACAGTTTATTAGGTAAAACAGCAAATACCTTGTCTTTATAAGTTTTTTTGTTTAAATACAAGTCAAAGTACATTTCCAAAATCACTCCTCTATGTTTTTATTAGCATTTTCCACACTGTCCCAACTTTTTCGGAATTGGGGTTGTGGAACATAATTACGTACGTAACCTCTTAGTGACCAGCCAATATGAAAATATACCTCCCGTCCCCTTCCCCCCACCTCTGGAGACTGACAGTCACTCAGTGTGTTTTTGTAACATAATGAAAGTGAATTGCATGTTTGGCACAAACAGTATTTATCATTTGTATGTGCTTCTGTGTGAGCTTACTTGAGTAGCATCATGGATGTGAAGCACACGTGTCCCTTCCTTTGACTGTTCTTCAGTGGTTCTGTTCTCCCTGCTTTGTTAATATACAGTTTGAGTAAAATAAGGATAAAAGTGACGGACATAATGATCTGTTGATCTCATCACGCTGCAGACTATTCCATTTTTTTGGTCGTCATGGTGATTCAGTGGTAAATTTGCTGTGCATGGTTCACAAACAGGAAAAATCCACTGCACATGTATTCATCCTGTAGCATGTTATTCAGTAAATACTGTGTGTTATTCAGGAACCACGGTGAAACTAATCAGGAATGTAAGTCTGGACTTGCTGATAAGTCGAATGGGTTAAAAGGACACTGATCGAACATATATCTACACGTGCAGTCTTTAGCAGGAGATTTCCAAGTTTGAATATGTCCATAAGATGCATTTTTAAGGTAGAACTAAATGTTGAAGGTCTGTTTCGGGATGAGCTGCTCCAATTATTTCCTCTGTAGCTCAAAATAAAAATTACAATACATAATATAATAAAACAGATTTATTTATATGGGTAATAACAAGCTGAAAATGATCAAGTGCTAGATAAAATAAAATAATAAAACACTTATAGGGAAATAGGAAACAGGGGTTACTACCCTGAAGGTAATTATTTTTCAAAAACAGCACATGCTGAAATGTTTTATTAATTACACTACAGCAATTTGTGAATTATTATATTTTTGCATTTATTAAAGAACATATTATTTCTTACAGAAAAAAAAAACCCCATTTGCGATCCATTTATTTGTGGCACCTTTTAAATCAACATTCTGTCACAATAATATGATGCATATCAACATCTCAAACGTCTTTGACCTGAATACTCTGTATGTCACGTTCTGTACCAACGAAATTTGACCACGCCCTTTTCTACCTCTACTCTGTTTAAATCAGATTGATACGTACTAATTAAATGTAACCTTTTAAAAAACCTAACATATTAAGCATAGCCAACTTCAAGCATAAAGTTTGTGCTTTTTATGACATATGATTAAACTTACCAGTTTCATGAAACTTCTGCTCTTCTCTGCAAACACAATCAGGCTTGCAAGTTCTGGTAACACAGGCCATTTCAAAATGTGGGAATATAGTCTATAGTCTCTGTAACCTAAAGAATTGTGTTTTTAAAATACTATATCATGTTACCATGTGACTACCACGCAAGCCTTATTGTGTTTGTTCAGTATGTTTAAAAAAAAAAAAAAAGGAGGAAAAATTCAATATTACATATCAGTCTTAATCAAATATTGTAGTGGTAGAGGTGGGCGTGGTTAAATCATGTACGTTGGTGCATAACATGGCATACAGGACATTTGAGTGATTCTTTGAGATGTTGATATGCGACGTACAGAAGGTGATGCGTAAGTTATTAGCATGCAAACATTTTTTCTGTGAAACCGGGTTAACTTTTTTTTATTATTCCTGTATAGTTACATTTGATGTTATGGACCATCCATGGAACAGTTCCTGTTATCAGTTACGTTTTAGCAGCTGTAAACACTCATTCCTGTACTATATCTAATATAAGTCTGTGAAATAACAATAAAAACTTAATGAGACACCACAAAGCGCACAAAGACCACAAAGACTTTCTCATAGTGTAAAACCTCTGAATGTTACGAAGCGCTGTTACTGGAGACTCCTTCCATATATGTTAAATAAATGTCTCCTCAGAGAAAACCTCACAGTTTCAACAGTTATATTTTTTTTTCTTCTGTCTTAAATGAAAACATGGTTTAATTTGTTTAATATTAGACTTAGAGTATTGTGGAGAATTGCGGCCACCGTAGAAATCCCTGTGAATGAGCTGTTGCTATGGAAACAGTAATATATTAGAATGAATATTAATATAAACCTGTGATTTGAAGTACAGCCACTGTTACTGTCAGAGCTGCTGTTATAGAAAACAAATCAGGACCTTCAACAAGAATTCAACAGCACGGAATATACTCATGGGCATGAGCACATCAACTATACCAAATCCTGATTTCTGACAAAAACACAAGAGACGCAGCGCTTTGACACAGAATGCTCATGACCGATATTAAATGCTACTTTGTGCACCAACAACACCTCAATATGAAGTTTGATGAATCTCAGAGCAGACTCTGTAGTGAAACAATTCATTCACCATGAACTAATTACAGTTCACACAGTTGAACACTTCTGGGTCATATTCACACTCTTTCAAAGAGAATACAAACATGCACAGATGCCATCTGAAGTTTTATGTTTCGACTCGATACAGATCAAATATAATCGATGAAGCTGTTTTAAGAATAAGGTGGTCTTTTTTCTTTTTTTTTTTCCTAGTCTCATCTTAAACAGGAGGATTCCTCTGAAGCAGCAGTATACCATTCACATCTCTCTTCTTCTACCTTTTCCTTTCCCTCACAGAGCTGCCGTATGGCTGGGAGAAAATAGACGACCCTATATATGGCAGTTACTATGTGGAGTAAGTGTCGTCACCCCACATTCACTCACAAGCGTGTCATGATATAGAAACTGAGAGCGTGTGTATGTGGAGAGAGAAGCAGCATTCAAACAAGAGCTCTGCGTTTCATCCCTTCCAGCCACATTAACAGGAGGACACAGTTCGAAAACCCCGTCCTGGAGGCCAAAAGAAGAATTCAGCAGCAGCAGCAAATGCAGAGCCAAGGCCTGTCATCCCTGCCGCTGCCCACCATCTATAGAGGTACCGTTTTACACACACACACACACACACACACGTACACACACACGTACACACACATCAGAAATGTGAAACGGCCCGAGAGCCGTAATTTGATTCTGTATGTTGACCTGTTTTCTTACAATTTGGATATCATTTGTCAATTCCCACCCTCTTGCTAGCTCGTCAATTATCACTCAGCTACTAACCAGAGAAGGTGACGTCTAACACGTGATTCCTCCAAAACACGTGTAGCCAGTTACTCATGCACTACTCATGCTCCATCACAAGACAGCGTAACACACTCAGAGGAAAGTGCCCTCTTTCACATATACAAGCTCACAGATGCCCTCGATTGGTCAGTGTCGCTCTGATTGACAGGGTAGAGAGTAACACCATCTCTCGCACACACAGAGCAGTGCCAAGTGTGCTCTCTTGGAATCCACACAGAACCCTGACTTCCTTTTGAAACAGGAAATGAGGGGGGGTGTTTGTCATAAGGCTTGCCTGATTTCCACAACACAACTAATTTGGGATATATCGCACCTCTACCAAATCAAAACAAACTGGCTTGATACGCAGCTGAGAATTTGGTCAGGATCCTAGAGCCGAGGTTCCCAAGTGGGACATTAGGATTCCCGCTGGGATGTTTAACACAAGTCATTAAAAATAAAACGGTGTCATGCTTTCTGGACAACAAGATTTCTTGGTGTTCAGCTGTAATACAAATCACAGGTTTCTATTAATGCACTCTTTCTAATATATCATTGTTTCTATGGTAACAGTTTACTCAGGCCCTTGTATGGTGGACACTCAACAAAAGCAGATTTTTTTTGTTTTGTTTACTGTTGACATGAGATGTTTATTTAGCATTTTGTGAAGGAGTCTCCAATATCAGCACTTCGTAACTGTCAGAGGTAAAGCTGTAACTCTAAGTCTTCCAACATGTGAAAGACTGTTCACGTGACAAGACTAATTTCAAGGCAGAGAAAAAAAGAGAGGCCGTTTATAGCTGCTAACATAAGTGATAACAGGAACAAACTTGTTTGGTGGACCTTCCACAACATTAAATGGGTTAAAAAGTATGATATGTTGCTCTTTAATAAAGAAAGAAATGTAATAGTTGGTAAATTGCTGTGGTATAAGACAAACAAAACACTTTGGAACTGTTATTAGAAAATAATCAGGGGTGGTAAAATAAACGCAGGGGTGCTAATTAACTTTTCATCACACCCCTCATTACTGATTATTTTCCTATAACCTCACACCTTGTTGTGTTTTATTCCTTATTTATTGTTAATGGGATGTGAGTTTCTCTGATGAACACATCTTGAATGGCTGCAATTACAGAACAGATTAAATACTAGGAATAATAGCGCCACTGAAATTGCTTTAACCAGCAGAGTCTCTTGTGTGTGTGTGTGTGTGTGTGTGTGTGTGTGTGTGCACATGTGTGTACACGTACACAGGTGACATCACTAGAGTAGGAGTGCAGAGTGAAAACATACACGTGAGAACATACACACTGGTGTTTTTACATATTAGACTGAAAAAGATGAGTGGTGTTGGGTCAACTACCAGAAAAATAACAAGGAATGAGAATGTAAGTAGTGAAAAATCGAAGACTCATCTCTATCATCACTTCAGTTTGAACGAGTTCCATCCATCCAGTTTCCATACTGCTTATCCTACACAGGGTGAGGGGGGAGCCTGGAGGCTATCCCAGAGAATTCAGGGCACAAGGCAGGGGACACCATGGGCAGGGTGCCAACCCATCGCGGGGCACAATGGCATACACACTCACACACTATGGACACTTTGGACATGCCAGTCAGCCCACAATGCATGTCTTTGGACTGGGGGAGGAAACCGGAGTACCCAGAGGAAACCCTCAGCACGGGGATATTAAAAGATATTTTAATCTGTGTGTTTTTGTTTAATGCAGATTGTCAGGCTTTGATCAGGTTTTTGTCTATACACTCACCATTCCCTTTATTAGGAACACCTGTACAACTGCACAGTCATGCAGTTATCTAATCAGTCATGTAGCAGCAACACAATGCAAAAAAAAATCATGCCGATACAGGTGAAGATCTTCAGGTAATGTTTACATCATACATTAGATTGAAGAAAAAGTGTGATCTCTGTGACTTTAACCATGGCATGAATGTTGGTGCCAGATGGGCTGGTCTGAGTATTTCAGAAACTGCTGATCTCCTGAGAATTTCACACACATCAGTCTCAAGAGTTTACACAGAATGGTGCGAAAGACAAAAAACATTGAATGAGTGAGTTCTGTAGGTGGAAACGGCTTGTTGATAAGAGAGATCAGAGGAAAATAGCCAGATTGGTTCAAGCTGCCAAGAAGGATACAGTAACAACCACTCTTTTTGTGATTGTGGCAGAAAAGCATCCCAGCACGCACAAAATATCAAACCTTGAGGTGGACGGGCTACAACAGCAGGAGACCACATTGAGTTCCACTCCTGTCAGCCAAGAACAGGAATCTGAGGCTATCATGGGCACAGACTCGCCCAAACTGGAGAGTTGAAGATTAGGAAAAAAAAAAAATCACCTGGTCTTTTTCCAGTTTTGGTCTGTTCAGTGAGTCTAAATATTGCCTGTCAAATTGTGAAGAGTTTCCTTAGCTATCACACAATATTTACACAAAAAAAATAATTTATTCAAAATTTATTCCATCCATCAACTTTATCGCATTCCACATTTTGTCCGTATCGTGCAGCCTTACAGCAAGTATGGTGCTCTGTGGTCCAGCTTACATAGTGAAAAAGATTGGGAAGCGCCGTCCTAAATGACGAGGGAGCATTTCTTTTTGGAATGAGGTTGAACATGTTTAAACTGGAATCAATTAGCAGATTTTAGAGGGGGAACGAAAGCAGAGACACACACTTGGCTTGGAACGGGAATAACTTGTGGGAAGCTGCATAACCAAATTCATGTTGATGACCCATGCTTGCTGCTAACAGGCTGCTAATGACGAGTGCTACCCCAGCAGGATTTGTTTTGTGCTATAAACAATGTTTAGTTTGATGCAAAATGTCGTACACAAAAAGTATCAAATGAAAAGGACAATATCTGTGAACGTTTTTGATCATTTATGTGTCCGTAACTTCATTAGTTTTGTATTAAAAGCTCTGAGACAAGCGATTTGATTTGAAATAAACTCTTTATCTCCTCTACTTCATCCTCTGCTGTTCTGTGGCACGTTTTGAGCTTCTTTTCCTCTGGATGTGCTCAATCGTATCTATAAATAGTATCAGCTCTTCTTAGATTTCCTGTGTTCATGGAAGTTCATGTTCATAAATGGATTTTTCACCGCCACACCCCAGTTATTACTTGTTGGAAGCGTTTTTTGGATTTGGGTCATGCTCTAACTAGGCCATTGAGGACATGTGCTCTTCCCTTCTGTAGTCACTGAGGGTTGGATACGTGGCATGGTATAGTGTGACACTGAAAGCTGTATTTGATTTTTTTGGGCAAAGGCTGCAGGTCACTTTCTGTTATTTTCTGCACTGCAGTGTCTGTTTTTGACCCTTTCCTCTGGCAGGAAGGTGCTGCCTAACTGACTTCACAGCCTGTTTTTTTTTTGCATATGTAAAATATGATTAAGTGAATGATCCTGATCCATGGCAGCTTTTGTGACACTGCACTACATGGGCTAGATGAGGTGTTAGCCAGTACTCAGTGTGACCAGCCCCTGCAATTAAAAAGTCTGGATCATCTTTAAAGGTGATGCCGACCTCCTGATAGCTTCTCTGATTAGGTTCCCCTTTCTCAGTGGCCTACTTTGGAGGAATGCCCAGTTCCAGTCAGGGTGAGGCTGCTAGCATGTCTCGTTTCATTTTTTTCCCCTTTTAGTAATTGCCTTTTAGCAGTGTAGTGAAAGTTTATAGCACTTTTTAAACCCCATCACTGATTTGTTTTTCTGAATGGCTTTTTATGCTGATGACTAAGTACCACATTTAAATTAGTTAAATTGGTTACTCAGATTTAATTGACCAATTTAAACCAGTCCATCACAGGGCGCAATAGTGCGCGCACACACACACACACACACACACACACACACACACACACTCACTCACTCGGGACAATTTGGAAATGCCAGTCATCCCACAATGCATGTCTTTGGACTGGGGAGAACATGCAAACTCTGCACACACAGGGCAGAGGTGGGATTCGAATCACCGACCCTGGAAACATGCTAACCGCTAAGCCACGCTTCCCCCCGCCCCCCTCCTGAAAAATGTTTGATTTATAATGACCCCAAACACATGACATATTTGTAGAGATAGAAGGCAGTGCCACATGTAATTAAATGGCCGCCTTGGTCACGTAATTCAGTTTGGCTGAATATGATCAAAATGATTCCGAGGACCAGCTTCACAAATCTGTGAGACGTCCAGCAGGTGCCATAGCAGACTCTCTCTGAAAACATCTAGACCAGGGGTCAGCAACTAACATACTGAGGTCTGGATGCCGACCCAGCAAAGTGTTTTATTTAAATATATACTGTAGCAAGGTTTCCGAGTGAAGCAAAAGATAAGCTATCCTCCTTGAATCCCAATGATGTCACAGCTATCCATGGCAGGGAGTGCAAGAGAGGCAGATTGGCTGTGCTTTCTGGGTGGGACGGATGGAAATACTCACTCCCCTGTCAATCACAGCAACACTAGGCAAACCTGAGCATCTGGCGGCTCATGTATGCAGAACGCTGCAAAAAATGCCTTTCTTGAACAAAGCAAGACACACTTAAATCTAGTTAAAGTGTACTAAAATCAAGCAATAACAAGTCTGCCAATGGGGTAAGAATTTTTGAAAATAGAATAAATATCTAGTCACTAAAAATGCTGTTGGAACTTAAAAATAAACAAAAAATTTAATCAAGTTCAAGCTTATTACAAGCAATGAAAACTCAGTTCTTCAAGATAGCCTTATTTAAAATTAATATGTTGGTCTCTTGATTGAGCTGACTTTAAGAATTTATCCTAATCTGAGATTAATAATTAGCAACAACAACAACAACAAAAAAAGACAATAAGACTTTCATCAAACAGCATAAAAAATAAGTGACTTTGTCTTAAATTAAAGCACCAGAAGCATTGTTACTTTTAACATTTTTATTGAAACAGAGAAAAACTCTGCAACATAGTGTCAGGGATTGTAGAACGCAGCAGATGGCAAGGGCAGATTTTTATTGAATAAAGTGCAAAACAGACAATCAAAATTGTGAATTCAAGAACCGTAAATGTAACAGTGGACACAAGTAGTTCAGTGTGGATTTCAGCATAACCATACATGACACATAGCTGCTTCACTGAAAAATTTCAGTTGTGCAAGTGGTCTTAGTCTTAAAATAAGGAAATCAGTATTATTGCGCAATATTAGCCAAATATATAATTAACACAATGTTAGATATATTTTCTTAAAATGAGATTACTATTCTAATGCAAAACATGCTTGGCAAGATTATTTCTCTTTTTACACAAAAAATAAGACTAATTTCCCAGAAACAAGGCTTTTTTTATTTTCTTGAAATTCCTTTTTTTTTTTCAATGAAGAAGGCAGATAGTGAATCCCTCCGAGTGTTTTACGCTGCTTTGTGATGCAGCATGATAAGCAGTTTGAAAAGTATCTTGGAGGAAACATGTGCTAGCCCATACCATCCCTGGTTGGTGGCTGTCATGTGATAATGGAGTCTGGCTAATGAATTGGCAACTGACCAAATTGGAGCGACAATGGATGGTGGTGGGGGGGGGACAACGACGACTGAGACTCCAGTTCTAAACATTACCCGTTGTGTTTTCTGAAGCAGATCCTCTGTTACTTGTGCATTTATGTAAATTATTTACATGGAAACACTTAATGAAGAAAAGGAAGATTTTTTTTTTTTACAGTCTTTCAAAAGGTTTGCATTTCATTTATCCTCTCTGGTCTAATTAGCAAGATGGTTTGTTTAAAAAAGTCAACAACAAAAATAGAATATAGATATACACTTCAGGGTCAAAACAGATGTGCCAGCTGTTCAGCCTCGGTGGCGTTACTCAAAGATGTGAAGCGGCAATGTGAAACAAAAACATAACCATAAAATAAACAAAATCACATCCATTTTCCATACTGCTTATTCTACACATGGTCACAGGGGGCCTGGAGCCTATCCCAGGGGACTCGGGGTACAAGGTGGGGGACACATGGACAGGGTGCCAATCCATCACAGGGCACAATCAGACACACATTCACACACTACGGACAGTTTGGAAATGCCAGTCAGTCTACAACTCATGTCTTTGGACTGGGGAGGAAACTGGAGTTCCCAGAGGAAACCCCTGAAGCACAGGGAGAACATGCAAACTCCGTACACTAAGGGCAGAGGCGGGATTCAAATCCTCAACCATGGAAACGTGCTATATAATCACTAATGGTTAAACAATGTAGTTGCCATTGTAGTTCCTCAAGGAAGTTTATGTAACTGGATCTTCACAAAATTTAGTTGAATACCCCTGGCTAGAGTGTCTCATGTCTCATGCTTTGGGCTTTTGTTTTGGTTTTAGTTCTTGTCTTGTTCTTTGTCTCCTCCCTCGTTTCATTATTGGTTCTCTTCAGTAATTGATTTCACCTTTGTTAATCTTTGTTTTTATACCCTGTGTGTTCTCTTTATACATTGTTCACATCCAAGCCAACTTTTTCTATTATTTTACAGGTTTTAGACTAGTGTTCTCTCTTCATGAATATTGATTTGCCTGGTTTAACCCTGTCTGCCTGTTTATTGACCCCAGCCATTAAACCATTGTAACTATTATTTATGGATAATAAATAAACTCTTTGCTATTCATCTGCACTCACACGCTTTAACTCATGCACAAGCAGTTAATAGGAAATAACAGTGCAGAGGTTAGAAATGCTAAAGGAACTTTTTCATGTACAGATTATTGTTTTTTTTAGTTATTGACCTATATATTTACTAGTGTGATATTGTCTTCCTTAAAATAAATCTGGGTTGTGTGTTACATTTTTGAGGGGAGAAAAAATGTAAAAAGAAAATACGCATTTATTAGAAACCTAGGTTTGGGATGACTTCTGCTCTTGAAAGGTATTACAAGGACTGTACTTGATGATAATTCTGCTGGCAGTTTGTGTTGTGTGGGTTAATAATGTGTTTGCATGTGTGACATTTACAGAGAAGCCTCCGTTCACGCGAGATGCCACACAGCTGAAAGGCACATTTCTGTCCACGGCACTGCAGAAGAGCAACATGGGCTTCGGCTTCACCATCATCGGCGGAGACGAACCGGACGAGTTCCTGCAAGTGAAGAGCGTCATTCCAGACGGCCCGGCTGCGCAGGACGGCAAGATGGCCACCGGTGAGCTTCCTGTCCCTCTCACATCTGATTACTGTCTTCCATTCAGTCAGATAGTTTGGCAATTAGAGGGTTTTTACAGAACTCGCAAGGATGTAGCCAGGATCGTTTCAGGGTTCATGTTGGGGGGTGTAGGGTGTCATGAGTGTTGGTTTGTTTAACACAGAAAGATTGTTTCCAAAAATTGCACAATTTGAGATATTACTATTACTATGAGAATAGGTATATCATGTTATTGTATTAATTAATACTTCAAGAAATTATTATAAGATTCATTCTAGAAAAGGAAGAAGCCTTTATTTGTCACATATACCATGATATAGTGCCCCTGGAGCATAGAGGGTTATGGTCCTTGCTCAAGGGCGCAACAGAGCTTTTTTAAAGGGTGACGGTGGGGACGACAGATTCTGCTGTCCGGATTGAGGTTGGAAGTTCATTCACCACTGAGGGACAGTCAGTTTGAAGTTTCTGGAAAGGGACCTTGAGCCACGCTGAGTAGGCACTACCAGGCATCGGTCGTTAACCAATCGCAGGTTGCATGAGGACACATAAACTTAGAGGAGTGGGGTTTTTTTGGGGGGGGGGCTTTGGGGTGCTGTTCCAGACAAGGTCTTGTACATGTGAGGGATGTGACATGGGTTCTTTTGGGCTGTCTGAAAACAAGGTGTGCTGCTGCATTCTGAATCAACAGTTGAAAATTGGACAAACACCACCTGGTCTTTTTCTAATCTTCAGCTGTCCCCATTGTAGAACTTGAAATAGGAAGTCATGTGACACGTTGATCAAATCATGTTGCTCGTTGGACAGCCCCTTGAGTTGATCACTTTCATACATGACACAGTCTCACCTGAGTTCACTCCACACCTGGGTTTGAAGCCATCTTCCACGCTTACCACATTTCTACTAAGTGTACAGTATAAACAGTGTTGAGTGGGGAAAACATTTAAGTGTGACAAATCCCTAAATTACACAGTTTAGTACACAGTAGAGTTTAGTTCCTTTCTACAAAAATGCTGAATTTTTGGAGGTGCCAGGTCAGGGCTTCTGACATTTGATCAGATCTGCAGTCTGTGTTGCACCTGCCACATAAAACTTTAAATGTGTTTACAGAAACAGAGGTGTTATACTCTCCTAGGGCACTTGTACTCTCAATATAAAGCAGACAGTGTTAAGGCTGGATGTGCAATAGAGGATCATAAACAAATAAAAACACACTACATAAGCTGGTTTTGGAGAGCCGATGCCAGTGTGATCTCGTCACCGGACCTAGATTCTCAAAAATGTACGAAAGGCTTTACATTGCCAGATAATCTTTTACCTCCAGTTGAGAGAGTTTCTATTCATATATTACAAAATGTTAGAATGAAAATCAGCACGTGTATGTCCTGCACATGTTCAACATAAATAATATTCAAGTTTCAATTCAATTCAGTTTTATTTGTATAGCACTTTTAACAATGGACATTGTCTCAAAGCAGCTTCACAGAAACATATAAACACAGGATACACATTTTAAGTGTGTGAACTTATCCCTATTGATCAAGACGGTGGCGACGGTGGCAAGGAAAAACTCCCTAAGATGATTTGAGGAAGAAACCTTGAGAGGAACCAGACTCAGAAGGGAATCCATCCTCCTCTGGGTAACAACGGATAGTGTGAAAGTAAAAGAAAGTTCATTATGGTTTTAACATGAAGTCTGTTTGTTGAGCTGGTCCACTAATATAGTGATATATATCCTTCCTGTGGGGTATCTGTTTTGTCTTACACAAGGTTGCATTTCTTGTGGTTCTGTTCCCTGCTTTTATGAAGCAGCACAGTCTGAAGATGGCGTCTTTTACCTTTTACTGTCTAGAGAGTTTATGTACTCAGTGCTAGTTGAGGCAGAGGTACTTGGGGTTTTTTTTTAAGTCAGTGTAGAAGTGCTTTAATTCAACTGTGATTTGATCTCGAGCTCTCGAACAGCACACATCAAGTGAGCCGTGTCTATAGGCTCCGTCGGTTCCTGAGGCCTCGTACATAATTATGCGCACTGACTCCGCGTTCGCTGCTGCAGAATGCCACATGACCAAGGTTCAGATTTAACCATGGAGAAAAAGCTGCTTAAAAAAATCTGTCATCATTTTCTGTATTTGTCTTTGTCTTGCTTTCTCTGTTCTCTCCTGCCTGCCGGTTGAGTAACAGCCTCAGGTTTTCTGTAAAACTGTGCTCTCTCATTATTGGCCAGATGGTTGCATCGTCCTTTATCACACGCCTACATGCCTTTAAAACGATCTTGCTATCTGTGTGTGTGTGTGTGTGTGAATGGGTGGTTATGTGGATGGGGTCAGTGTAAAGTTAAAAGTTGAATTTCCAGGGTAGTGTTTATATTCTGCACTCCGTACAATTAACCTTTTATCCTGAATAGAGCTGCATAACAACACTTAAAATTATAATGACGAATAATAATTTCACTCATTATTGAAATTATGATTTTAATTAATCAGCTAATTAAGGAACAAAGTCGATTTATTGCCTTTTAAATCAGCAGAAAACAGCCTTTTCTTCCACACTGTACATTATTTGTTCAAATGTACAGTATAAAGCTCTACTGATGTTTTGGTAAGTGAAAATATTTTACATATAGACACATTTCTCAAATACTTTTCATGCCATTTTCAATATTTTTAATAAATAATTTTCATCAAATTCAATAATGCTAATGAGATTATTAAGCCTATTTCTAGACATCTGTAAAAATTCAAGCTTGAAATTTTGCGTTATTGCCTTTTTCATTTGTTCCCTGTCAGAAAAAGGCTTTTTATCAGGTAACAGAAGCTGATGGAGAGGTACATTAGCTAAGCTCACTACTGAGCTGACAACATTTAAAAAAATTTTTTTTAAGGCAAATAGCTGTGTGGCTAATGCTTTTTTTCAACTGGGTGTGAATAGACACTCCACGATTTTGTACATGTTAAATATTAAAACATATCAGACAATGGATCCTGTTACAAATGGCAACAATTGGAATTGGATCCAAATAAATTTATTTTTGGAACTGGAAATAGATATTTAGATTAGAGCTGCAACAACTAATCGATAAAAATCGATAATAATCGATTATGAAAATCGTTGTCAACGAATCTCATTATCG
>JANDJT010000217.1:16903822-16926723 GCA_024331685.1 Stegophilus panzeri
AGATATAATCAAATATTTACAAAAATGTGAGGGGTGTACTCACTTTTGTGAGATACTGTATATATATATATATATAGAGTTCTAATACGCGCTACTCTGCCATCTACTCATTTATGATTCGGCAACATTGATGGCTCCACTCCCTTCAACCTCTGTTCTTAAGTCAGATCACCCAACATTTAACATACGAATACGTACATTTTATTCTCTGAAATTCTATTTAGTTTCCGTTCGTACTGCAGATGGACGTTATAGTTGCAGTTTAGGTTTTAATTTCCTTATTATCAGTTAACGAAAATGTTTTTTCGCTAATAGTGTTAGTTTACGTGATAGTTTTCATTAACAATTATAACCTTGAGGTACTGTTTAATTTTTATTTTTTTTTGAAGGCAAACCGTACCTTGAATTCCTTTTATGTTTCACTCAGATTCTCTACTCTCCAATGGCAATAGCGCAGAGCTTCTCTTTGAGCAGTCATAAACTCAGCAATTTTCTTGACAGACATTGATCTTGGGTTTAATGAAATGTTTCCTCAGGTTTGACCAATTACTGAGATCCAAACATATAAAAAAATAGGCAGAGACTTTTAGCTATTCTGTAGTACCAAATTACTACTGAAGACTGTCTTTCATATGAGCAAAACGGCATGTACATTTTGCACATTAACGCATCATTGAACTCGACAGTTGGAAGTCAGAGCTCTGGATGGCGTCATTTTCGGCCATTTTTGTGCATTTGAGCTGCAAAGTGGGGAAAAAAACATGAAGGCCTCCATGTTCGTCTTTTTAGCAACAAATTAGCCAGATAACTGTGACGAGTGACATATATTTTCCTCCTCAAAACAACAAAATGTTTAATGTTATAAACTTAACAAGGAAATCTTTCCGTATGACGATTGATGTGATCGATCTAAATAAGTGCTACTTTGTTTAGTACCGATGCTGCGAGCAGCCATGATGATTTGACATCACTTGCTGAACTCAGGGCCTGAGTTCCAGAGCAGGAATTCAGAGTTGAGTGTTTTCTTGTTTTTTTTTAGTCAGAAGTTATTTAATTAGTTAAGATCTTTAGTCGAATGCAACATTAGTGTAATGACTATACAGTTTGGGGCGTTTCTAACTAAATGTACAAAATACAGGGCATTGTCAATGTAAATTGACTGATTTAGCACTAAGTAAAACTGAAACCCACTTTAGGAACAGTGTGTACGTGCGCCAGTTAATAAGGCCGGAGAGCTTGTATTAAATTTTCGGACACCTGTTTCTGTCAATTGATGACAAAATGATAGTATTTACTAAGCCATATTACAGTAGATATTCACTGTGTTCACACCTGTGCTGCCAGCAACATTTAAACAGAGACTGTGAAAAGGGTTTCATTCACACTTACCTTCTCCTCATCTGAATTTACACATGATGTAATTCATGCAATTATTCTTTGTAAATCAGCCGTAGCGCACACACACACACACACACACTATTGAGCCCATTATACATGCAAATTAGCACTTCTTATTTTGTATCTCAATCAGTCAGGGCCACAATATGTTATTGAACATTAATAATAACAATGAACATTAAAGTAGTCAAAGTGTGAGTTTTAAATTCTGAACTCTTCTTGGTTGATTGTAAATACATTGGGATTTGGGTGAATAGCACTACATTTTAAATTGAAATGTATCACATACATACAGACTTTCTCAGTACTCAGTCCTCATGTGCTTTACTCATGTTAATGTTTGCAGGATGAAGTTGCACCTGAACTTTTCCGCTACAGACCCCATGTGCTATGTTAGCTAGTGAAGTAATGCTAGTGAACAAAATTGTGGTTATTATGCCAACATTATATTTTGTCATCTGTGCTGTGACCAACGTGAGCTAGCTAATCTGGGATGACAGTAGGACATGAGGGCATTCATAATTTGCATATTCATGAATATTCATTGACATATTTATAGAAAGGTGCAGAGATGTTCAGCTTTAAGTAGTTTCTTGCAGTGATACACTGATCCCCTGTCTTCGCTTTTTAAACAATTTTAACTGATTTCAGATACTGAGACAACGCCGACATCGTCTCAGTAACCGAGCGAAATCTTCTGTTTCTAAATCATGCAGAACATCAGATGGAGGCGTTTCAGACAATTTGTGTCCTACAGTATGTTCACATGTAAGATCTGTGTGGTGTCAGTTAATATCAGACGTCACATCCAGTCAAATCTAGTTTTCAGGCCAGATGCTGATACAGTACCGATACTGGCACATCTGTGATTTCTAACATCATAAAATAAAAGCATATTTGTCATCTACATAGATTTTTTAACATACATATTGCTACTTAGGATTAAGGATTAAAAATGTGTCCCAAAAGTCTCCATACATAGGGGACTATGTTTGCCAGCACCACGTCAGTCCTGTCTTCGTCAGCGGATGTTCGTGGACATCCACTTCTCGGTCGGTCCGCAACACTTCCCAGTCTTTTTGAATTTGTAAAGAAGTTTGGCGACAGAGTCATGTGTGATGTGCTTGCCATGTTTCCTGTTAAAGTCCATCACAACCTTGCGACAGCTTCCTGATCCAGCCACGAGAATGATTTCAGTATGTTCTTTTTTTTTTTTTTGTCAAAGATCTTCTTAAAGGCTATCTGAATAATAAAAAAATGATATAAACTAAGTATGAACATTTTTGGAAGATATGTTGCTTAAAAGTGTTATTTTCCCCTATGTATGGAGATTTTGGGGACACTCTGCTTTGTTTCCATTTCAGTTTGTACCAGGGGAAAAAGGTGTCCCTGTACTGTACTTTTGTACAGAGTCACTTCTAACTGTCTTGAGCTTGTCCATATTTAAACACAGAAACGTCTGTTCACTTTTAAAAACGACCTTAATTCCCTTCAGCACGTGTTACATCTGATGTCAGTTTTTGATCAAGTAGTGTCTATACTAAGCCTCACTTCCCAGCGCCACTGAACTGACAGATTCCCTGTCCTGAGGGAGCTGAGAGGACATTTCACACGCAGGGGTTTTATTTAGTCTTTCTAGAGCGCACATATCTGTCCATACTGCTCAGCTGCCTCACAGCGTCGGCAGTGGACAAAACTCTCCGATTCCCATCCGTTCTCTTTACTCTCTTCATTCTCAGTCACATCATACAGCCTATAGCTCGATTTCTCTGGCTTTTGCTTTATTGAATTCTGATTCTGCTGCATGTATTGGGATTGATTTGCAGTAAATCATTGTAATCTTGAAGAATGCTGCTCTCTAAACCTGAAGTTGGGTATGCTCCGTGTGTGATTCAGTAAATCTGTGTATAACAATAGAACTGCTAGGGATGCATTAATACCATTTTTTTAGACCAAGTACAAGCACGAGTGCATGTTTTTTGGTACACTGTGATAGCGATACTCATACTGAAATGAGTACAAAATTTTTAATATTAATCAGTAAGAGGCATCACAGAACATTTTTATTAAGCTCTGTTCATGTTTCCATGGTGTATATAGTATGCATGAAAAGCACACAAGCATGTCCACACACATGCGCTAGACTTTAAAAAGTAATATGTGGTATCTTCTTTTAATTTTTTTTTTTTAAAAGTTGAAAAAAAATGACAAAACAATGAAAGAATATTACTCTAAAATTTAGAGTAATTTTGGAGTCATATGGAAATCATGCAAAATGCACTAAATTAGGCAAGTCAAAAAGATTTATTCTGTTGTGAATTTTTTTTGTGGTTAAAATTAAAAATACTTATTATTTACTGTTAATAATTTGATATTTTAATTAGATGTAATCAATTTCCAGCAGAGGTTAGGTCTTATGATGTTTGCTATACTATATGGCAAAAAGTTTGTGGACACCTGGCCATCACACCCATATGTGCTTGTTTAACATCCCATTCCAAATTTAGTCACCATTTGCTGTTATAATAACCTCCACTCTCCCGCGAAGGCTTTCCACTAGATTTCTAGATTTTGGAGCATGGCTGTGGGAATTTGTGTCCATTTAGCCACAAGAGCATTAATGAAGTCAGGCCCTGATGTCAGTTGAGGAGACCTGGGGCTCAGATGGTGTTCCAGTTCATTCCAAAAGTGTTCGGTGGGGTTGAGGTCAGGGTT
Source organism: Stegophilus panzeri (assembly GCA_024331685.1). Taxonomy (NCBI): domain Eukaryota; kingdom Metazoa; phylum Chordata; class Actinopteri; order Siluriformes; family Trichomycteridae; genus Stegophilus; species Stegophilus panzeri. The sequence continues at coordinate 16,907,936 of JANDJT010000217.1, forward strand.
CTGTTCAGGACAATCAAGTTCTTCCACTCTAACCTTGGCCAACCTTGTCTTCATGGAGCTTGCATTGTGCTCAGGGGCATGGTCATGCTGGAACAGGTTCGGTTGGTTCCAGTGAAGGGAAACTATAATGCTACAGCATTCAAATACATTCTATACAATTGTGGGCTTCCAACTTTGTAGCAACAGTTTGTGGAATAACCACATATGGGTGTGATGGTCAGGTGTCCCTTGTACTTTTGGCCATAAAATGTAGTTGAATTTTAAATTAAGTGCATTTGCTAGGTACATTAATTGACTTGGATTGAGGAGGGATGCAGGGGGTTGGGTTACACTTCTGTACAGCTGTAAGTACATTTTATTGTCTTTGTTGCACCAGAAGCTCTCGTTGTCAATCACTGATAGTAGCTGATAGTCAAGAACAACATACTGGGTAAGTGGTGTTATTTTTACTCACCAAGCGTCGTCTCTAGACATTTCTCTTGCTTAGGCTGCCGTTGGTTACTACGGGGTTCTGCTAGTGCTGAGCTTCATGTTTAAAATGTTTTATCAGGTTCCTTGTATTGTAGGAAGATGCTGTAGCTCCTCTTGATATTTTCACAGAGCACAGTTTGCAGTCTGCTTAATTGTGAAATACATCCAGATCACTGTCATTTCATGTCGTCTGTTCATTAGTGCAGAAACGTGCACTAGGCTTGCATCACACAGTATCACATGGAATTGGCTGTTGGTGTTAGAGCCTTTTTAATGAGTATGAAAAAATGAAGCATCAGTATCAGTACCAGTGTATGCCATTAATTACAATCCTGGGCCTGGGCTGAAGCTTATGATGTAATTATCTCATAAATAAAGTCGACTCATCATCATTTGCTGATGATGGCGGTGACAGTTTGGGAATGGATTGTGATTTCATTTCTTTTTCTCTTCTCTCTTCTCTTTGTTAGGACACTTCTCTTCCTGGGATGGTGCCAAACAGGTAAACAGATCTGAAATATCTACTTCTCAATATCGCCGTCGTCTGAGGTTTGACGTGTAATATTTAGATGTCATGAATAAGTATAGCCATCATACTTCGATGGGAGTAATCAGAAATCAGAACTGGTTTTTGGAGTTGCATCATTTTAAAATGAGGCACTGTCGTGGTGACATGACATATAAATATATCTCTACGAGTCACGTAATTGCACTGGAATACAAATACAGATATTATTCCCTTCCATTCCTATCTGCAGTGACAGTGCTGAAAGATCTGAAAGCCTCATGGGGTAAAGGATCAAATCACATCTTTGTGTAGTATAATAGGATCTGGCTGCCAGTGGAGGTTGGCCTTTAGCACTGATCTAACACTGTCTGCTCTTCCCTGAAGTCTAATCTTACTTTTACCCATTCTCAGAGAGTAGTGAGTGCAGATTTGCGTTAAAGTAATATTGCTACACAACAGGTAAGTCCCAGTCTGTAGCCACAGGATCACCGAGTATCATAAATGGGGAAAGATAAAAGAACAAAGTGACAGAAATCTTAATGCAGTCGCAACGGGTGTTCTGCCAATTCAGCATGTCTCTATGTCTCTATGTTAGAAAACAAAGACCTGTAACTGAAGATGAGGTTTGTACATTTGTGTGTGTGTCTGTGTGTGTGTGTGTGTGCACGCGTATGTGTGCATAAAGGCAAAACACATTTGTCATGAAGAGAAATGATTCCAGGTCTGACGATTATGCAGATCATTCTCAATTGATATTCCTGCACTCTGTTCCCTAAGATCTGGCTGTTTCATCATGCTGTCATAGAAGGCGAATTGCTTTGCCAGACCATGAACAAGCTTTTGCCAGCGCCGGATCCCGACTGAATCTAAAAACGAGAGCTGTCTCATTGTGATTTTCGGCGCTCGTCATGCTGTGATACGGGTTATGGTGTCGTATATTCCAGTGTTTTATCATTGACTTCATGATGACTCATCCAGAATCCAAGACTATGCTGCAAAAAAAAACACCAACCTTCTACTATATTATATAACCTTCTATAGGTTATATAACTATACTATATAACCTTCTGTCATATTTTTGTTCGTGAAAGATTTTTTACTTGGCATAATCCAATGTTTATGTAGACGTACCAAACACGACACCTTTCAGACGTTTGGGTTTGAGATCAAAAGATGAATATGAGAAGAGAGTTTAGAATTTCAGGTTTTATTTCCTGGTATTTATATGTTGATATGTTAAACAAAATAAAACATAGCACATTTTGTATCAGACCACCCAATTTGTAGGCGAGCAAAAATATTGGAACATATGATTGACAGGTGTATCTTGTTACCCGGGGATGTCCTGTTAGATTGATTGTTTAAACAATAAATAGCTCTGAACATGTACTCTTATTTTTAGCCTTCAGTTTCACCTGTGAAGACTGCATGTGTTGTTAAAAAGCATAAGCCAACATGAAGACCAGAGAGCTGTCTGTGAGAGAAAAGCAAGCCGTTTTGAAGCTGAGAAAAGAGGGGAAATCAATCAGAGGCATTGCTCAAACAATGGGCATAGCCAATACAACAATTTGGGATGTCTTGAGAAAGGAGGAAAACTATGGTGTACTGAGCAACAGACATCAAATGAGTCGGCCAAGGAAAACAACAACAGCTGATGACGGAAACATTGTGCGAGCTGTGAAGAAAAACAAAAAAACAACAGTCAGTGACATCGCCAACAACCTCCACAGGGCAGGGGTGAAGGTATCACAATCCACCGTTCAGAAATATAGAGGCTATACCACAAGATGCAAACTACTCATCAGCAGTAAGTATCAGAACGCCACATTGAAATTCACAAAGATGATGCCACAAAATGCAGAGATGAGCCACAAAAGTTCTGGAATCAAAACTCTACCAAAGTGATGGAAAGGCCACAGTGTGGAGAAAGAAAGGATCTGCTCAAGATCCATAACATACAATCTCATCTGTGAAACATGGTGGAGGTCGTGTCATGGCTTGGGCTTGCATGGCTGCTTTTGGAACATGGCTTCTAATCTTTATTGATGATGTAACTCATGATGGTGGCAGCAGAATGAATTCAGAAGTTTACAGGAACATTTTGTCTGCCAATTTCAGAGAAATGCATCCAAATGAATCAGGAGGAACTTTAACATGCAGCAAGACAATGATCCAAAACACACTGCGAACTCAACGGACTTTATCAGGGGAAAATGTGAAAGGTTTTAGACTGGCCAATCAATCACCAGACCTTAAACCAGTTGAGCAGCATTTCACCTCCTGAAGAGGAAACTGAAGGAAGAAAACCCCTGAAACAAACAACAACTGAAAGAAGCTGCAGTAAAATCCTGGAAAAGCATCACAAAAGAAAAATGTTTGGTGATGTCAGTCAGTCGCAGGCTTGATGCAGGTATTGCAAGCAAGGGATATGCAACAAAAAATTAACTGTTATTTACTTCAAGACTTTTCCATTCCTATACTTATGCTCGCCTACAAATTGGGTGGTATGTTTTATGTTTTATGTTACCAGTGCACTGGTAAAGTATTTTACGTAGATGTACACTTTTACGTGGTGAACACAGATGAGCGGCGTGATATACAGTACAATGTCCCAGTGCAGTTATAGGAAATATAAGCATATATAAAGGAGGCTGCTTCCATTTACTTCCATTTAGTTAATAAATGTTTTTAAAAAGTTATAAATGATACCAAGGATACTAATGATATCTCAGAAATGTGTATCCTGACATACATAATTTATCGTGATCTCAATATTATATCATCATCATCATCATATCACCTGAATATCTGACTTAAGATAGTGTTCAGATAGTGAATTTATTTCAGATCATTCTAATGGAAATACATTAAAGCCTTGTTTTTTATGACAGATGAAAATAATAAGTTTAACTTTTATTAAAAGTTTGTGATAGAAATGATAAATTCCCACCCTCCTCTTTGTACAACAAGGATCAGTACAACAAGGATTTTTTTTTTTTACCATTTGCTTTTGTGTTAAACAAAAACTAAGCCACTCTAACATTAGCTGCCTAGATTTAGGGGAATCTCGTCTTGGCTTCTTTGGATCTCGGTGTGAGCGGCATTAGCAGGCAGACAGACCTGGAGTGAAAAGCTAACAGGTATCTGCTGAGATCCGTCATGCCCGAGGCATCAGACTGTGACACTGCTGCTCTCCTGCCACACTTCACACACTCTTTCAGTGCTCAATCCATCTCCCACAGGGACAGCCAGATCTCTCAGAGAAGAGGAACAGAGTGCGAGAGCACAGGAATAATGAACTGGTTCGTCTTTACCATGCACCGAATGCACTCTAGTCAACTTGCTGTCACTTTTACACACACAGAAATGTATATGTGGATATTGTTGTGGTATATTTTACCAACAAACAAAAAGAAAGAAGGAAGGAAAGAAAATTCAGCCTATGTGCATGGGAGGTGATGCAATAACGTGTTATGCCTGTGTTCTGTTGTCTGGAGCTGCTTTGTGTGCACTGCATTTAAATATTAGTGAATCATCTACCGCCTCACATGCTGGGATTTAGATATTTCAAATTCTGCTCTGCCTGCTAGATAAACACAGGTATTGCTCCCAGTAGAGAGAACACTTCTAAAACACACTGCCAGGCCAAAGATTTTGAGCAACCAGTATATGCTTGGTCAAACGTCAAGCAGTGGGCTCATTTGACTTTTAACCTAGATCTAATTGAGGGAAAAAAATGTGTGTATCTTGATTAAGCATTAATAGCACACAACATCTCTTTCTCTTACAATTGATGCTAGTCTTTTATCTATAGGCTTAACTGGTTTCCCCTCCAACTGCACGGCAATTTAAGCACCATTTAAGTCCAATTTGGATCTAAGAGCAGCCAGTTAATACATCATTAATTACATAACACAAATTAGGTCTTTGCCTGGACACTTTAATAGTCATTCTGTACTTTTGTGGTTTGTCTGTGATACTAATAGTCATTAACCCTCACACATCTACACCTTTTTTATTTTTTATACCTAGTTATTAAACATGGCAATAGAGATGTGGTGTTTTACAGCTCAGATAGGTTGATGAAGTATGCAGACCTGATTTATGATTGGTCTAGGGACTGAATAACTTGCTTGAAAGCTACAGGTCCGTGGTTGAACCTTGCAGAGTGCTGGTTGATAATCCAAACAAAAATAGCCAAAATATATTGTTTTTACTAACCTGTGACTCTACAAGCGGATTTGCAGTCGTGTATTTTGTTTGTGTGTCTGTGTGTGTGTGTGTCACAGATGTTTGCAAAAAAGGAAATTTATAGTCATTCCATCCAGCCATCCATTTTCTGTGCCACCTATCCCAGGGGACTCGGGCATGAGGTGGTGGATACCCTGGACGGGGTGCCAACCCATCACAGGGCACAATCACGCACACATTCACACACTACAGACAATGTGGAAATGCCAGTCAGCCTACAGAACATGCAAACTCCATGCACACAGGGTGGAGGGGGGATTCGAACCCCTAGCCCTGGAGGTGTGAGGCAAATGTGCTAACCACTAAGGCTGAAATTTATAGTAATCTTCTATTCCAAATCAATTCTAAATTAATAAACAGTATGTAAGACATGATCTTTCATGGCACAGGCACCATCACAGACTTTTAAGCATTAAAATGTAAGACGACACAAGGAAAATGCTTTTAACTCGCACTGTTTGTCTGCGTTTATGTGTTATGAAGAACGTGAAATATTTTTAAATGGATACCAACTTATCTATTTTATCAATGTTATCTCTGAAACTTTGATATTCTGCCCCTCTCTTTGTCTGCCAGGAGCCCATTAGATATCAAATAAAAATATGAGGGGGAAAAAAACAAGCGAGGCTTATGCTGCATTCCAGAGAAAGTCAGATTTGTAAAGTTCTTGATATGTCTTCCAATCACAAAGTTCCAGGGCTTGAATGTAGAGAAAACAATGTCTGAACGTCCAAAATCCAAAAAAGTGATGCATCTGCATATTTTCCAAGACTGCATATTGGAGTGAATAACAATTTACACCACAGTTTTAAGTTAATATCCATATCCCAAAGGTCTGTATGTCATTATTGAATTTTAAAGTGAAATTGTTCTTTGTTAAACAGCTACACTTGCTGACTAAGCGAATGCTCCATTTTGTGGTTAACCTGTCAGGTTATTTTATCGTTAACTTTGACTCAACTCTGCATTTTAATTCATTAAAACTCAAAAAACATATCTTAAGATGAATGTTTTATCTTTGTATTTACCATTAGTGGTATAAATCTCCCTGCTTGCTACCACAGTAGTGTGATGTCATATTCATGCCTCTCTGTGAAGTCAGGGTTGTTGAGATCAGTGGTTAGAAATCCGACACCGAGTGATGTGTCATCGCTCTTTTCCTGCTTTTCCTAGTACAAGTTGAATCCGGGTTGAACGGAACTCAGCATTAGTGCACTGTCAGCGAAATAAACAGCAAGTCTGTATATTAAAAACGATCAGAAACCTATAGTTTCTCTGCTTATTGAACCCACTGCAGCTGTTAAAATCAATTTGCATGCTTTTTACAAATAAATATGTTTAAATACATGTGCAGGTACTTAGCTGGACAGAGTCCTCTTATGTGAAAACAAACTTGGTTAATAAAGCGAATAATTTCATAATTGTTAGAAACAATTTTTTTGCAATTAGTGCCACATATTAGATTCAAGTTGCTAATTCTGAAAATAAAAGGAAAGAATAAGAGAAAAAAAAGGCATAAAAATGGGACACCATGAAACCATTTGAGGGGTTGCCAAATCCATTTTATACACACACACACAAACACACACACACACACACACATGCACGCACAAAGCTTCCCACTGCTGTACACCAAGCAAATAAAAAAAAAAAAAGATTTAATTTAATATCAGTTTAATATCAATTTAACAGTCTTAAAAATAAAAAAAAAATGTCATGTTTGCACCATCAAGACCATGGACTACATATCTGGACCTAACCAGTGTGTGTGTGTGTGTGTGTGTGTGCGCGCACAGTGGGACCCCCAGGGAAGCCCCCAGACCGGCCTCTCAGCCCCTGGCCTCCACCACGCTGCTGCTCATGTGGGCCAGACGCTCCACTGCACATCAGCCCCTGACCCAGACGGAGCTCACCTCAGCAAACCCGACCCCTACGACCTCTACGAGAAATCTCGAGCTTTATACGAGAGCAGGCGTAAGTCACAACAGCTTCTTGACTAAAATGCTTTCTCAAGAAGTGTGAGGGAGACGTTCCATCTCTCTGCACCTTCACCTTTTAAAACAGCTGAACTGAGATGCTGCGCTGCAGTGAGTGTGACCCAGCGCTTACCTCGGCACAGTTTATCATGTGCAGGAGCACTGCGTGGGTGCACTTATACAGTGTGTGTGCGTGTGTGTGTGTTCAGGATACAGTCACTTCTGCTTCAGATTACTGTGCTCTTTAGAAGAACAGGTCTACTAGTATAGGGTTTACATGGCTAAAGATGCAAGTTTGCTTATTTTTATTTGAATAAGCCTTTTTTGTTAATCTATAAAAACATCTCAGGGTCGGTGTGAAAGTGGGAAAACAAGGGGTCGTAAATAGTAATCGTAAATCAAAGTAAGCAGACACCAGATTTGTCGTTTTGATGCAAAACGCATTGAAAAACAGAAGAGAAGCTTGCTGACGGAGAAGTAGTGTCTCGGTGGGTAACATCAAAATAATAAGCGAAAGAGATTTTTTTAAGTGCCTTGCTTATTCCAGACAAAAATGAAAGACAACTATAATATCTTCTCTTTCTCCGTAACCCAAACAAATTCAGGAAAGAAAAGGCAGGATTTCCAAATGAAAGTCACTAACAAATACAGTTTCCTGACAGCTATAAAGGGCACAATTATCCACTATTTACAGAGCATAACTATGATGTCTGATATCTATAACTATATGATAAAATGTTTACATATGTGAAGTATAGGTGAGCGTAAAGCTTATATACACAATACACTAGCATAAATCTTAAGTATGTTCTCCCTAATTTATCCATGGCCAATTCCCACCCACCAACTAGCTCTGCCCGTCACATGACAGCTACCAACAGGGAAGGATGCAGCCCGTGACGTGCTTCCACCGAGACACATGAATCCAGAACTGCTCATGGTGTGCCACAGAGCAGTGTAACACACCTGGCAGAAAGCGCTACCTGCCCTCATCCACATACATAAGCTCAGAGACACCCACCATTGGCTAGTGTCACTGTGACTGATAGCGGAGAGAAAGTATGTCATTCCTCCCAACCAGAGAACACGGCCAATTTTGCTCCTTTAGACCCCCAGCCACTGTGGCTGTGGCATCACAGTGATTCAAACTTGTGATGAGCAGACAGTTTTTTTCTTGCGCTCCTGAGGAGCCCCCTTACAGTAAGTATACAAGGTTCAAGATCTGACATTTAGCTGTAGATTGAGTACAAAGGTCGTGTTGTATTGTATGGAGCAAAGAAGCTGGCATAAAGCTGGGATATAAAAAAGGCCGTTAGCTGGCACAGTCACTTTTATGTTCTTCCAATGTGATGACATTAGAGGTCGACGGATGGATTGGTTTTGCCGATAACCGATTGCTGGAGCTATCAGTTATAGGCAAAAATCCACACCGATAGTTTTTTCCGGATGCATCCGCTACGGGAGTGGTTGAGAAGGGTCCGCTGTCCTTTAAAGCCCAGTTCTCATTGCACAGACAGACGCCGACCAAGGCCAGCAGACACGTTTGTCGGGTTTTGTCTGATCAGTGTGTTAACCCTGTTGGCGTTTGTCTGCGTCTCTCGGGTGGTTTAAAGTCTGAGCAGTGTGGTATGATTTTCCAACAAACTGACATAATCGGACCTGGGCACGAACTGTTGCCATGACAGTGAGGCAAGTGTCCCTGCAAACTCTATAGAAACGAAAGCCTGTGCGCTAGGTGCTAGGCGCACATAATTCTAAATAGGTTGTTTCCATGCATTTTGTTTCTTGCACGTGAGGGCTAATTGCTTAAAAAATGTGAAAATTGGACAAAAATGTTTAGCATAAAACTTGCCTCGGGTGTTATCACCATTTGCAGTACTAAAAGACTGATAAAACAAAAAGCTTTTGGGCTATCTAACATGAGACTTGGCTAGTTTGGTATTGCTAGCCAAGGGGAGGCACAACTAAGCTATCATTGTATTGGTTTAGCTGCTACAGTAAAGTGCCATGTAAAGTACATTAGCTGTCCTTCTGCTCTGCTCATATCATGTTCACATAACCTGGAACTCATATAGACATTTACACACCTTGTTATCCTGCCTCAGCATGAGAGGAGGTTAGCATTTCAGTTTCAACCTTGTATATGCATTTTTCCGTACAATGACTGTGTGAGCTAACGTTTGGCAGAATTGAGAGCTGTCAGCCAATAAGACATGAGTATTTCCACATGTTTTCCTGTAAACCCTGTCTGATTGGTCTCGCCTCCGTTCACTGAAGATATAAAATTACAACACCGCCGTCTTCTTTTACTGATGTTCAGTTACGTAGTGACAAACCGCTCCAAGTGGAGAATTATTCGGGGCTAAAGAAAAAGTGTCCATGGCTACAGCCCTGAATGCCCAGACCAGGTTGCACCCCTGGACAAACCAAGCAAAATTTGAACTCTTCGCATATACTCTGTCTGCAGTTCTCTGTATAAATGTAAGTAAATGCGTTGTCTCTCACATCGCAACAACAGTAAGGCTTTACCCACAACCTCTTTCGTTTCACTCTGTCTTTTCAGCTGAATAACGACATGTAAAATTTTGAAACCATCTATTTTTAAACCAGTCTGACTGTTCATAAAAATGTTTTTTGGGGCAGTGTGAACATGACAGTCGTGATTCCCAACATTCTAAATCCAACAGCCAACTTTAAAAAGTCTGTCAGCGTCTGTCTGTGCAGTGTGAACCAGGCTATACAGTATGAGAGCGGCCTCTAGAGGCAAAATAAAAACTTTCACTGACAAATTTTGTTGTGTTATTTGAACTGTTTTTTGATTCATTTGGGACGTCTCTATTTTTATTTGTTAATAATAAAACTGTTTATTAGCAGTGGTGGCTTGGTGGTTAAGGCTCTGGGTTACTGATCGGAAGGTCTGGGGTTCAAGCCCCAGCACTGCCAAGCTACCACTGTTGGGCCTTTGAGCAATGATACAGCGCTCCAGGGGCGCTGTATCATGGCTAACCCTGCACTCTGACCCCAGCTTCCTGACATGCTGGGGTATGAGAAGAGAAGAATTTCACTGTGCTGTAATGTATATGTGATCAATAAAGACTCATCATCATTTGGAGTGTTAATTTTTGGTTCAGTTTGGATGTATATCTTTGATTTGCTTTAATATTTAGTAATAGTTCATATATATTAATATTTATATATTTATTTCATTTTAAAAAGTACAGTACATTTTCATGGTACAGTATCAATTAGTATCATTCTGTATCAATTAATCGGTTGATTAATCGTTTATCGGCAGGTACTGCCCGACTTAGTTATCGGTATCGGTAAAATCCTCTATCGGTTGAACTGTAGATGACATCATTCCTGATCTGTCACTCCGTTTGTCACGTCTGGTTCTCTTATGGGAAATTCTAAACATAGAGAAGAGAAAGGGAGGGACAGAAATAGAGATACAGAAAGCCAGAAACACATCCAGTGATGTAACAGACAGCACTAATATTTGTTGACTAAAAGCTTTGATTGTTTTAGCATTATTTTAAACTCACTGCTTCACTGACAGACCTGGCCTTCAGTATGTCCAAGTTTCCGCTGTGATATACCGAGGTCATTACAGCACACATTCTTCTTGCTGTGAAGTAATCGTTTTCACATTATGTAACCACACACACACACACACACACACACACACACACATTTGACTGTAATCACATGAGAATGAATACCAATCTACACTATTCATCCACACACGAGCACCATTTAGTATTATAAAGCGTCTCTGATTGCGATCTCCATGTTATTTTTCTTCCAGAGCCAGGCCCACCGCGAACGCTGACTGACTCTACAGGCAAGTCCATTATGCAACAATTTGTTTTCCCATGTTATGGCGTGTAAGCCCGATTGTTCCATATTCAATAGCTTATACATCTCTCTATGTTATATTCCCAGTGGATATCAGGGCTGTATTTATCTACATATGTAACAGCATGACTGCTCAGTACTACATCATAAGACTCAGCACCTGTGTGTACTGTGTCAGGTGACCTACATACTGTATGTATACAAAATGAAGCAAAATGAATTATTAATGATGTTCAAACGCATGACTCGTACTGCTGGGATGTTTTCTTCCCTGACTGGCTTTGGGGTTGTCTGGATCATAACACATTTAATGAACTGTCAGTCATTAAACATATATGTGTCAAATGAATTTCAGTAAATAAAGCAAGCTTTGGATTTTTTTTCTATCTGAAAGACCGCATGCAGAATAAGGATTATAATCTAAATTTCAATAAAGTAGTCTTATTGATAGATTGTGGGGTGTTAAATATTAAGTCGACATGAGATAATATGTTGAAATAAGGTGATAATAACTCAAAGTAGTAAGCTATTAAGCCAAATATCTTGAAATGACCAGATATTAATGAGATATTAGGAGATACTGGGTTGAAATTTAATAGCATGTTATTAATGGTCTGCACTTATATAGCGCTTTTTTTTTTAACCTTAGTGGTTCCAAAGCGCTTTACACTGTGTCTCATTCACCCATTCACACACACACACTCAAGGTGCTAGCATTATTAAGAGGAAGTTAAGACATAATACCTTGAAATAATGAGTTAATATAATGTATTATTAAGTCAAAATAACAAGCTGAAATGCAAGAATAACTTCAAATAAGTTACTAAATGGAAATAATCAGTCCATACATACATGATTTCGCTGCGGTTTTTTTTTTGTTGTTGTTGTTTTTTTGTGATTGATGCGGCCAAAAACGCTTCTTTCTTTTTTAAATTTGCGGTGCAATTTGCGTAGTTTTTTTGTGTTTTCTTCGCAGAAAGCCACTTGAATTAGCTAAATTGCAGTTGCACAAAATTGTTCTGCACGATCTTTCACAGTGATGTTTGTTGGTAAATGAGATCTTTTAGCTGTTCTCATGGCAACACTTGTGAATCGAAGAGGGCTTTGGCTAAATGCACGTTGTGATGACATAGTGTGAGGTGGGAATACACTCTGGATGGGACACCAGTCCATTGCAGGGTGTCATGCACACACTCAGTAACACCTAGGGTTGTAGCATAGTTAGCGTAGCCAATCCACCTACAGTTCACTCCAAATCCTTGGAGACACTGGGAGAACATGCAAAACACAATACCCTGAGATTAGGATCGATAAAGTTGGGAACACATTGAGATGTTTCCATGGTGATTGTTTCTCTAATGAATGGATTAACCCAATTTGACTAGAGAGACATTTCATTTGGCTTGTTTTAAATATCTTCACTTAAAGCCCAGTTCTCTGCTTTTTCTTCAGCTGTAGAGTACCAGGAGGTAGAAGTTCACCTGCTGAGAGAGAAGACGGGCTTTGGCTTCCGCATCCTCGGAGGAGACGAGGCGGTGCAGGCTGTGAGTCCGGAGGCCCGTGACAAGGCTCGTATGGGGCAACCGAGGAGATGCCAGCAATCCGTTTTCCTCATTCCAGCTCAAGAAACGAGAGAGAGAGAAAATCAGATAGAAGATGCAAATATGAGTTTAAACGAGCAGGTTGAATTATACCAGAACAACAGGCGATTGTTGGAAGCGAAACTGCTTTCCTTTGCTGCCTCTTGGCAGGACAGAGCTTAGCTTGTCATCTTCAGCACTTCTTGCTGCATAATAATTGCTTGTTATCGTGGGTAGAGCTGCCCACTCAGTTGCACCTTTTAATCTAGCTGTGACTAGCACTCCAGATAAAGCCTACAAACAAATTAGCAATAAGGAAGTGTCTGGGGTCTACAAACAAACTGCTGCTTCTTCATGCCACCTCACTGTGTTTGCTTCATAGTCATGTAAAGCCCTGTTGCCTTCATATTAATATATGATCGCCTTTGATGAACTGTCACAGATCGTCATCGGAGCGATTATCGAGAACAGCCCGGCGGAGCGGGATGGGCGTCTGCGCCCAGGTGACGAGCTGGTGTCTGTGGACAGGATGCTGGTGGCGGGTCGACCACACAGCTACGTCATCGACCTCATGCATGCGGCAGCGCGCAACGGCCAAGTGACGCTTACTGTGAGACGCAGAGTTGTGCCTCATCCCGGTGAGTTCCACACAGCATCAGACTGAATCATACACATGTTCAGTAATTCAGGACTTTATTTACCACATCAGCAAAGCTGCACTGCATTTCACAACATGCTATGAAGCTAAATCAATATTCATACATGCGCTGGCACAGTAGCTAGTGCTAAGAGCAGAAGCTCAGAATTTCCGTCTCCAGAGGCAGCTGTCCTCTCTAACCTGAGTAACTGTAGGTGACTGGACTTGTGTGGTAATCTCAAAGGAGGCTGCCACTGATTTATTTAAAGTGTGTGATTGACACCTTGAGGACATGAGATGGACATGACATCAGAGTTAACATCTTAAACTCTCAAGCTTTTATGGTGGGTCCAGACTTACATTCGTCACTCTTGTAGCTATACTCATTTTCTATTCATTTCTGTGTCACTACATTATTCATTCTTAAATAATATGCTTTAAGATCAGAATAATAAGCGAAGATGTTAAGGGGTTAATCTCAAATGAATTTATTGATGAAAATGCTTTTGACCAAGAGACTATGAATCAGTCTCTGCAGGATTTTGCAATCGCAGAAATTAATGTAAAATCATAGTGACTCCTCAATTTTTTTTAAATTACCGCAGATTTTCCACAGATTTGGCACAAGACGTGTCATGTGACGTCATCACGACGCACATTCAGCCAAAGCCCTCTTCGATTCACGTGCGTCGAACATGAGTACAGCTAAAAGGTCTCATTTACCAACAAACATCACTGCGAAACACCGTGCAGAACAATTTAACGCAATTGCAATTTCACCAATTCAAGTAGTGTTCTGCAAAAAAGCACAAAAAACGCCGCAAATTACATCAAAAATTTTAATAAGCCATCGCAATATCAAGCTTTTTTGCCGCAGCAATCACAAAAAAGCTCATCGAAAATCCTGTACAGACTGATAAATGCTGTCAACAATAACAATAAAAATCTGTTTTAAAAAATCATTCAGGTTGTTGATGATAGTTGATGTAAAGATAGCAAAGGATTATTACAAGGATGTTCATGATACTTAAAAAGCCTCATATATATATATATATATATAATTAATTTAATCAGAAAAGGAATAAAAATATTTCTGCTTGCTTGTAGTGTTTTTGCATCGTAACACACACAATTTACAGTCCTCTTTTCGAACCCAATCTTTGCATTGTATAACCTCATTCGTCATTCAGCACCTCATCAATTAGATCACTCCAGATGAGTCTGGTTTATTTATGCAGGCTGAGCAGCACAAACACAGCAGCACAAATGAAAGAGACTGTTTGTGTGTGATTAGGACTGATGAAGTGTGCAATGAAGTTAAATGAATTTTTTTTTTTTAATTCATCATAATTTCCACGAATTCGCTCGCTCTCTCTTACCTGCCTGTAGAACTCATCTACATGTTGTTTTCTGTTTGTTGTTCCTGTTTTTTGTTTTTCTTGTCTCCCCAATTTGATCATTTCCCAATTCCCTCGCGTTAACACGTGCTTCTTCCGAGACACCTGAAACCAGCCAGTGCATTTTTTAAAAACGGCTACTCCTGCTGCGTCACAGGGCAACGTGACACACTTAAAGGAAAGCGCTATCTGCCCTCTTCTGCATACACAAGCTCACAGATGCCTGTGATTGGTTAGAGAGAGTATAACTTCCCTCCCACTTAGAGAGCACGGCCGATTTTGTCACTCCCTTTGACTCTCGATTCAAACTCACAGCTGCTGGTTTTTTTGCTTTTTGCTGACTTTTTGCTTCTGACTTTCATTTAGATTTTTATTGCCCTGCACTGCTCTGTTCGATCCCTATATGTTTTTTTGACAGAGTTTATCTGCTGATTCAGGTCACGTTTACATCGACATAACAGGCTATTTTTCAAATGTTTTTCTATATTGAGTGGATATTTTGTAAAGGCAGGATACACTAACTACATAACTTTTATAAAACTTAAACTATTTTGCTGTGTGCAGCAGTATTTTATTATGAATATGTTCTTGAACCTTTTTAGTTACATTTTCTTCTTACAGTTTGACTTAGAGTGCTGTGAAAAAGTCTTTTCCCCATCCTGATTTCTTCTGTTTTTGTGTATATCTGTAAATCTAACATAAAACAAAGGCAACCTGAGTAAACACAAAATACAGTTTTTAAATGATAATGTTATTTATTGAAGCTAAAAAAATATCCAGTACCAACTGGGCTGTTTTGAAAATGTATTTGCCCCCATAGTTACTAATTACCCAAATCTATGAAACTGCATTTATAATGGGGTTCAGCTGAACTAGACGCAACCAGGCCTGATTACTGCAAACCCTGTTCAATCAAATCAACATTTAAATAGAACTTTTTCAACAGCATGAAGTTGGTTAAAAGGTCTTACCCAGTAACACACTATGCCAAAATTGAAAGAAATACCACAAATGATGAGGAAGAAAGTGATTGAAATACATCAGTCTGGGAAGGGTTACAAAGCTATTTCAGAGGCTCTGGGACTCCAAAGCACCACAGTCAGAGCCATTATCTCCAAATGGAAAAACTCAACGATTCATCCAGCAAGTCACAAAAGAGCCAAGGACAACATCAAAAGACCTACAGGCCTCTCTTGCATCAATAAAGGTGACTGTTCATGACTCCACTATCAGAAAGACACTGGGCAAAAAAGGAATCCATGAAAGGAGTGGTGAGGTGAAAAACGCTGCTAATTCAGAAGAACATTAAGGCTCGTCTGAATTTTGCCAAAACACACCTTGATGATCTTCAAACCTTTTGGGAGAAAGTTCTGTGGACTGATGAGTCGAAAGTGAAACTGTTTGGAAGACAGGTGTCCCATTACATCTGGCATAAACAAAACACAGAATTCCATAAAAAGAACATCATACCTGTGGTCAAGCATAGTGGTGGAAGTCTGGGCAACTTGCAGTAATTGAGGGAGACATGAATTCTGCTCTCTACCAGAAAATCCTAAAGTCTTCGGTCCGTAAGTTGAAACTCAAATGCAACTGGATTATGCAACAAGATAATGATCCAAAGTATAGGAGCAAATCCACCTCTGAATGGCTCAAAAAAGCAAAATAAAAATTTTGTAGTGGCCTAGTCCAATTGAGATACTGTGGCAGAACCTGAAACAGGCAGTTCATGCTCAAAAACCCTCCAATGTGGCTGAACTAAAGCAATTCTGCAAAGAAGAGTTTCACCACAGCGCTATGAAAGACTGATCTACAGTTATTGGTTTGGTTGCAGTTATTGCTGCTAAAGGTGGCACAGCCAGATTTTAAGTTTAAGGGAGCAATTACTTTTTCACATTGGTGATAAGTGTTGGATAACTATTTTTTTGCTTTAATAAAATTAATTAATTAATTAATACAAACTGTAGAGTATGTTCTCTTTCCAAAAGGGAATAATCAGAAACCACTAATTATTTTATGGTACACCTAGTATGCACAGATCTGAACAGATAAAAGTGCTGCCCTGTGAGTGTGAGAGAGATTCAGTCTAAAATGTTTAGTAGTACTGCAGGCTCTGAGGATTAAGATGCTATTGTGTACAGATTTGTGCTGCCAGCTCAATCTATTAAGTATCTATTAATGTGTCTAGAATTAATATGCATTAGCCTGGGGCAAGTGTATTTTAAGTATATATTATCCTAGCCAAAATGGCAAGCTGGTGGAGCCAATTTGTGGCATCTGCTGACCGTGACCATGGTCAGCAGATGCCACATTTAAAACCCAAACATTTGAGCGTCACTTCAGTGCTGAAAGATAAACAGAATTGTGGGTTTATTCACTGACAGTTGATGATTCTTTAATTGGTCAGCCATCTTGTCACTGGTCAGCCTAGCCTTCCTGTGTTTGGTAAGCTAAAGCCTATATTAAGCAGTGACTCAGACTGTGACTACTGCCCCCTGCAGGCCAGCCCTGTGGAGAGAACGGATCAGCAGCCAATCAGAGCAGTTCTCCCCGTGGCCGAGCCGTGTGTCCAGTCAACCTGCCGCCCACCACGGATGTAGTCATCCACCGCAAAGAGACCGAAGGCTTCGGCTTTGTCATCATCAGCTCCCTGAACAGACCGGAGAACACCGCCACAATCTGTTAGTCTCCGTTTCCTTCTTTCACTTGCTTAGCGAGACATACAGCACTCATTTTTTGGGTTTAAAGTGCAAACCGTAACCCTAAGGGTTGATAGATCAGAGGATACCAACAGAATTTCTTCTTAGTGTCTGAGCTGTAGGTTTCATTCAGTTAAGTGATTGCATAATGTATACTTCATGTTTGCATTGTTACTGTCTGAAGTAAAACTGATCTTGCACGCTTCGTTTTAGCCGTGCCACACAAAATCGGCCGCATAATTGAGGGCAGTCCAGCTGACCGCTGCGGGAAGCTGAAGGTTGGCGACCGCATCATGGCTGTCAACAATCAGTCTATTATCAACATGCCTCATGCTGACATTGTGAAGCTGATCAAAGATGCAGGACTCACTGTTACTCTGCACATCATCCCAGAGGAAGGTCGGACAGAACGTTTAACAATGTTTTCTCTCTGATGTAGGGCTGAAAAATAGCACATAGTGATTATATTGTCTTTGACATGCAATGTTATGGGTCACTATTTAAGTTTGGCTTTCATTAATTTCCTTAATGTCGTGATATATCCAAACATTCACAGAATTCTTATTTAGAACCTCTGCTTGGTTGCACAAGTACAAAACAAACAAACATTGTAGCTTGTTATAGTGCTCATATATTGTGCCTCTCTACTCTTATATAATATCAGACCACCTGTAGACAGTCTGTGCTAATGGTCTACCTCCTCTGTCTCCCTTGATTGCTGCTCAAGTTTTCTTCATGTACAGCTAGTCAGTGAAAATGCAGTTGTTGATTAATATTCTTGTTTTTAAGCTGCATTTTACTTGCTCATTCTTTTCCCTTGACAGATGTAAATGGCCCTCACTCTGGCCCTACCTCAGAGAAACAGAGCCCCCTGGTGGTTCAGAAGCAGAGTCCCTCGACCTCTGCAACTCAGCCGAGTCCCATTGTGGCCAACCCAAGCCCCCCGGCCCCCCATCCGAGCCCCGCCACCACACAATCCAGCCCCCAGCGAATGGAGCCAAGTCCTGCAGGAGCACAGAGCACCACACCAGTCACTCAGGCCAATCAGCCCACTAGTCAGCCCAGCCTCGAGGCAGTGCACTCAGGCCCGATGGTGAGTCAGGCAGGACTGGCGGGGGATCAGAGTGTCCCTGTACCGACCGTTCAGGCCGTCCCGGTTGTTTCGGGTGTCCCTGTTGTTCAGGGAATCCCGGTCATCCCAGGTGTCCCAGCTGTTCAGCTTACCACCATGGGTGGGGTGCCAGTCGCAGTGCCACCTCAGCTCTACCTCCATGACAGCAGGTATAGTGTATCACACCCTCATGGGGGACTGAAAGGCCAGAATCACTCATTACACACCACATCTGCCAATCAGGATATAGAAGAGATATATATATATATATATATATATATATATATATATATATATATATAT
>JANDJT010000217.1:16926823-16941804 GCA_024331685.1 Stegophilus panzeri
GTGTATACATATAATGTGTGTTTGTGTGTGTGTATGTGTGTGTATATATATATATATATATAGAGAGAGAGAGAGAGAGTACATAGAACAGAACTACTAGTTATGCAATTTAATGGGGGTCACAGATAACTAAAGCAATAAGGAACAAAATCACCATGAGTCATCATTCTATCAGCCAAGACTTTTTTGTATTAATACTTATTATATTATATTATATTATATTATATTATATATTGTGGTTTATCTTATATTATATGAATATATAAAAGTTTATCTTAGGCCATGTGAGGAAAATAGATTTTAAAGCTAACCTGTGCAATCTATGTGTTTTCTTGAAAAAAAAAATCTGATTTGAATTAATAAATATAATAAAAAGACCGTAAAAAGACAGAAATGTCTTTTGTTTTCAAGTAAAGAATAACAGCAGATGGACTATGCTATCATAGAAAATAATCTATACCAGGCTGGTGTGATATGCTACCAACCCAAAGTGGATTATTTTCCTTTAACAGAACATCGCAGATTGTGTTATTTCTCAATAACAGTTTTAAATTTATTAATGAACAACACATCATACTTTTTAACTTTATATATAACTTTTAACTTGAAGTTAATAAGACAAAAAAAAATCATCATGTATCATGTTACCAAGAAACAGAAATATGCAAACTAGTCTGTCAGAAAACTTCTGCAACTACTGACATAAATGTAACAGAAAACTTCACCCTATCAATGATTATATGATTTTTGTTAAATAAGAATATGTTTTCTTAATGCATTTATTATTAGTCTGGGATTAGTGGAGCATCTGTCATCTGTCAAGTCCCTGTGAATGAGCTGTTACTATAGAAACAGTAACATATTAGAATGAGCACATTATTATATAAACCTATCATTTACAATTGCATCTCAAAAAATTTGAATATCGTGGAAAAGTTTTTTTTTTTTCTCCCTGTATTTTGATTCAAAAAGTGGAACTTTCATATATTCTAGATTCATTACACATAAAGTGAAATATTTCAAGCCTTTTTTTTGTTTTAATATTGATGATTATGGCTTACAGCTCATGGACATCAAAAATCCAGTATCTCAAAATATTAGAATAAAGAATTTATAATACAGAAATGCCGACCTTCTGAAAAGTATGTTCATTTATGCACTCAATACTTGGTCAGGGCTCCTTTTGCACGAATTACTGCATCAATGCAGCGTGTCATGGAGGCAATCAGCCTGTGGCACTGCTGAGTGACAATGCCTTGACAATTCAGGTCAGGCGAATTGGCCAATCAAGCACAGTAATACCATGGTCAGTAAACCAGTTACTAGTAGTTTTGGCACTGTGGGCAGGTGCCAAGTCCTGCTGGAAAAGGAAATCAGCATCTCCATAAAGCTTGTCAGCAGATGGAAGCATGAAGTGCTCTAAAATCTCCTGGTAGACACTCTTAAGGACAGTCTCTTTATAATTACATCAATCTTACAATCTTATAGACACACACTCATGTATTTGTTACATTCCACCAATAGAGAAGGTGATTTAGTTAAGAATCAGGTGCACTGCTGCAGGAAGATGACAAACATGTGGAATAGTTGGAGTGCCTCAAGAAAAGGTTTGCCCATTAAGAAATTGGTAAATCTGCTTGTTGAAAAATGCAAGAAATTCATGCTTTCTTTAGTTACAAATTTATGAAATTGAGACCTGACATTGAAAAAGCCTATGGATGTATAAAACGTTATGGCAGCATCTTAAACACCCAACTGGGTGGAGTGTGGTGTTGAGACATTTGGAAAACATGTTGCATGCATTTACTGTGACACTGCATGTAGTTGATAGTAAGTCTGAAAGAAATGGGAAAGGGATTTCCTCTAATTGTAACATGCTGGCAGGTCGGAGGTAAAAGCCAGACAGGATGTTAAACCAGATATCTGCCAGCCACCGTACACCGACTACAGACAGCCTCCAGTGGACTACAGACATCCACCAGTAGCAGACTACAGACAGCCTCCGACTATGGACTACAGACACCCGCCTCCTCTCATCGACTACAGACAGCATTCAATCCCAGATTACAGGCCACAGGTAGGACTACAAACACCAAGTGTGTTTATAGTGGTGCTAATAGAATGTGTTGATATCACAGTCTGCTCACATGAACTGTTGCCATATTATAAGTTAATATTGTGTTGACATAAAACCATACAGCAACCTATATGTTCCAGCTGAAAATATGGCTTATTGCATGTAGTGTACAGTTTATATATTCACTTTGGCTTATCCTGAGGGGTGCTAATAATTCTGTAGCTGGCCATATGTATTTATATATTTTCTATTTAGCATTCCCATTCAGCCTGATTGCATTTAAACTAAAACTATTTAGTTCATAAACTGCCTGATAAACTGTGATAACCTTCATTTCAATATTGAGAAAGATAAACATGAGTCACATTTCACCGTTATTGTGCAGCCCCTTGTTTAACACTCTAAACAAAATCTTGTGCTTGAGCATCAGCTGTGTGTGCTGACTCAGCCTAACCCTGGGCATTGGAATTAAAAATCCATTAGAACATGAGCATTAATGTAGTGTCACTTGCAGTGGGCCAACATACTCAGTTGGGCAATGCTGAAACCGAGAAGAGCAGTGACTCGTGTGTTGTGTTCTGTGCAGGACTACGACTATTTCACAGTGGAGCTGGAGAAGAGTGTGAAGGGCTTCGGCTTCAGCATCAGAGGAGGGAGGGAGTACAAGATGGACCTGTTTGTGCTCCGTCTGGCTGAGGACGGCCCCGCTATTCGCAACGGCAGGATGAGGGTAAGTCCAGCATTTATGTGTATGTGCCTCAGTGCGTGTGTGTGTCCCAGGAGCCTTAATGTTCCAGAGTCTAGGATGCTCTCTAAATGAATTTGGACATTATAATCTGTTTTTGGGAAGCATGTGATTTTTTTCGTGGGTGTGTGTATATATATTTATATAGGTCGGTGATCAGATCATTGAGATAAATGGCGAGAGCACACGGGACATGAGTCACGGCCGGGCCATTGAGCTCATCAAGGCGGGCGGCCGGCGAGTGCGTCTGCTGCTTAAACGGGGCATGGGGCAGGTACCCGAATATGGTCTGTATCACATTCCGCTCATACCCTTACAATACTATTTATATCGGTATATATTGTGTAATTTCAAGAATATTGTAAGATTAACAATCATAACTAATAACATAATATGAACTAAAAAAATATCTCTGGAATTATTACCATATATTATGACTATGACTATACATCCAAATATGAAATTCACACAATTTCTTACTTACCCCAAATGTAGTCGATCAGTCGATGGTGTTTCTGAGGTTTGGTTTTTTGAAGCTAATATTGCTATCAAATAAGAGAAGATTTTAGCCTCCAGTTTATCACCATAACAGATAAACTGCAAACACACACAGACACACACTGAATTGTTGCGTTTCTCCATAGTACTTATTTATGTTGTTTCTGACACTAGCAGCCATCTTAAATCCAAACCACTTTCTCTCCCAGCACATAGTTTGTTGTCACTCCAGTTAAATATCAGACTCAACTAGAAGCTGTGACCTTAAACCTTAAAGTCCATTTCATTTGTAGGTTTAATTTTTTTTTTTTTTTATGAATAGGAATTCTGCTGACGTTGCTCATTATAAAGGCACCTGCCAAATGCTGTAGATGCACATTTTATGAAACTAATGAGGCCAATGGTATTACTTAGCCAAATTGTGTTTTCGAGACAAATGTGTCCTGAGTTATGATTATACATTATACGGCTAAAAGTTTGTGGATGCGTGACAATATGTTCTTGTTGAGCATCCTGTTCCAAATCCATGGGCATTAATATGGATTTGGTCCCCGTTTTCTGCCCACTCTTCTGGGAAGGCTTTCCAATACATTTTTGGACTGTAACAGCCATGAGAGCATCAGGGAAGTCAGACACTGATGTCAGGTGAGGAGGCCTGGGGCTCAGTCGCCATTCCAATTCATTCCAAAGGTGTTCAGTGGGTTTGAGTTCAGGGCTCTGTGCAGTTCTTCCGCTTCAAACTTGGCACACCATGTCTCCATGGAGCTCACTTTGTGCACAGGGGCACTGTCATGCTTGAACAGGTTTGAGCGTCTTAGTTCCAGTGAAGGGAAGTGAAGGGAAATTGTAAAGCTACAGCATACAGTATAGAGACATTCTACTCAATTGCGTTATTTCAACTTTGTAGCAGCAGTTTAGGGAAGAACCACGTATGAGTGTGATGGTCAGGTGTCCACATACTATAATAATGCGTAACGGATAAATGGACACTACCAGATTTATGGCATCATGGTCCCTGAAATCAGCTTTTTTTCGTGTTTAATTGACAATTTGACATGAAATTCATAGTTTATGTGAGCTTTTTGGATGAAGCTAAACATTTAAACAAGCACCTTACATTTGCTAGTATCTTAGTGAACAGGACGATGAACCAAGAGCATTCACCCTGCACAAGTTCTCCTTTCGACAGTGGATTTAAAATTCACTCAACACTACCATTCCTGGCTTTGACAAAAACTACATACATCGGAAATACACATCTACAAAAACCGCACACAAACACCACACTGTCAAGTATTTGAAGTCTTTTACAGCATGCTTGCCTAATCTTGCTAAACTACGCTGACACTGCCTATTGGTCTCAGACAGCACATGAAGACTAGCACAGTCACCACATGCACTGAGGAAGGCATTTGCTGCTTATTGTACTCTAGGCTGCTCCTACAGTCCTTACAGTCCTATGTGATTGAAGTGAATTTCAATAAATGGCATGAAATGTAGACTTTCTCTTTTAGAAAAAAACTGTGATTTTTAAAATGTATTTAATTTTTTTAGAAAATGCATCTGTGAAACGAAGTACATTTTGCCATGAATTTGATAGGGCTCTAGCTATAAGCTTCCTTTACCTGTTAGCAGCATTACTTTGAAAGCTCAAAACTAGAGAATATCATTTACATTCATGCCATTTGGCAGATGCCCTTATCCTGAGCGACTTACATTTATCTCATTTATACAGCCGAACAGATGAGGGTTAAAGGCCTTGCTCAAGGGCCCAGCAGTGGCAGCTTGGCAGTGCTGGGATTTGAACTTACGACCTTCTGATCAGAAGAATATCAAGACTCTAAACATGTCTTGGCCGATTGACTACATTTGAGGACAAATTTGTGTATATTAAATTTTTATCTGAAATATCCCTTTAGGTCTGAACATTCTTTATGCTCTGGTCTCTACTGGCTGTGCTCACTAAGTCGCTTTAAATGAAAAATCCATAAGAAAATATTGCTTTTTTTTTTTTCACTGAAAAGGTTAGTAATAACCTTAATTAAGGCAATTTAAGGACAGCACCTGTTTCCCCAGAGGAGTTTGCAGTATACAAAGGCAGCTCATTTGTTTTTAGTTGTTTTATAATTATCATTTTAATTGTCAGTGCGCTTGGCTACCTTTACTCCTAATCACTCCATTGAACACGAAGCATGTGTGTGTGAAGCGGCGCTCAGATCTCTGGCCAGCAGCCAGTCAGCTTCATCACACAAATTCACATTTGGATCAGAAGGTAAAAGTGCGCTGACTGAACAAGCTTTGAGCTACTTTGCCAGACTCTAATGATAAAGCGGACGACGGAAAATCCACAGACTGAAACCTGGCCAGTAGAGATAAGACATTAGTGTGCACCATGCTGTTCTCTAACGGCTTGTAGTATTAACTGGTCTTCTTCTGCTTCTTCTCTTAATGTCAGTGATAGAGTAGGTCTTTACTCCCTGTCTTGTAGGAATGGTACCTTCCAACCTTTCCATGTGCATGAAAAGCGACACTCTTGCCTCTCCCTATTTCTTCATAATGGGACACACTAAAGACACGGTTTGTGGCAAACTGCATGCTTGTTTCTACTTTTTTTCCTTCTTTTTCACTCACATATAATACCTATTTTCCAGCAGAGATATAGTGCTTTTAATGATTCGCTTGCTATTTACACCTTTAAAGGGGCAGTTTGTCATTATTTGAGCCCTCGCTTGCCTGCGAAATGAATTGACAATGACAAGCCTAAAACTCACAATGACAAACCTAAAACTACTGAGATCTTGTGAGTTACCTTGTAAAGGTCCAGCTAATTATTTATTGTCTTTACACAGTTAATGAAATTCACCAACATGGATTTTATTAGTGACCAAAACATTATAATACAAGATTCTGGTGTAGCGTGTAATACACTGCTTAGGGTTGCAGCAGCAACACCATCAGCGAGGAAGTCATACATATCACTCAGAACTTTAAACAATGTCCACAATGAGAGAAGAGGCAAGACCTCTAATGTCAGGAGCGTGGGAGTTTTTCCAGCATGAGGCTGTGCTGTATATGCAAAGCCGGAGATGGCCTGTAATAGCAGCACATTTAAGCATTTCAAACTAACAAACCAGCACTACAGCTCATCTTCAACTCCTACTTTTGAAATAATTTAGACTTACCTTTTGACTTTTGCCTTATATTACATAATGCTTCATGGAAACGGCATGATATTTTTCTGATGTATGGTCAAAGTAATAAAATATGTGAAATACTAGCATAACAATTTTATAGTTTAACCAAATTAAATTTAACGTGTTTAGCTCGTTAATACTATTTAGATACATATGATTCAGGTGTAACTTCAAATGTCAAATTTCTTGTGTTTAAAATAGTCAAATTCCTTAATTAGCTTCCTAATTAAAATTGAAATGTATTATTGCTAATGGAACAAAGAGACATTTTGATAATGGATAGATATTAATGGATAATGAATGAAATGTTGGACTAAATTATGTATTAATTTACCAAAAAAAGAAAACATTTCATACATAATGTACACAATATTTAGATCACCACGAGGGCTAAGCAGGGGTGAAGGTAAAGAAAAAGATGATGCTTGCTCATTGGCTGGTGGTGTCACATTTTTCAGTGTCCCAAATCGTACCTAATCTCCTCAGTTCTCATCCAAGTCTCCACGCTGGGTGACATTCAAAATTTGTGAATCTATAGTGAGACCCCGAGTATGCAAAAGTAAGGCTTTAGTCAAGACCGCCATTGTCAAGTCCAAGACCAGGACTAGCTGAAACTGAGTCAAGGTAGAGGCTGCATCCCAATTCACCTACTTATACTATGCACTAAAAGAATGTACTTTTTTGTGATGAGAAAGTACATACGTTTGAGTGTGTAGTAAAAGAGTATGCAAGTACTGGACATATTAAAATGTCATGTAACGGTAGAGAACGTTGTTGCCTAGTTACGCACACTGTCACCGTAAACAAACTCCTCGTTGCATTTGCATTGCATTTCAAATATAGGATTTATACTATATAAATATAATATAGTTGATCATTCCCTTGATTTTATTTTTCCACGTTTCCTTTACACCTCACTGACGTTATACTCGTCCGCCGGATGTTTGCAGATTGAATACGGTGAAGCAAACAGTCACAAAACCCCTCGTGCAAGGAGTTGTGGGCAATATTAGCTGAAAAAGTGTCCACGGATCCACACTTCGAAAATCTACTAGAAATAGTAGACCGTCCGGGTACCTTCGGGGTACTCATTTCAGCATATTACGATTTGGGACAAACTAATTCTAATCTCGGATACTATTTAGGACAGATAGTAGGCGAATGCTTGCTGTTAGTTCATGAATGATTTATCTAAACCATGGGTTCCCAGACTAGGGGTCACAAAAAGTGCTCACACTCTTGTCTCTTTAGATTTACTTGTTATACTTTTTTTTTTTTTAAACTTATTTTACAAATAATATTAGGAATATTGCTCTCACATTCAAACAGCCACATTTGAATTAAGAGTGTACGTGCTATTTTAGTCTTTTTTACTAGCTCACTTAGCATAGGAGCTTAGAGATAAAAATTAACAGATTTCTTGTACAGTCACCTCTGCAAGTTCAACAACGTCGAGTGACTCTGACTCAGTGGAACAGCAGAAGTCAAACATGAAAATCTGCGGGAGAATTTATTGAATATGGATTTACATGGATTTATGATAAATAACGCTGCTATAACTAGTGTCAATGTCGTTAACAAAAACTATGATGAAAAATGTTCGTCGACGACCTTTTTTTCCATGACTATGACGAGATGACACCAACGTCATTAAACACTAACTGTGACTATATTAACATGCAATAATGTTGACAAAAAAAAGACGAGACTAAAATGTAGTTTAAAAAATAAACACTTTATCAAAATCCCTCTTTATTTTCGTCGACAAAAAAAGTGGAGACAAAATATTATAGACTGGTTTTGAAACAGCTTAGGAAAGCGAGTTCTGCACATAAACGTAGCCGGGATATTCTGTGTGAATTCTTGTGCAATTTTTACTTTCGGGATTGGCCATAATACCTACAGGGTGCAGCCAATGCGAACGCTTCTCTATCAGTGCATGTCCTCACAGGACCGATCAGACCACCTCTGGGAAGTTAACAGAGCCGAAAAACAGAACAGAAACAGTTACTTTAACAGATGCGATAGTAGAAACTTTGATCTGGATAAAGCTGCATGCACACACCTGAAATGATCCTGGTTTAATCTATTTTGTATGCCTTTATTCATCTTAATTTATTTTCACTATCATAGCTTGCTAAGTGTTATAGCCACAGTTATGTAAGCCTACATGTTTATTACAAATAGAAACTTGGTCAATATTTACACAGAGAGAAATGTAATGTTTGTAAAGTGTTTAGCTGTCATTTATGCAGATTCTCAGGCTACTATGGGCTTTTACTGTACCACGTTCGTTTTTTTATTACACTGACACAGGCTCTCACTCTTATTTTTGTTAAGAGTCAAAAAAAAAAAAAAAAAGGCAAGAAAGAGAGAGAAGACTTTGAAGGGGAGAGAGACAGTCAGTTGGGCAGGATGAAAAAAGAAACTATATTAAATTACTTTAATATTCACTTTTTAGGACCACCTGGTAAAAAAGCTAGGAGTGAGAGAGTAGAGGGTTGTGATATGGAAGATAAGGATGAATGAACGGTGTTTGTTTTGTGCCACACATAAATCATGAATGTTGTTCATTGACCTTTCATGTGCCTGCCTTGATACTCAAGAAAGCATATTGTTTGTAGGAGATATGAAATATGTGTATTGTTATTATATATTATAAAGGTATTTATATAGTATTTATATTATATTTACACATATTTAAATTAAAAAAAAAATTCAAACCCAACTAGAGTCTCCCAAGTGTATCTCGGTCATTTGCACCACTGGCTAGACTGGATTGACTGAAATGTTTATCAATAATAATCTAATGGCTAAAAATGTCTACAGTTTTCAGTGACTAAAACTAGACTAAAATACTTATGGTTTTCTTTGACTAAGATAAGACTAAAATGCCCAGACTTTTAGTCAACTAAAACTTGATTAAAAAAACAGGATATATCTTTAAGTATATAATAAATATGATAAAAAAAACTGTCAAGGACATTTGACACAGGACTAAGACTAAGATCAAATTTAAAAATAGTTCACAAAATGAACACTAGCACGCACTGAAAATGATGATGCAAGGTTTGTAGGTGTCATTACATTACACATATATTACTGACATGTGATAAAATGTTCAGATGTTACAGTAGTCCTAATTATAAATCTGGAATAAAAAACACGGGGTGGTCAAGACTTGTGGTTGCAGAAAATTCATAATGTCCATTTAGGTTTGTTTGCTCAAAAGGTTTGGGAACCCCTGAGCTAAACCAAATCATGCTACATTTGCTCAAACGTTAGCACAGTTTGGTATATTAACATGGTTTATTTTAAGGTCATGTATGACATGTAATTTTTTTTTTCTTTTTTCTTTACACTAGACGGTGCCACCTCCTGGAGTTCTGACCCTCCAGCCACCGCTGCCTTGCCGGAAGTAGCGTGGCTCCGTTAATCGTCCTGTGCCCTTTGTCATTGCCCGTCATCTCACCCAGCCCTGCCCCCTGGACTCGCTTCCCCCCCTCACCCCCCCCTCTCTCTCACAGGCACTGCATGATGGGCCTGGACCAGACATGGTGCTCACTGGAGGCCAGCTTAGCTCAGTGCCACCAGCATTATAGAGTTGCACACAGAGGAGGGGTGGCAGGTCCATCCAGAAGAGCTGTGTATAAACGGGAAGGAAAGTCCTGGAAAAGGATAAACAGTGTCTGGTTTGAAGTCAGTGGATGAATGCCAGTCATGGATTGTCTGATCCAGGTTTTTTTTTTATGATAATGAAAAAGTGGAGGTGCCACCAGGCGAGATTTAACTCACCTGGCTCGCACAGGCGCTCTACAGTTTAACTCTGGATCCAAGGACGTCCAAGAAGACCGGACTGGACTGTTTAAGTCTGGTCTTCCTGCCCAATGGATTCTCTCTCATTGTGCTCCACTCACCATCTGATAGGGATTCAATCCCATTCATGTACTTGGTTGGTCATGCCGGAGGGTTTGTTTGTATTATTTTGAGTTGCTTATATTACAGGCCCCTTAAATCCCTGGGGCAACCAGTGACGAAATTCAAGTATCTATGTGTAGCATGAAAGGTACCACAGCCACTAGAAATCCATGAAGAACTCGAATATTTCAGCAGTATTGTGTTTCATTATTTGTCAGTGTTAGTCCAGCGTACACCTTATCATGTGCTCTGATGTGAACGAAAAGATAAAACGAGGAGAAGATCATTTCATCGTATTGCTTTTTTCTGTTGGGGAAACATGATTTAGCTAAGAAAAGCTGTCAATTATGAATTATAATTTTTTTTAAATGATCATAAACAAAGGGAATTTTTTTTAAAAACGGCATCATATAAATAAACATATCAGTCAGCGACACAATCATGAAGACTTGTACCTCTAATCATCTGTAATACAGTATCATGTTAGTAATACATTATTATAATAATATGAAATGCACTCCATTTATGTTATGAAGGCAAGATTTTTTAATGACTGTGGACTACCGAGCCAAACCTGCGTACCACACTTTTGTGCAGGATTTCTCAAAAGCCTCAGTGTGTCATTCCAGCCTCATTGTCCCTGTACTGTGCTTCACGAACCACACCACTGTGGGGCCGGGGCCCCGTCCCAATCGTTATAATCGGCCCTCCCTCGTGTCCTTTTGCCTCAAGGCCATCAAGCTAAAGGAACCTTAGTAGCTAGAAGCTATGCGGTTGGATTACATCCAGAAAATGGAAAAGCAAGGGGGATTGAACTGTGCTGTCTGAGACTATGGGAGTCTAAGTAAATTGAAATTGTTTGCTCATGTGGAGGAAGGTGTGAGCCTGTGAGATTTGGGGAAATAGTAGAGTGTGTATAGTGTAAACAGAGACCCAGTTGTATGGGGCAGAGTGCCTTACTGGCAGGAAAGGATACAGCATGAAATATGTTTTCCAAGACAACTCATTGTCCTTATGTGGACTATATTGGAGATTTAGCATTTTTTTTTTACATTAAAACATGCAGCTGTCATAGTTGTTGGGAATGTCTCTGAAAATACCGTCAATCTGCGTGTGCTTGGTACTATAGGAAAAGCGCTACCGCTACGACCAATTGGTTAGTTCTACATTTCTGTTTGTTATTTCACACCATACAGATTTTTTTGAAACCATGTTTTCTTGAAGCACGACACAGTTAGCACCATGACATACTACCAGGCAAGTGAATCAGTCAAGACATTTGCGTTCATCATGCACAGCCTAGATAATAACCACCGTCATTAAAAGAAGTCCCAGCATAATTAAAAATGATAACGAAGCTTTTGTGTGAGTACTAAGGTCAAGAACTGTTATTTTTTTTCCCCCTGTACTGAGAAAAGAATGTGAAATCTTGACATGGTGTAAAACTCACTTGAAACTCACTTATAATGGAAATCTAAAGGAAGTAATTGAATTCTCAGTAAATTTGTGAAATACGTGACAATGCATGGTGGTGCATCAGGTAGTGTTCTTGCTTGTTCAGGTTTCTCCCAACTCCCAAAAAAATGTGTATTCCCAGGATTGGCTCTGAAATCACCACAACTCTGACCAGGATAAACAATTACTGAAGATAAATGAATGAATGTAGAGTTCAAAACTACAGTTACCTTCCCAACTCAAATATTTTGTGAAATCTGTATTCAGACAGACATTTCCATGTTTCTTGCCTTTGAATTTGATCCCACTCCTGACATGTTTTATTAACATTTATTGTGTGCCCTAACAACTAGCCTTGGACCTTCCGTCGTAAGCTCATTTTTAATCAAATAATCTTTTCTTCCATTTTTCAAATCTGGACAATGCCATTGGCCACAAGTCATCCACAGCCGGGAGTCCAAGACAGCATAAATTGGCCATGCTCTCTGGGTGGGAGGGATGGGATATTCTCCTTCCTCTGTCAATCACAGCAAAACTAGCCAATCATCTATGATTCGTCTATGATGTCATGTATGCGGAAGAGGGTAGATAGTGTGTGTCATGATCAGCTGTTTGAAAAAGTGAGGATGGCTGGCTTCACATGTCTCAGATGAAGCACGTGTTAGCCTTCACCCTCCCTGGTTGCTAGTTGTTTTATGAAGAGAGCTGGCTGGTGGGTGGGAATTGGCCAAGACGAATATAGTGAGAATATTTCTCAGTGCAGGGAAAAGTTCTTCAAAATTCTTGTCTCTGGTAATCACATACTACAGATTCAGTAGATAGAGATAAAGTTGGAAAATGCCAATAGAGTATTAGTTTAATATGCGTTAAAACGTGGTGTTACAAGAGTACTGGCCACATTGCAAGTACATTTCTTGCTAGAGAAATGCTAGATTTTCCCAGCTGGCCTTACCGGAGCACATGAGTCAGTATAGCTTGTGAAGCTAATTCTACATTTTGAACTCACCCTGCATATTTTTCACTGGTACCAGCCTGAGGTAGTAACCTTTCGTCTAATGACAGCTTTTAGTCTTTAGCTTAAGAGCAAGCATGATTGATTGGATCTCTACATTGTGTGTAAGAATGGAAGCTCAGCTACTTTCTGAGCAAGGAGTAATTTGTGCCATAAAATGATTCTGTAAGACAAACATTTCTCTCTGCTCTGCCTTCATGTGCAGTATGTTCGGATGAAAGTACAGCGGGTCTCTGCTGCTCTCCAGCCCACACACAGCCTGATAACTGTGCCAACAGAAGACGATACTCAAGTACAAGGAATATAACTCAGAAATACGAAGCAGTATGGAAACATTTATATCTGAATTCAGTATCGAAGCTGCATTCATTTCAATCACATATCAGAGACCTAAATCTTGGGGGAAATGTGAAAAAAAAAACATAATGTACCACAGTGAAAATGAAAGTGTTCATAAGGCCCTGATAGTTTCGTACCTATGACATGCATTTGTACCAGTGACTGATTCACCGAGTGGTTGAAGTGTGTTAGATTAAATTGCTGTTTACATGTGGAGATATAGGAAGAGAAAGACAGAGCATCTATTGCACAGCTCAAGCTTTTCCTGATGAAGCTGTATCCTGCCTGCTTTGGGGGGAAAAAAACAAACAAACAAACAAACAAACAAACAAAAAAACATTTTATATTACTGAGGAAATATTGAATCTGTGAAAGATGGCACATTCAAGGGGCCCATTTCAGATCGATATTACTGTGTAGTGTTAGATGTGTATTTACCTTGTACAGCTGTACTCCTATAAATATGGTTTAATGTATTATTGATAGTTTCAAAGACTTAAGTGATCAAATATTTTTATGAAATGCAACAGTGCGGATATATTAAATTTTGCTAAACTCTTGTTTACCTGTATGATATTCTGAAATACTGTTAAATAAACTCTTGACATGGTGTAAAGTATTCATTTTATAGTACTCATTATACTCATGTCCGTTTCTATGAGTGTGAGCGGTTGTTAAAGGTACTGAAGAACACAAATAAAAGAAATGATCATAATTAAAGAGTTGTATTTTTTGAGCTCATTAAAGTGCTTACCTTTAAGAAAGCTCATATTGTAGTTTGTTCTAATTGTGTGCTAAAATTGCGAACGTAGTTGATGCTCCACACCAGTAGCCTAGCCACAAATATGTATTTAATTGTGCCAATAGAGAAATGTGCCGAAACAAACCGCAAAATAATGAGTAAAACAAGCAAAGTTAGATTTATTGAAGCACAAACTTAAACCCATAGATTACACTCACCATCCATATAATAGTAACACCTGTACACTTGCTCATTTATCCAATCAGCCAATCATGTGGCAGCAGCACAATGCATACAATCATGCAGATACAAAAAGCACAAAACAAACAAAACACCTGGTCGTTTTCCAGTCTTCAAATATCCAGTTTGGGTGAATCTGTGCCCATATAAAAGATGATGATGATGGAATATTCTTATATTCTTTACAACCCCAATTCTGAAAAAGTTGGGACAGTATAGCGAATGCTAATAAAAACAAAGAGGAGTGATTTGTAAATGTACTTTGACTTGTATTTAAACAAAAAACGTATAGAGACAAAGTATTTGCTGTTTTACCTAATCAAGCATAGTTGAAGATAAACGTTTTTTTTTTTTAATTGATGCGTGCAACACTTTCCAAAAAAGTTGGGACGGGGCAATTTAGGACTAATAACTATGTGACACAAGTTGAAATAAGAAGGTGATGTGAAACAGGTGAGGCAATCGTCTACTCATAGTATATACAGTGGGGGAAATAAGTATTGGACGCGTCAACATGTTTTTCAGTAAATATATTTCCAATGAGGCTATTCACATGAAATTTTCACCAGACATCAGTATTCACTCAAGAAATCCACAAATATAAAGAATTCACAACATTAAGGTCCATAAAGAAAGTTATGTGTAATAAAGTAGAATGACACCGGAAAAAAGTTTTGAACATGTTAAGAAAAAGCAGTTCTCCAAGGCAAGGTAAGGCAAGGAACCAGCTGAAATCTGTAAGTAGTTAGAAAGTAATTATA
>JANDJT010000217.1:16949985-16963205 GCA_024331685.1 Stegophilus panzeri
TTGTCACATTAAAAGATATAATCAAATATTTACAAAAATGTGAGGGGTGTACTCACTTTTGTGAGATACTGTATATGCAGTAGAAGTTTTGTTTTTTGTTTTTTTTTTTTACACCAGTGAACCCTAAAATATGCATTCAGCTGTATAATGAGTGATTTATACACTACAACCCTACTATAATATCCTTCTCTGTATAATCATTGATTTTTGTTGAGTCTCATCACGTACTGCAGTGCAGAGAATCTCTGTTCTCCATCACCCGAAGAAAACTTGCTGTACTATTTTTAATGCATGAGCATCAAGTGCTTTCAAGCAAAATTTCTATCCCTATTCTCTTTCTACAGCTAAATGCACTTCTGTCATTGTTCTTATTGAAACACAGCTAGTTGAACAGTCTTTTGTAACTGAATCTCTCACCATCCTGCCCAATAAAGAGCCCTATTTCAAAATCGCTTAGATCTTTTCCTCTGGCCATCTTGAGCCAAAATTGCAGTCGCTCTGCATTATACTACATTCCACAGAGTATCAGAAGATGCAAATGCTGTCTGTACGCATCTTGTTATTCTTTAATTTGTCACCCATCTGTGTGTGTATATACACCAAGTGATTTGGTGTATACACAATTCCTTTCCATGTATTGGACACATCCCATTTCCCTGTAAACTTTGCACCTCCTGTAATTTTATTACTAAAGTGCAATTTGTATGGTCTGAATTAATTTTGATATGAAAAGTGATAACAGAACTGAACAGCTGCCGTAATAAGTGTAACCCTTATGAATGAATAAACGTCATATGTTGCACGTTATGTATGATTTTACATGTTGGCTGTCACACCATATTACCAAAGCTGAATAATTCCCAGTATGTTCATGATACTTGGCAATAAAGTGTCTTATACTTTATGTGCACAGTGTGAGAATGTTTATATCTAACGGAGTAATATCAGTCAAGTGTGTAGTGCATCTCCTGAAACAGGACAGACTGGAAAAAAACAAAACAAAACCAAGATAACAAGATTTTTATCAAGACTTGCATCAGGGCAAAGGACTCAAACCAACACAAGCACAGACAGTCCATCATATGTGTATACAAATTTCATTCTTAATCAAACCCTTCTGGTTTAGGACAAAAAGAATGGGTGAGGAATATGCGTAAGAGGGTGAGATAGTAGTGAAAAACTTTTATAACCATTGTTTAAAATATGCTTCAATGGAATATTTATTAGCATCACACTTTTGTGATGTTTTATCTGTCTAAAACCCGTCATTCAGCTAACTGCTGATAAAAACAAATTATTTCGACATGGGTTCCCCTGCTACAGATAACCTCCAGCGCACAAAACAGTTATGAAGTTAACTTCCTATACATTCCCAGCTCATTCTCTACTCGTGAGAATTCTCCCCAGCCTCCTACCCACTATTCAACAACTTCTAGTGCTACCCAAATACTCTTCACCTGTCGTACACAAACCAGAAGCCGCCAAAGCAGACCAGAATTCAAGTTCAAGTCCCCCCCCTTTTACAGTCTCACAATCACTCAAGATCATTTACTTTGGACTGCACTCACAAATTAACTGTCAGAAAATTGATTCGGTTGCTTCCTCCTGAGGAAAGTGCCCAATTCCTGAAAAACAAACTACATGACCGTATCCACACACACACACACACACACACACACACACACACACGCGCATCTAATCAGAGGCCGAACATGATGTGACTTCCACATAATTCATAATACTGCTATGATTCATTGCATCTTCCAGGTTTTCCTGATTCACTGAATTTATTTTTAAATTACTTCTCTTATTTTCCAAGTCATAATTTATCATTTATGGCTAATGATACAAGAGTCACATCTCGAGTGGCATTGCTATTATACAAAAAACAACAACAACAATGTTTTAAAAAAACGTATATCTGTGTAAAAAGTGGAGGATACTGTAGTGACGGCTGGACAAAAGATAAATCAGTCTAAAACATGACGTTTAAAGTCTCGGGCTGGTTTCAAAATGAAAGCGCTTCATCTCACAAGCACAATAACTACTAAATCAAATAAAAAATTTAAAAAACCCAAAAAACAGGTTCTCCGAACATAACGTCTCCCTAAGATGCTGAGTGGAGAAATGGAGTATAGATGATCGACACTGTTATCATAATGAAAGAAATGGTGAAGTTTCCTGCTGGTAATGAACGCAATCAAACAATCAATACTTTTGTTTACAGCCTGAGTTACAGTTATGTGCTTGGAGCAGGCGGCCCTTCAAAATACCACATTGCCAGAGAAGTCAATAATAACAGCTTTGGCGAGCTGATTGGTAGTTTAGTCCCATGGTGTGCTTGTGTCTCAGATGAAGAAGATCCTCGGGTACAGGGGAACCAACACGGAGCTGCTAGAGCCCACCATTCTCTGACAGTAGAGGCGTTCGGCTGTTTGCGTGGCCATCCACAACACTGACCTACCACAGCACAGAGGGTTAAAGTTACACTAACTCACCTTCAGGGTTTGAAATAGTCTACTGAACTGCTACAGCATAACTTTAACAGCGTTAAACTGAGATGAAAACTCGGTCAATCACTTATTTAAAAAATTTAAATAAAAAAATATATAAGTACCTGTTTGGGTTTATAGACTCCAAGTTTAAAGCGACAGCAGATAGTATCTACAAAGAAGCCAACCAGTCTGTGCAGCATGCCTAGGGGGAAAAAAAACAAACAAACCACAGAATACACACACACTCCAAGATATAATTCTTTGCATGAAACACAGCTACCAAGTATGTGTATTGTACCTGTTGTAGAGAAGATGCCTCCGATGATGCCGCATAAACGCACGAGGAACTGCCACAGCGGCATGTGCTGTTCTGTTACTCGGACCATGAGCGAGCTGAGATCATACTTCATAAAAATTCCCGAGACGCCATGACTTCCTGCTGCATGGTTAATTACCCGCTCCTGCAACAACACAACCAAAAGGTTCAGTAGCTCTAAACTGATACATGTAGAACAGAACAAATACATCTGGAATGAAAATAAAGCAGAATGTTTTAAGGCAGGTGTAGGAATATTTGCTGAAAGAGTGAAGTTTTTAATCTATTTTTTTTATTTATTTTTATTGATCCCTTTTTGCAGCTCCAGCTATTATTATTGGAGAAGTACCAGCCACAGGACTCACATTTGTCCTCAATCACTAAGCCATTTTACTTCATCTAATTTGCTTTATAAAATGAAGGACACACAGAAAAGCTAACAGTCCTATAAAGCAATTCAAACACATCAGAATTGATCTCTACCATCTAAAACCAAGACAATGCCATCCTTTCTGACAGAAATAAGAGCAATATCCCTATATTGAATACAAGAATATGCCTAGGTATTAGAAAATAATAGGAAAAACAAATCTCTTGTTTAGCTTAGTTGTAATGCACGGGTTTGAATCCCACCTCCGCCCTGTCCAAAGACACGTGTTGTAGGTTGGTTTGCATTTCCAACTTGTCCGTAGTGTGTGAATGGGTGTGTGATTGCGCCCTGCGATGGGATGGCACCCCGTCCAAATCAAGCCTTTTTGGTCACAACAATCACAAAAAAAACTTAAAAAAAACAAAAAACAACAAAAAAAAAAAAAAACCTCCCGAAATCCTGTATGGACTGAATAGCCAATCATGGGCTTCTGTGAGCTTATGCACGCTGAAGTGGGCAGATAGTGCTTTCCTCTGAGAGTGTTACACCACCCCTTGATGTTGCATGAGTCAGCTGGCTTCATGGGCCTCTAAGAAAGCATGTCATATCCTTCACCTTCTTTGGTTGTTAGCTGTCGTGTGGTAGCAGAGACTTGGCTGGACAGTGGGAATTAGCCATGAACAAATTAGCGAGAAAATCAGGGAATTTCTTTTAATGTGGAAAAAAGAGCTGAACACAGGTCAGGGAAAACTATACACTGTAGTTCTGTAGCTTATATATACACACACTCAGCAAAAAAAAAAAAAAAAAGTCCCTTTTTCAGGAGACTGTAGTTTAAAGATCATTTTGTAAAATCCAAATAAGCGTTACAGATCTTTATTGGAAAGGGTTTAAACGATGTTTTTCATGCTTGTTCAGTGAACCATAAATAATTATTGCACATGCACCTGTGGAACAGTCCTTAAGACACAAACAGTTTACAGGTGGTAGGCAATTAAGGTCACAGTTACAATAAGTTAGGACACTAAAGAGACCTTTCTACTGACTCTGAAAAACACCAGAAGAAAGATGTCTAGGGTTCCTGCTCACCTGCATGAACATGCCATAGGCCTGCTGCAGGGAGTCATGAGGACTGCAGATGTAGCCAGAGCAATAAACTGCAATGTCTGTAATGTAAGATGCCTAAGACAGTGCTACAGGGAGACCGGAAGGACAGCTGATCGTCCTTGCAGTAAAAAATTGCATGTAACCATGTGTCCCCCCAGATGTGATCGAGAACATTGCAAATGCCTTGGTGGAAGAGTGGAGCAACATCTCACATCAAGAACTGACAAATCTGGTGCAGTCCATGAGGATGAGATGCACTGTAGTACTTAAAGCAGCTGAAGGACACACAACATACTGACTGTTACTTTTAATATTGACCCCCCTATGTTCAGGGACTCATTATTCCATTTCTGTTCGTCAAATGTCTGTGAAACTTGTTCAGTTTATGTCTCAGTTGTTGAATATTTTTATGTTAATGTAAATATTTACACGTTAATAAATTTGCTGGAAATAAAAGCAGTTGAATGCGAGAGGACGTTTCTTTTTTTTGCCGAGTATATATGCGCTGAACATGTGACTAGACATTGCCATGGTGTAAAACACAATCTGCCCCTTTTTTTATTATTTATTTATTTTTAAATCTGCAGTTTTAATCACTCAAATTCCCCATACTCCTCAGACTTTCCCATACTCCTTAGACAATCTGTGCTGTTATTATGGCAACCAGTGTGGAGAAGCAAGCAAATGTGCCTAAGGTCTGAAAAACATATTTGGTTTACTTGGTCTAATAATCACATTTAAGTAAAATATTTGCTCTGCTGTTTAAATATAGGCTTAGTTGAGATCTTTCAGAACTTCATTTGCTAATAACCCACCATACAAGACACGCTTTTCTAGATTAAATCAGACATAATAAAGCTAGTGTCATTTTTCTTTAAAGGCCATGCAGACTACTGAGTGTTTAGTTTGTTTAAACTGGACTACAGTCCTACATATCTGCTTAATTACAGGTAAAGCCAGTTGTAACCAGGAATGTCACATGCCTGTCACTAGTCCTGCAACGTTCGTGCCCTTTCCACGTGAAAACATGCCACACCTTTTTGTGACTCTTTCCAACTTCACTTCTACTCCTATTATTTTTAGGCAAATGTTTAAAAGACATTGGATTTAAAATCTCAATTCTCTATGTTAAATTGATGACAAAATCTCAATATGTGTACTGACTTTCGAAAATTCAAATTCAGTGTTTCACTTGCTTTCTTACTTTTCAGGTTTTTAAGAACTGTTCCACTGCTTTAGAAGTTCTGTTTATTTGCGTTTTTGAATGATAAAAAAATAATTACTGGTTTCTAAGCGCAATACCGTTTATTTTCATTAACCTACCCGTTCTGTAACAGAGTACTGATGCGTATCAGTGGTCACTTTGTAGGTCTTCAGTTTAGTCGGTACTATGGTGATGAAGTACTGAAACATCTGATTATCTGGCAAAAAACAATGGATTAAAAAGGAATAAGAAAACAGACAACATACTGGGAGGAAAAAGAATATTAAATCATTAACAGATCTTTTATGCTATTAAACAAAAACACAAGAAATGTGTGTGTAATGACAAAGTAATGTGATTTCCTGGTATGCGCGGAGGATCACACATCTATTGTGCTGTAAAACCTGTTTGGCACCTCACTTACGATCTGTGCACACTTTCTCTGTGCCGTCCAGCGGGTTCAGAATGCCTGGGATCTCCTCGCCGAATGACAAGTGGTCTATTCGGTGCGAGAAGTTGTAAGCTGTGGATTGATAGGAACACTACTTGTAAGACTTCAACAAAGCTCTACACTGACAAGAGGATAGGTCTGCATAACAAATGTTAAATGGAAATGACATTTTACTCTTCTCTTATCTTTAGGTCACTTGCAAGCTCCTGGTTTGACTTTAACATAAACAGAAGCGAAAAACATTTCCACACTGGTATAAAACACTGGTGCCATATCAGTCCTAGATCTTTCCTAGGACTAATTTCTTATAATTTAATTCACTGCAAAGGGAAAACTTACTGTCATGGCTGACGAGTGCAGCTAAGTGAGCATGGCCTCTTGGATGTGGAATAGCCCTGCAACAGAGAATACACACTCGTGAAAAGATAAGAAAATTAGTTAATATATATACTGTATTGCAGATGTAGTCTGTTCTGAATGCTGAAGCAGGATGTTGCAGCTAGTGTTCTGCTCAGAATAGACATATTTTCATTGGGGTTCTGCGCATGATATAACTTCAGTTACTTGCTAGTGAAACCCATGCTGAGTAAGAGCACTGGTCAGTCTGAAGCTTGCATTTGACCAATCAGCTCAATCCCAACAGTTCAACAGGAAGTAGTTATTTTTGCCAGAAACTAAAATCAGCAATCACATCACATTTTAAGTTCTGCAAACTTCTTGCAGCGGTAAAAGCATTCATTAATGTAAAGTAGGGTGTAAAATCCCAATCGTGAATAATAACTGACAATACTGCATTCATCATTCTTCACCAATACACACTATATGGTCAAACGTTTGTGGACACCCAACACTATGCCCATATGTGCTTGTTAAACATCCCATTCCAGATTTAGTCCTCATTTGTTGTTATAATAACCTCCTCTTCTCTGAGAAGGCTTTCCAATAGATTTTGGCGTATGGTTGTGGGAATTTGTGCTTGTTCAGCCACAAGAGCATTTGTGAGCAATAGTGATATTGGGTGAGGAGGCCAGTTCGACTTCCAGTTCATCCCATAAGCGTTCAGCGGGGTTGAGGTCAGGCCTCTGTGCAGGACACTCGAGTTCTTCCACTCCAACCATGGCTGACCGTGTCTTCATGGAGCTTGCTTTGTGCACGGAGGCATTGTCATGCTGGAACATGTTTGGGCCTCTTAGTTCCAGTGAAGGGAAATCATAATGCTACAGCAAACAATGTAGACAATTGAGTGCCTCCAACTTAGTGGAAAGAGTTTGCAGAAGCCCCAGATACTAGTGTGATACAGCGTATGGCATCCACATACCTTTAGTCATATAGTGTATATTTATTTACTGAAGCAGTAGTGACCATTATGCATACTCGATATTAATAATTGATTCAATATCACATTAATTGAAATCACTATCAACATGTTATGATATCAAGAAATGACTTATCACTGAACACGAATAAAACTACAGTACGAGGAAAGAAAATAAACAAACTAACAGGATATTCACATCTTTCAATTTCATGCAAAAACATTTCTCAGGAGTGTGAACTTTATATCATGTATTCTTGAGTAATATGTATCAACTGAATAAAACCTTGCTTTAATGTTTGATTAATGATGAATGCTAGGTAACTGACTCAGAATTTTACACTTGGCTATATGAACAGTATTTCTTTTTCCTGAACAATGTTCATAAATACAAAAATTCAAACTGGCTGCCTGACAGGACCTTGAAGGTCTTGCAGAATTTTTTGAATATAATTATTCTGCTGTGAGGCCAAGATGTTTTACAGGTCAATAAGTAGCAAACGTCTATCACCAAATTACAAGATAGTTTAAGAATAAATGCAGGGGTAATGGTTGGGGAAATCCATACTTGCCGACCGTGATGTGGAAGTTTCCAGCCACTTTATTAACATAGAGGTGTCCGTGTATTCTGCACGCGTTGAGTGGCTGCGTGGGACTGTCCTCCCTGAGGAGAGAAAAGCAACAGGACATGGATTAACCGCACTCCTGAGACAGCACAATAACAATCTTCTCAACTTTCACCAGCATGTTTGTTTGCAGATCTGATGCTGAATGAACGATACCTTAAGAAAACAGACCGCGAGGAAATGAAGACTGACCTTGGGGGTAATGCAGTGGGGGCTCCTCTCATCACGTTTTTAAAGAGGACGTCCTGGAGGGAGTGCTCCTCTCGCAGCCTGTTCTGAATCAGCAGGAGTGTCCTTGGGGGGAGGAAGTATGAAAATAAAAACGAGTTTCATTGCTAAAGTGCAAGAATGAACAACTGTTTAGAGTGGAGTTTGCATGCACACCTATTTTATTCATGCAAATGAATATGGAAATGCAAATTCATATTCATGTGGTAAAGTAAACCGCACATACTAATATCTTTTCACCTGGATTTTTGGATAATATTTATTTAGAGCATATGTAAGGAATAAAACACTTAGGAGTGTTGTGTTACAGGAAAATAAATCAATTCTTTTCGACAATTATTTTTTTTTTATTAATTGAAGTATGACATCATACTTTTTATTCATTTCTAGCCATGTCTAATGCTGTTGCGCATCCGAGAAACAAATGTAGATACAAATCCCTGTGTATGCTGTTGCAACTGAAATGATAACCTATTACTTCCAGCGCATCTGATATGTATGGAGGGAAAAAAAATAAAGGTAACTGCGACTTTATGTCCTGCAATTTTGAGTTAACATCTCGCAATTCTGACATTTTTTCCTCACAATTGCGAGTTCCTATCGCACAATTTTGACTTTGTTTTTTTTTTGCAATTACAAGTTTACGTCTCACAATTCTGACTTTTTTTCCACCTCACAATTTAGACGTCTACTTGACATTTAGTGAGTTACAAAGAACGCACAGATAAAGCACCAATCATTCTCTATAAATAGACTATATAAGGACAACACTCATCAGCTAGTGAAGACAAGGAAAACCAGACACTAGCACTTTAGTTACCTGAAATTAGTCACATTTCAGGTATTGCTTCAAGTGGACATCTAAATTGTGAGAAAAAATATCAGAATTGCCAGAAATAAAGTATTATGAGATATAAACTCGCAATTCTGAGCAAAAAAACAGGATTGAGAGATGTTAAGTCAAAGCGGCAAGAAGGAAAATCAGAATTGCGAGATATAAAGTTGCAATTCTGATATACAAGGTCACAATTACCTTTTTTAAATCTTTTTTTTCCTCTCCATGGCAGAAACAGGCTTCTATAGATTTGCCTTGTAGCCAGCACTAATGTCTGTTATAGGAAATGAACGCCTTCTAACCAATCAGAATTGAGAATTCCAACAGTGCTGTAGTATAAACAGGAGTAATCTGGTGGCTTTCATTTTCAGTACTGCTCATGTGCACAAACATAACCAGAAAGGTAAGGGCTGCCCCAGAAGCACCAAACACCATCCACTTACTTCAAATCAGCTTAATGGCAACCAAGAAATGTTTTCTCTTTAAGACAAACAACCAAATAAATATTTGCCTCTAAATTCACTCCGCTCAATGACGGCTAGAAATTTGAACTCGACATCACATCCTTCTTTGATTAATTTATTTGCAGGTTGGTCATATATTTGGAAAGAAATGTGATTAGCGATACACTTCTGCAGACCTGGAGGGGTTTTTTTCCCCCATTATCAGCCTTAATTATTCACACGTAGATGCATAGATCAAATTATTGCCAAATTTGGACATTTTGAAACATGTAAACGTGATCCGGTTCAAAACTAAACAGGTGTGGCATTTAGACATCCAACACGTACTTACTATACAGACGGAGGAATAAAATCGGTTATTACAGCGAGACGAATTTAGTGTGATGAATTTACCTATGCCATAGTCTCTGTTGAGGAGACAGCTCAAACAAAACCTGCAAAAGAGCCATAAAACATGTCATAAACACTGACGTAAGGCATTATTTACACCGGCTGTGTCCATAGTGTTCATACTCACCGGTTCATACTTCAAGCCATCGGATGCTACCATAGTTTCAGCCAGGTCCAACACATCTGCGCCCACAACTAGACCATTTCACAAGATGGAATGAATGAGACAGAACTGTTTCCCAGAACATATAATCCAGTCACATGAATCACTCTCTAACATCATATTCAGCCAAACGTTACCGTCAGTGTCGGTGGATCTGCTATTCAAACTCAACACAACACTTTCATTAAATATGTTTAACATCAGTAAGTCTGCTTGCACATCTTTTGTCATGTGACATTTTTAAAGGCAAGTGCACATAAAAAAATAAATATACTCACACTGACACCTCATGGCGACTGTAATATCTATATTTATTCTTAGTTTACTGTAAGAGAGGGGGATTAAAACAGAAGTCAGGCCGGTCAATAATCTCATTAATTAACATTAATAGATTGCAAAC
The DNA here is from genome assembly GCA_024331685.1 of Stegophilus panzeri. Lineage (NCBI taxonomy): Eukaryota > Metazoa > Chordata > Actinopteri > Siluriformes > Trichomycteridae > Stegophilus > Stegophilus panzeri. The sequence continues at coordinate 16,960,350 of JANDJT010000217.1, forward strand.
AGACAACTAGGTTTTATACCATACTTGTTATTCATTAATGAAGAAAAAACTAACTATTACCTAGAAAAATCTGTATCCACTTCATATTCGTACTTCATCCACGTGTCCCGATAGACAAAAAACTCAAAGAAGGCCAGCAGTGCCATGGCAGTGAAGGCGATCAGAGACACTGAGGACAAGAACAGCAACTTTCACCTAAATAGCACTAATGGTACTAATGCACAAATGTCTCAGTGTGTGATTAAATCACAGGTTCTAACAAGCTTAGTCCACTGGTCCACCAGGACCAGGCTTGGGGGAACATATGGGTGAAATGAATGAAGTAAGAAATGGGATGAAAACTCACCGGTTCCACCACTAGCTGTTGTTTCCACATAACTCTCAGGAACCTTGGGGAAAGCATCCAACTCCTTTACTATATTTAGAGCTTTCTTTCGAGACAGTCTCCGCATCTTTGGAGCAACAGACCACTCCTGAACCTGTGAGGAATTGATTAGATGAAGACCAACACATCTGTATACTAATATATATATAGTAAAATAACAAAACAATTAAAAAATTAAAAAAGCAAATTGTAAAATGTAATTTAAACAAAATGCATTTCTGGTGAAAAATCAATTAGCACTTCCTCATACATTTTTTGGTGCATCCTTGACTGCTAAAGTAAGTGAGTGAGCACCATGGTGAGATCCAAAGAGCTGTTTGATGCCTTTAGAAAACTGTGGCCACTTATGTGTCTGGTAGGGAATTTTAAAATCATCTTAAAACAATTTGACATCTGCCATTCCATTATCTGAAAAGTTGTTCATAATTGGACATTCGTCACAGTAAATGGTTAAAATGATACTTTTCTTGACTCTTGACATCCATAACAACAACCACCATGCCCAGGTCTGGCCATTCAAGCAAGTTTGCCTTCAGAGCAGACTGATGCTTAAAGAAGGCATTGAAATTCTAAAATAGATTTTCTTTCTTAAAAAATATAAATAACCAAGCTTGTGCCCTAGAGAACACAAAAACCACGACTTCTGGAATAATGTTATTTGGACAAGCGATCCTCTAAAGCATTACAATAAAAGAACCTCATACTAATGATGAAGCAAGGAGATCAACGTAATTTTGAGGATGCTTTGCTGCAGCAGGACTTGGCTAGCTTACCAATGTAGAATCATCCATGAATTCTATGCTGTATCAGAGGGTGCTTGAGCTTGACATGTGAAACCAGAAGCTGCAACATGACAATGATCCGAAAACAGTAAATTCACCAAGGACTGGCTAAAAAATCTAAGAACTGGAGAGTCTTAGAATGCCCAGATCCCATTGAGGACTGCCCATAATCCCATTAAGATGCTGTGGGGTGTCTCGAAATGGGCTGTACATGCAAGAAACCCTTAAAACATCTAAAACTGAAATAATTCAGTGTTTAATATGATGTGGTATGGTGTGTAATGTTTAATTTTATACCTGTTTGATGTTCTCTGCCAGAAAGACAAAGTAAACACTACAGAACCCCAACTGAGTCAATACCAGGAAAAAATTCACCACCAACCTATAGAAAACACAAACATCGTTCAGGGAAAGGTACTCCAAAGTTTGTAAACCTTTAGAATTTTCTATATTTTTGCATAAATGTGACCTAAAATATCATCTGACTTTTCGTCCCAAAAGTAGACTTAGGAGAACACGTTTCCTGTAACTGTTTAATAATCCTGCACACTGGTTCAGAAGAATTTTAACCCTTTCATCTGTACAGAACAGCTTAAACTAAACACTGGCTAATATTAATGTTCATGAGTCCACTATTAGGAAAACTATGAAAAACAATGGCGTGTATAAAAAACAAGTTAAAAAAGGATAAGCCACTTACTCTCCAAAAAGAATAATGCTACTCATCTGTAGACCAGCAAGAAGGCTATTACAAAATGTTTTGTGAATGGTGAGGACCAAATTAAAACTTTTTGGTGAGAATGAGATGTAGAAAATATAGTTGTCAAATATTGAAAGTGTTTAGTGTATGGGATATAAATATTTTTGAGAAAGGTTATTAACCTTGGTCTGTAAAAGTGTCACACTCTTGAGGTAGGTATGATATATGGACTGATGTAAGGTTTAGACTGTATGCAATATTTCACCTCCCGAAATTGGCCCCTTTTCGTAACCAGTGGGAGGAGCTCGTCTCCATGGCAACAGCCACCGTCTCGCTGTACCCGAGCACAGACTTCTTCGTCCTAAAGTATTACTCAACATTAATCAGTAAAAGCTTTAATGTGATTAGCCGGTTTACTAGAGGAAGGCAGAGTCTCACCTCTCACTGAGATGATGGCTACAATTCACCAGGATGTGCATACAGTGCACACAGATCACACCCATCAGCACCAAACACACTGGTCCCACCTACAGACACACACACACACACAGATACACACACAAATAAACACACAAACATGCACAAACAGGATTTCTCAGCAGTGCTGCAGTTTAGACCTCTGCTGGCTGATCTATGGCACTGCAAAAAGACCCCTAATCTAACCAAACCAGATAGTATTTATGTTTTATTATAAATAACTAAATAAATTATAAAAATGTCTACATAGGTAATTTCACTACAACATAACCTGTTTATTTATACTACAGGTAAGTCAGTTACTGTTTAGGAAAACTGAGTTCAACATTCTTTGATTTTTAATGATATTTAATGTTCATGGAACCCAGCCGTGTAACTGGAAACAGTTGCATGCTGGTCCCAAGCCCGGATAAATAGAGAGGAGTGGCGAAACAATGGTAAACTATTCCACTATTTTGCAGAAATACTTAATGGATTACGACAAAACACTTTCCTGTATTGTGTGCATGTAT
>JANDJT010000217.1:16963305-16981438 GCA_024331685.1 Stegophilus panzeri
ACCCACAATATTAGCAGCTAGCGCGCATTACTATCCCACTATCCCTTAACTCCAAGCTAGCAACTTTTGTTAGCTTCTCCCTAACAGCCAGGCTGAAGCGATATCCAAACTGTCTGTCTGACAACCGGAACCAGGAAAACTAAAAAAGGAAACGTTAAAAAAAGAAAACAAATTAAACCCGAAGCTAAACAACCGCCGGGATGACCAGATATCGCTAGCGAACACCTGTAATTTCACACGCCAGTAAAACTAGCTAGCGTTAAATGTACCTACCTGTAAAATGCTCTACTAAATAATCATCGTTGATTCAGTGTTCCGAATGGAAACATTCCCTCTGTGAAGCCGGGGTTAGTAAACATGTAAACGGAGAGAAAGTGAAGAATGTTGTATCAGATGGACCCGCTGGGGCTTTGAGGCTGGAGTGGAGTCGTGACGATGCCTTGCTGTTGCATCATGGGAGTTGTTGTACTTCCTCGACGCCTGCCGTTCAGTGAGTCGATTCCTTCGAGCGAACCGAACCGTTGCGAGTTTTCATTCATTTGATTCATCGTTCAGAAACCCAGCCTCAGCAGGACCATTTATGGTTTCTATGTACAATTTATTTTCTTTTTTAATGTGCATTTTACAACACATTTAATAATAGATATTGTCACAAAGAAGCTTTATACGAATCCAGGTATACATTTAAATAACTAACAAGCCAGAGGTGACAATTGCAAGGAAAAACTCCCCGAGATGTCATGAGGAGGAAACCTTGAAGAGGAACTAGACTCAAAATGGAGCCCATCTTCTTCTAGGTGACAGGATAGTGGGATTATAATTCATTACTCATTTACAAAATGATATTATAAAGTCAGACTGTACTAAATATGCTGACAGGAATATAGACAATGATGCAAAATACCACCACAGTCTTGCTGGATAAGTGAATTTAACATTAATAGAGTTAGGATTTTTGGCTAAAAAAAGCATCACAGTGTTCACCTTGTTTGACTGGAACAGAGAACACAAATAAAGGTTATATTTGTTATTGCTAATGAAGCACACACATCATGAAAGTGACCATAACGTGATAATTGTGTTTACAATGAGATATCAAACCTGTCTTTCCACATAGTCATATTTATTTTAAATGGCCCAGCTTGAATACCACCAAGACGATGCAAACTGTCCAGTTTTTACAGAGGCTAAAAGAAATGGATACATTCTACATCAGTTAAAGAAGCAATACTTAAAACACGATGTGTATCAAACCAGCATGAGCTAGAGATTAAAAGAATGTGGAGCATTAATGGGCAAGGCATATTACTTTAATCTGACATGAAACTGTTAGTTTGAAATAATAAAAAACATACCATACAGTGCTGTGAAAAAGTATTTGGCCCATCCTGATTTCTTCTGTATATCTCATACTAAATTGTTTCAGAAAATAAAAGATAAAACAAAGGCAACCTGAATAAACACAAAATACAGTTTTCAAATGATAATGTTATTTACTGAAGCAAAAAAAGTTATCCAATACCAACTGGGCCTGTGTGAAAATGTATTTGCCCCATAGTTACTAATTCTAGACTAGACACAACCAGGCCTAATTACTGCAAACGCTGTTCAATCAAATCAACACTTAAATAGAACTTTTTCAACAGCATGAAGTTGGTTAAAAGGTCTTACCCAGTAACACACTATGCCAAATTTGAAAGAAATTACACAAATGATGAGGAAGAAGGTGATTGAAATACATCAGTCTGGGAAGGGTTACAAAGCTATTTTTCATTGGTGATAGGTGCTGGATAACTTTTTTAGCTTCAATAAAAATAAGTTTTAAAAAAGAACTGTATTGTGTGTTTATTCAGGTTGCCTTTGTTTTACGTTGTATTTCGTTTGAAGATCTAAAACTATTTAGTATGAGATGTACACAAAAACAGATGAAATCAGGACAAATACTTTTTCACAGCATTGTATATGTAATACTCATTTCTTTAAAAAAATTAACAAAGCTTTAATTTACTTCAAAAACCCGAACGCATTGACTAAAAACACATGTGGCAAACACAAAAACACAGCATATGTTAGCTCTGGATAATGTCTAGGAGTAGTATGTTAACATGACTGGACTTGAGAAGACTTGATGAAGAATTAATGAATTCCACAAGTAACATGGCAAAACATTTTCAACATTATATCACAAGAGCAGCAGCCTACACGTCCTGTTAGTAGACAGTGTGAACTGATCTGTTATGTCAGAAAATTTTGGCTAATAAATGCACAGCACAAAGCTATTCCAAATTTTTAGCAACATGTCCAAAAAATTCTGTAGATTCTCTAGATAATGGCTGAATCTGGGCCTTCATCCAGCAGCACTGCCCTCTCAGGGCTGTTAGAGGTTGGAGTGTCTGGATTCTCCTGAGAAAGCTCCTCAGAACAGCGGCTGATGGTTGGCGAGATAATGTCAGGACTCGTGTCACAAGATTCAGTGCTCTGTTCAGACGTGGCGGTGGTGGTGGCTACACTGGGGGCGACAGGGTCAAAGTCATCTTCATCATCCTCCAGACTGGAAGCCTCTCGAATGTCTGTGGATGAATAAAGAGATCCGTGCTGAGCTAAATCTGGAAAAATTGATATGTGAACAGCAAAAAATTACTACAGATATAAATATATATCTAAATCTAAATATAATGTAATATAGATATAACTATCAATTATCAAAGCCTTGATCCCCACAATAAACCTCAGATTATCTCAGTATATCTTAATAAACAAACTGTTTCAACAATGTTACATATGAGCTCAGTTTGTGATGTCACAAAATGTTCAACAGCACTGAACCAAAAATCTCTGATATGTGATTTATTAGAGAATGACGTAGTCACTTGAAACGTTTAGCCACAGAAACTCAGATACTGAAATCACACTCTATATGTGACAAATGTACGTTAGTTTATTAGCCATTAATTAACCAACTAGCTATTTAAAATGGCATGAGGACATGAAGGTGTTTCTAGGATGGAATAGAGCAATTTGCATATTCATGCATATTCAAAAATCTTAGTATTTCTTATAAGGGGTAAAAGTTTCTAAGCCATTTTAGTACGTTCTCTGGCATTATGCAAAATAGTATTTAGAATGTAATTATGCAAGACACTTTGAAAGGTACTTTAATATAATGATAAGGGAAAATAGTAAAACTCACTGCTAAAGGCATTTGGATACTGCTTAGCAATCTTGCCTTTTAATGTCCTGAAAAAGATTAAATAATTTACATTCACTCAGTCCATTCACATAAAAAAACTATCCCTCATACCTCCATCTTATGCCAAGCAAAAAGATAATAACTTATGCTCACAGCACCTTATTCGGCGAAAAACGCTATCCAAGTCCTTCTTCATTTCAATTAAAGTGCGAGTGTGGAGAAGAAAGCGATCGTTCATCTGCTGCAACCGCACATTGGACAGACCATTAAAATTAATGAGCATCTCGTTGGTCTTTTCGAAGCGGTCCAGCCTTGACAGTGATTTACACAAGTGTTTAGAATTACAACCATTTCATGGTAAGCCGTATGAAAATGTGATGGTTGGAAAAGAACTCACATGTGTCTCTGGGCCTGGATGATTGCATTTACGTCCTCGGAGTTGACCATGCTCAACATCCTGCTGCAGAAGATTCCAGAGGCAGTCGGATCCATTCTGCACAGCAGGAGGGTTGGCTTTAGCTAATACTACTGTGTCAAAGCATTGATAAAACATGAAATATGTTTGAACATATGAGCTCTTGGGCATATATGTTCCTAATCAGTAGAGGAGCAAATACCTAGTCAGATTTTTCCCCAATCGCTTTCCTTCACTGTATGATAAACTTAAATGTGTAATAGTCAATTTTTCACAATTCTTTAATAGTTTCGAAAATTTGTTATCAATATTTTTTTTTTAATATTAAGTCCTTGACAAAAACCAGTTGCTTGGACTGCTTGTTTGTGGATGCCCCTTCTGTTAGTCATTTCATACACTACAGAATATGGGCCACCCAAGATCCTGGGAGCAGAGCTTCCTGAAGATGGGTCAGACCCAACTGTCAGAGACCTAATCTTAAAAGAAGTAAAAAAAAAAAAAAAAAAAAAAAGACCAACCATACCTTAAGTACCTGTAGTCAACTAAAAATAAATAAATAAATAAATAAATAAATAAATCGGCCAATCATGTGGCAGCACAATGCATAAAGTCATGCAGATACAGCTCAAGAGCTATAGTTAATGTTCACATCGATCATCAGAATGAGGAAAAAATTTGATCTCTGTGACTTTTGGTGGTTGGTGCCAGTTGGTGCCAGATGGTGCCAGATGGGCTGGTTTGAGTATTTTAGATACTGCTGATCTCTTGGGATTTTCACACACATCAGTCTCAAAAGTTTGCACAGAATGGTGCCAAAAAAAAAAAAAAAAACACTGAGTGATTGACAGTTCTGTGGGTGGAAAAGCCTTGTTGAACAGAGAAGTCAGAGGAAAATGGCCAGATTGGTTTGAGCTGGCAGGAAAGTTACTGCAACTCATATAATCACTCTTTACAACCATGGTGAGCAGAAAAACATCTCAGCATGCACAAAACATCAAACCTTGAGGTGGACGGGTTACAACAGCAAAAGACTACACCGAGTTCCACTCCTGTCAGCCAAGAACAGAAATCTGTGGCTATCATGGGCACAGACTCACCCAAACTGGATACTTGGAGATCACCTAGCCTTTTTCCAGGTTTAGATAGCTGTATCAATGAGCAGGAGTACATGTGTTCCTATTAAAGTGGACGGTGAGTGTATAAGCTGTTATATGTTATATTAAGAAAATGCATTAGCTATACCGAATAATTCCATCCATTCTTAGATGCAAGTTAATTTGTAAGTCAACCAAGAACATGCCAAACGGATGTCCAGGGATACCCGAACACATTATTCCACTGGAATTGCCCTTAAATTATGTTCATTTTCATTTCCTAGGCAGTGAATGCTGGTCAAAATATAATATCTTTGAATAGCTCAACAATGAAACAATTATCGTTGAGCAATGCATTATAGCACAAGGTATCATCGATTAGCATAATAATGATGTGGCGCAAACTATTACTTACACACACACACTTAAAAGCAGACAGGCAGATACTTTTCTGATTTCAAATTTTCTCTGAAAACCAAACATGGGAAACAGAAAAGTAGTAACCCCAAAAAAACACAAAATTTACAGTTCTGCCGTCTGTCCTTTTGTGTGTTTTGTACTTTGATGGGACAATGTGTGCTTTGTCTACTTTTAGTTTTTCCTCTACAGGCATTTGAGGGAGAGAAAAAAAGGTTGATTAAATAAGTAAATGAATAAACAATCCACCTCGTTCGCATTCATTACATGCACAACTGTGCCTTCTTAATCACTGCTAATGACATCGGATGCATCTTTGAGGTGAGCTGAAACATATCAGCTCAAATGAAATATTTAAGACATATTTTAACAGCAAATAATCTGATGTGGGTGCCAAAAACTAAACCATATCCCTGCTAGCAGATTTCTACCGCCCACCCCTGCTCAGAGGTACTGAACAGATCCCACTTTGCCTCTCCTTTCACAATATTCTGGGTTCTATCATAAGTTTGAGCTCAACAGTTGCAACTATTAGTACTTGAGCTCCGGCTACAGACTCACAACAACAGCTTAAATTCAGAAACAGCATTCATCATTAGAAAACTCACGGCATGCCCTAGAGACCAGGTCCTAACCTGGGATATAAACCAATCAGCCATAACATTAAAACCACCTTGTGCAGCCAAAACAGCTCGGACCTATTGAGACATGGACCCCACAAGACCTCTGAAGGTGTGCTGTGGTATCTGGCACCAAGACATTAACAGCAGATCCTTTAAGTCCTGTAAGTTGTGAGGTGGGGCCTCCATAGATCGGACTTGTTTGTCCAGTACATCTCACAGATGCTCGATCGGATTGATATCTGGGGAATTTGGAGGCCAAGTCAACACCTTGAACTCTTTGTCATGTTCCTCAAACCATTCCTGAACCATTCTTGCAGTAGATCTTTATGCTTAGATCTTTATGCTTGCCCATTTTTCCTGCTTCCAACACATCAACTTCGAGAACTGACTGTACACTTCTTGCCTAATATATCCCACCCCTTGACAGGGGCCATTGTAACAAGATAATCAATGTTATTCACGTCACCAGTCAGTGGTTTTAATGTTATGGCTGATCGGTGTACATAAGGAAGTGATCTTTTAACAACAAAACTGCAGAAGAAATTCATAAAGTTTCCTATGATAAACACCTTTGGACATTAAAGCCCAGTGTTTTGGGTTAAAAATAAATGAGCAGGAAAAGAAAATCCTTACCCAAACAAAATGTGCTCATGTAAAAAATGTATTCTGTGCAATTAAGTATTTCTATATAAAATAAAGCTGTACAACCAGCTGTAGTGTGTAATATGCTGAAAAGTCTTATAGAAATATTATAACTAAAACACAATAAAATGCAAGTTCTATATGCACAACAAAACTGCACCCTTACTTTGTGTGTGAATTTTCTAATTGTCTAAATAGCACACATGCCAAATTCTTCATAAATGATCCATCAGATCACACATGCAAACCTCCTTGTAGTAAATCTCACAGATGCTTTAGGAATATATCACTAGCTGTAGATAACTAATTAGCAAGCTAACTAGCCAGCTATATACAAAACACTGTTATTACCTGGCAGGCTTCTTAACAAACCCGTTGATGGTATCTTCAGATATATATATATTAAAAAAAAACTATAATATGCAACTACAGCTAAATACAATCTCCAACTTCGTGCAAAGTATAAACAAACCTATCAGTGGATGCAGTCGTGTCTTTGTTGTCAAGCGGTCACGTGACATGAGTGTCACTACCGGAGGCTCTTAACAAACAAAAGGTCTTTATCGGACAAATTAGCTCTGTGTGTGTGTTTTTTTTTAGCTAATGAAATTTTAGTATCACGACTAAATATATAATGAGAATGTGTTTGTAATTCTGAATATAAAGTATAAAATATATGTTTTGTTCCGTTATTTCCGCCTTGTGTTTATCTCCCAAACAGCAGGTGGCGGTAGTGGGGTGTAGTGTACAGACGATGCATCATATTGACCCTTAGTTGCGCGGGAGAAGAAGTTCAGAGAGAGAGCGAGAGAGAGAGAGAGAGAGAGAGAAAGAAAGAAAATAAATAAAATAAAATAAAAAGAAAAGAAAAGAAAAGCAAAGAAAAGCAAAGCAAAGCCGTACACGCAAATTTATTGAAACGTTATTTATTCATTTAAAATTCAAACATTTATTTCTTTTCCCAGGTGTGTATCTGAGTATAACTCGTTAAAAATGACAAAGAAAGTGATCTTTAAGCGAGCTATTAGCTAGTTACTAACTAGTTAGCTAGCTGACTATTTGAACTAGCTAAAAGCTAGCATCCGTGTTATACATAGCTAGCCGCTAGTTGCTGCGTTCTTTGTAGTAGAAAGTTACGTTAACCAAAATAGTTGTTTTCGGTTGGGTTTTTGTGTATGTATTTTTCACATATAATCATTTTTTTGTTATCTTGACCGCGCGTATTTCTGTATATAATATGTACATCTGCTTTAGCCTCTTGTTATTCAGTCAGGCCTCTTTAGCTAGCTAACTTTGCTAATGTGCTTTGCAAATAAAATACGACTCAGCCGGGTGTTTTCGCGAGAGCCCACAGTCACATTGACTTTTTGTTAATCAGTCAACACGAATACAAATATTTGCTTTAATAATGTGTTGGAAACGGGTGATGTTGCTAGCTTTATTATTGAGATGATGTATGATTGCATCTGCAGGATTGAACACACCTGGATGTGGCTAAAGCTATGATCCTGTACTCATTACTCTCTGCTTCTTTTCCTGATAAATGTGATTCTCAGACAGAATGGCAGCAGACTGGTTGGGCAGCCTTGTTTCAATCAACTGTGGTCCAACTTTGGGAGTGTATCAAGGAGAAGTGTCCTCTGTTGATCAGGCCACTCAAACCATCTCCCTCAAACAACCGTTTCACAATGGCATCAAGTGTCCAGTGCCCGAGGTCACTTTCAGGTAGGGGCTCAGGTTCAAAATCCATGCTGTGAATTGGCTGTGTAACACAGTCGTGGTTCTGGGACGTTATCCTCTAGACTAAATATATTTCCTGCATCCTTCTGTGTGTTTACAGTGCCATGGATATCAAAGAGCTCAAAATCTTGGAAATCCGTAACTGCTCCAATGGAGTCACAAAGCGGAGTGTTCCTGAATCTGGCTCCTCCGTAACTGGTTACGCTGGACGCAAGGATAAAGGTGGAGGTAGCGGAGTCAATAGCGCTCCTGTAAACATGCCCAAAGCTGAGCCTAGGCTTCATGATGGAGGCATGTCTCCTTCACAGCACTACTCCAAGAGCTATGTAGAGCGCCATGTAGAGATGGTAGGCCAGAGTAAAGGCTTCAGACGAAGACACAACTCGTGTAAGTATATACAGGGACTGGTTGCACAAAGCCTTCTTTTATATAACTTTTTATACATACTTTGGAATGACCGTGTGATACTAATGCAAAACCTACAATACATCCGCAAGATGGACAGGACAACAGAACAATATTGGACAAATTATTGTCAAAATAAATCATTATAATTAATCAGGAGTTGTCAAAACGCCTTAAGCTAAGCTATCCCTCATGACATTCCAGTGAACAGAGTAGAATCTGACTTTACATGTTTCTGGCTTGGTGTAACTTATATGTGGTATATTACATATAGGCTTGTGGTATATTACACTTGTTAAAGAAATAAAGTATTCGTCAGAGAAACATGCGACTGTGTTTCACTTCTTCTCCTCTCCCCTTCCGAGTCAATCACAATTCCGTATCCCACAGCACCCTCAGGCAGTTTTTCATTGCGACAATACGACACAACAAGCCTGTATTGAGTTGCTTCACTGACGGAAGTGCTCAAATAAACATGCATGTTTTTGTTACTAAACAGATGTCTGAGCCGCATTTATTTATTTTTTTATATTTTGTTTTTCATTTATACATCATGTATGTATGTATGTATGTATGTATGTATGTATGTATGTATATGAAGCGCCTGTTTATTTTCCTTTCAGGGTCGTCCAGCAGTAGATTAGCAAATCAGGTCACTCCAAAGAAGAACGGCTCGAAGAATGGCCTGATGAAGAACAAAGATGATGAATGTTTTGGCGACGGCATTGACGATGTTCTAGACGAGGATTTTGACTTTGAGGGGAACTTGGCACTCTTCGACAAAGCTGCCGTCTTCTCGCAGATCGATTCATCAGACCGGAGAGGTAATGGTGCACGGACACGGGGGAATCCTGCAGAGCAGACACCCTCGCGTTACCGACATGACGAAAACATTCTGGAAGCCAAACCCGTTGTGTATAGACAGATCATAGTGCCTCAGTCTGGGGCAAAGGAATATAGCACTGGTAAGAATATGATTAATACTTCAAATTAATGACCATCCTGTTTTTTTAGAAGGTGATTGTAATTGGGTTATTTAATTCCATGCTTTAGAGTTTTTGTTCTACATCTTGTAAATAATTCACTGTTGTAGTGGTGTCATGGACCTTCTTTTGTGTTGCAAGATTCGGGGCTTGTTGTCCCCAGTATCTCGTACGAGTTGCACAAGCGCTTGCTGAGCGTGGCTGAGAATTACGGTCTCTCTCTGGAGCGTAGGCTGGAGATGACCGGTGTGTGTGCCAGTCAGATGGCTCTCACGCTGCTTGGAGGCCCAAACAGGTCAGTGTGTGATTTAACAGTATTGAAGGCTGTGTGGGGTTTTAATTATTTTTATCAAGATGCATCATTATAACTGCAGCAAACATTATATTTCAAATCTGCTTTTTTTTTGTTTGTGGTGGTTTTGTTCCAGAGCAATGTAGATCTCCTTTTGTGGAAAAACCAAGCACTACATTATTTATTCCCATTTCTTTTGCAGACTCACACCTAAAAATTTGCACCAGCGTCCAACGGTGGCTTTGCTGTGTGGGCCGCATGTACAGGGAGCTCAGGGAATCAGCTGCGGCCGCCACCTGGCCAACCATGAAGTGGAGGTCGTCCTCTTCCTCCCTAACTTTGTGAAAATGCTAGAAGCCATCACCAGTGAACTTGCACTGTTCGGCAAGACCGGAGGCAAACAGGTTTCCAGCGTCAAAGGTACTTTTGCGTCAAAGTCACACATTGCTAGTGCTGTACTTATAGTGCCCACTATAAAACTTGGCATTGAATCATATTCAGATGTAATTCAATGTTGTGATTCACAAATATTCAAATATATGATCTTTTTTTATGATTTGATCAAAGAAAATCAGCAGTATAATGCAAATCAAAAGAAAAGCTGTTATTTGGCAGGTTAAATCTAATTAAAGAGGTTAAAGCCTATACTAATGTTTATTTGTAATAGGAGCTCATCACAATTCAAATCATGCCTTTTCAAATCATGAACAAAACATTTAGTTAAACGCATTTCAATTTTACTGTTTTAAATTCGATATGTTGGTAGTTGGTGGTTTTCCACCAAGGTTGTGGTTTTCTACCAGCGTATATGCTAAATTCATTAAGGCCTGTCTTATCAGGTTGTCTGAATAGGTTTTTCCTACCTAGAGCATGATAACTAAAGATACTTTTATCTCCAGAATTATTGGCAACCTTTAGAAAATCAAGCAAACTCACACATGCAGTGAGTCATAGAATGATTTATAGTTTGGTATTAACTGCATAATAAGGACAATAAAAAGAATTTGTATTTCTTATTTTTATTATTAATTACTTTGTAATTCTGTAAATAGTTTAGCTGTATGGTGCATTCGGGAGTGTATTTGTACTGCACCTGATATTAAGACATTCTCACATCAGATTAGAAATGTAAAACGGATACAGATACGGTACGGATACGATAAAACTCAGCTGCAGCCAAAACAAGTTTTTTTTTGTGTTTGTTTTTAAGCGCGACCACAGTTCAGTCTCACTAATTGTCTTGTTGTTTTCAAATGGATGTAGTTAGTTGGAGCCTTTTAGTGAAGCAGTGTCCTCAGTAGGTGGAAGAAGTCGCCATGCTTTGAGGATTTAAAAATGGTAGAATATTTTATTTGAATAAACGTGTGAATATAACGAGTCTGAATTAGCCTCTTAATTGAGGTCTTCACAATTCAGGTTTATTGTTTTGGGATGCATTGTTTCATATATTCCATCATTTTAATGTAAAGTTTTGTCATTTTAAATGATCAAGTATCCCAGCCATGTTAATGCACTTGGTGGTAAGCTGCAATCTTTTCTCTGTGCTCTCAGATTTACCAGATACCCCAGTGGACCTGGTCATAAACTGTCTGGATTCTCATGAGAACACTTTCCTGAGGGAACAGCCGTGGTACCGTGCAGCGGCTGACTGGGCCAATCAGAATCGAGCCCCTGTGCTCAGTATAGATCCTCCAGTGAGCGGGCAGGAGCAAGCTGTGGAGGCAAAGTGGTCCCTCTGCTTGGGCCTCCCGCTCCCGCTGCCAGAGAGAGCGGGTCGAGTCTACCTGTGCGACATTGGCGTCCCTCGCCAAGTGTTTCAGGAGGTGGGCATCAAGTACCACTCGCCCTTTGGCTGCAAGTTTGTCATCCCACTGCACACATAAACATGCTGTAACCCAGACTGTAACAGGGTGTCAGGCACAGGGTCAGTGAGCCAAAACCTGCCTTAAATCCCAGGGTGATCAGATGTCAGTGTGAGCGAGCTCCTTCTGTTGTGGTTCTGATTCCAGCATCTTATTTCTGTTACATTCTTTAAAGCTATATTCAAGTCCTGGATGTTGAATTGGGGAAAATGGAAGAAGACTAGAGGAACACACCCAGCTTGCGGTTCTGCCTTCTGCGTGTTTACCGCGGAGCCAGCCTCTGACACTTTCTGCATTTTTATTTTGAATTGAATTTATCTTTAATTGATTCTTTATACTCTTTACAGACTAACGATGTGGTTTGAGCAGCGGGGCTCAGATCTGTTTGCACAAAGACGTGATATTTCATCTTATTACATGCTGTGTAAAGATGACATCAACGCAGAACCAGAACAATCCTGCTTGGGATTCGTTTATCCGAGTTAAACAGTCTATTTTGCTTGGATTCATTTCAATGCTCAATAGTTAAGTTATTTTGTATTGAGATGAATTCGTTCAATTTGCTTCTTCCTTGTCTGGAAAATAATTGTAGCATTTAGGGATTTAATTTGAATTTTTTTCAAGCTTGTGCCAAATGTGATCAAAGTCAACACTGATGTGCGGAGTCTAAAGGCCTTGCTGTATTTAAAGAGGTAATCAAAGCCTTGTTTGACTTTCTGTCGCCCAAGCAGGTAGGAAAACGTACTGAAAAATATTCTTTCATTTTTCTCTGAGTACCGTACAGGCTAATTTTATTTATTGGCCTGAATGACAGACAAACACCAACATTTTACATCACTTATTCAAACGGTTTATTTTTCTTACAAGAATTGTGCAGCAGTTTAGGTACTTTTTGTCTGATGCGACATTATTATAAGCTTATTTGGAAATGGATCTACACTTGTACTATATGACGTTGCACACTTTTATACAGGTTTCATGATGAACAGATATACAAACAACAAGAAGCTCTCCAATTCCAAGCTGTTTGTATTTGAAAGTTTAACACTTTCAGTTTTCATTTAAACTGAGTTGCGTCTTTAAAGAAAATCTACCATTTGGTTGCTTGAGAAAAGGAACTTTTGAAATTGTTCATTGTTAAACATTTGAACTGTGTCAGTCTTGTTGATTGAACAATATTGTTTTCGTCACCCTTATTAACTTTTGTAGAATATTTTTTTCTTGTTTTGTAATTTAATTTTTTTTTTTTTTTAATGGTTTTTGTTGTTTTTCTTTAGGCTAATTTTCATCATGTATTGTCATTGGAGAAAAATACAAATGGTTTGCATGTATACGGAGATATTTCCACAGTTTAATCTAATGTTACTCGAGTAGGAAGGTGTGGTGGTACTCGACATGCCACATTTGATACATGACAGTGAAGTATGATTTAAGGACACGCATGGGGAGTGCTTTTATTCTTCCCTCTGTCTCTCTTTCTATTTGCAATTTCATTATCTTTAAAGTTGCTTTATGGGAATTCCTGGATTGGCCACCTATTGTGAAATTTAGCAAAAATGTTACATGTTTGTGGACAATGGTAGAATGACAAGAAAATGTATATGAAGTACTTCTTTAATGGATGACAATAATAGTATATTGCATATCAAAGCCTATTCCCCTTCATAGCTGCACTCATCATTTGTTAAGTAGTGAATATTAGCTGTCTTTAAAATGAGGATGGTGTTTTAGATTACACTTTTCGTTTCTACAAAATCTAAAGCTAGAATCCTTACCTCTCCTAAGTTGGGAGGAAAATGTCAAGTATACAAAGGAAATTGCTGATGCTGTGTCTGTAGTTCTAGTAAAAGACCAGAAGGTGGTTATGTAAAAACATCGTACAAAGTGCCAAATGTGTCGCTGAGTCGAAATCTAGGCATTTATAATAGATCAGCTGCACTTGCACTATCTTTACTGAAGCGTACTGTATTAATTAGCTGAATGTCACTTAAAGCAGAGACACTTAAATCATAGCTATGAAAATGTCTAGCTTAGCTTTCAGCTGTTAATGAGTTGTCAGTCTTCTAGTTCTCTAATTTGCAGCAGTGCAGCCAACAGGGTTTGGAGTTTTGCCTTGTTGTCATTGACTTTTGAGATATTAAATCTTGAATGAACCTTGAATCTATGAGTGATTAGGCAAAGTATAATCAACGTTTGAGGACTACCATGTGTCTCAAGGCACTAGGCTCGCACAGCTGAGCAACTTGTATCTGCTCTTTAATGCAAGATATTCTGGTATAGTTTTCAGCATTATTAATTTTTTTTATTTGTTTCTTGCTTAAGTGCTTTGTAAGAAAGAATGGTAAAAACTGAAGCTTCCAAATATTCCTGAAGAATTTTTGTCAGACTTTGGTCAATTATTTGCAAAGACTTTGGTCATTTATTTGCATTTTATTAGGTTTTTTTCCCCCTCAATATTTAGAGTTTTTGAAACCTGAAATGAAGCTGGAATTGATGATGGTTAAAGGGTTCAGAGCTAATTTATATTGCAATAACTTGTTTTGTTCATTTTGATTTTGTTGTTCACCTCAAAACAGTTGACTTCGATTTACTCCAGCAGAGGGTTTTTTGTTTTTGTTTGTTTGTTTGTTTTTTGAAGCAGTAACAAGTGTGCATTATACCCTAAGCACTGACTTGAGCATATTGTGTGCAGATAAATGCACTTGTATCATTCCAGGAATGAGAGATTTAACTTAATTTCTTTCTAGAGAGATTTGTGAACTACATTTATTTCTGAAAACAGACCAAAAAAATTTGGTGTCCTTTTTTTTTTTTTTTTTTTTTTTTTTCTTTTCCCCCTGCAAAAAAAAACAAAACCTGATGTTTTTTTTCTGTGGTCATTTGCAGTTATCATAATTATTTTGTTTTATTTTTTGCTTCCCTGTATTGCAATGAGAGTGGGTGTTTAGTCCCCTAGCCATCTAAAGCCAACATTAGTTATAATGGGGCCTTGTTTTGTTTGTAGTCATGTTCACTGTTGAGATTTAGGGCTATTTAAAAAATGCAAAACATTTCCTGATGGGCTATCGGGGGGGCTATCCACTGTGTCTGAGAAGCTTGCAACAAAAATGACAATATTTTACTCTCCTGGTTCATTGTTTGGAACATAACACAATTGCAAAGTATGATTTAGTTTGTGACTACCGTGGCTTGGTTTGTGAAAGAACGACCTTATTTCCAAGTCACTGATGTATAACATCAATGTTTAGAAAATTTTGGGTGTCAATACATTATGGTTGACAAAATCCCTCAATTCTCTCAGTTGAAATGTTAAACTTGAGATTGAATGAATAAAGAAAGTATTGACTGCAGCTCGGTTGTAATATTATTGGTCATCCAAGCTACCTTTTTACGAAAGTTGGGGAACCCTTTTATAATTTTTTTTTTTTTTTTTTTTTTTTAAATATCATCAGAAGTCCTATAAGTAGACAAAGAGAACCCAATTAAACAAATGACACAAAAATTATACTTGGTCATTTATTTATTTAGGAAAGTGATCCAATATTACATATGAGTGGCAAAAGTATGTGAACCTCTAGGATTAGCAGTTATTTTGAAGGTGAAATTAGAGTCAGGTGTTTTCAATCAGTGGGGTGACGGGTGTGGAGTGAGGACCCTGTTTTATTTAAAGAACAGGGATCTATCAAAGTCTGATCTTCAAAACATGTTTGTAGAAGTATATCATGGCATGAATAAAGGAGATTTCTGAGGCCCACAGCAAAAGAGCCATTGATGCTCATCTGGCTGGAAAAGGTTACAAGTAGAGATGTATCGGCCAATAGTTGACATCGGCTGATTAAAGGCAATTTTTCACGCTATCGGCCGATAGTTTAAAAACATCCGATGATCAAGGACGATTATATCCTGTCAATCAAAAGCGGGCGGGAGAGCATAGCTTTCATTCTGTGTGTAAAGATGATGTCTCTTGTGTGGAATGATGACAAAACTGCAGTTTGTAAGCTCTGTAAAAAGCGGGAGTTTCGGCGTCAAGTCTAAACTTTTTTGCCACGCTGAATTAAAGCGCCAGTACACCGTTGAAAGATTTAAATGAAGATGAGTTGACAAAAAAGTATATTACACAGAAAATATATTTGTAGAGTAGTATATTTCATATCCAGTTAATGTTAATATATAAAAAAAAAAGTTGATATATATTACCAGTTTGATGTCAGTGATGAAGTAGAAATCCTTTTGTTTGTGGAGAGTGAATGTGAGACTAACAGGAGGTTTTTTAGAATTCAGTCAATGTTAATATGAATTAATAACATTCAATAAGTTAAAAAATCTTACTTTAATCTTCAGAATTTAGTTAATGTTAATTTGAGTAATGTGTTTTCTGTTTATGAGACCAGTTACTGTGAAACAACTTGCTGAAATGGAGAGAATAAAGTATTTATTTGCATTTCTTTTAGAATTGTGGAATCAATTATTAATTTAAAATAAGGCATAAACGGCAAAACTATCGGTTATCGTATCGCCGATATCACTCTGAATAATCAGTTATCTGTATAGGCTGAGAAATTTAGTATCGTGTATCTCCAGTTACAAGGTTACATGATAATTGGGTTCTCTTGGTTCAGTTTTAGTGTGAAAATCTGATGATGTTTTAGGTCATATTTATGCAGAGATATAGAAAATTCTATAAAACTTTCAAGCACCCTTGTGTAAGGACCATGCTGTCATGTAGGTGCATTTTAGCACTCAATCTTGCACTAAGTAAAAACATGATTTATTAATGCAATTGGACCAGGTTGTCCATGTAGGATTCCTTTATTGTATCTATTGATTCGAGCTATTCAATTCAAAGCTAACAACAAACTCCTAATTCCTCACAAGGTGGCGACGTTGGACCAGAATGCCATAGAGTTTGGATCTTGTATGGTCTGTCCTCAAAACTCTGAGCAGTTTAGTCCTCATTTCTAGCTCATGTTGTAGGTTTAGTAGGTAGCTTTACCAGAGCCCTTGAGTATTAGAAACTTTAGAGCAACTATGAGGCCAATACAGCAGTGTAATTAAGTAGACAGTCATATTACACCATGAAACAAATCCTGGGCATGCAATTTAGTTCCTTGTTCTTTCTGGCCTGCTTTTTAATTCATTAATATATTCATTATTCATATTCAATAACTGCTGTATCCTGGTCATGGTCACAGTGGATATGGAGTCAGTCCCTGGAACACTGGATGTGCTCAGTCCACTGCTGTTCACTCTGCTGACTCATGTTTGTGCATCAACGCACAGCTCGAATCACATCAAGTTCGCCAATGACACGACTGTGGTGGGTCTCATCAGCAAAAACAACGAGTCAGCATACAGAGAGGAGGTGCAGCAGCTAAAGGACTGGTGCAGAGCCAACAACCTGTCTCTGAATGTGGACAAAACAAAAGAGATGGTTGTTTCGATCAGGAGAGCACGGCTCTCTGCTGAACAATGACTGCTCCTCCGTGGAGATTGTCAAGAGCACCAAATTCCTTGGTGTTCACCTGGCAGAGAACCTCACCTGGTCCCTCAACACCAGCTCCATAACTAAGAAAGCCCAGCAGCGCCTCTACTTTCTGTGAAGGCTGAAGAAAGCCCATCTCTCACCCCTCATCCTCACCACATTCTACAAAGGAACTATTGAGAGCATCCTGAGAAGCTGCATCACTGTCTGGTTTGGAAATTGTACCACATCGGATCGCAAGGCCCTGCAGCGGTGAGTGTGGACAGCTGAGAAGATCATCAGGGTCTCTCTTCCCTCGATCATAGACATTTACACCACGCGCTGCATCCGCAAATCACCAGCATTGTGGAGGACCCGACACACCCCTCACACAAACTCTTCACCCTCCTGCCATCTGGAAAAAGGTACCAAAGCATTCGGGCCCTCACGGCCAGACTGTGTAACAGCTTCTTCCCCCAAGCCATCAGACTCCTCAATACTCATTCACTGGACTGACACACACTCATACTGAACTGAACCCGATCCCACTCCCCTTAACATTTTTGCACATTTTTGTACTGGCAAGTTGTATTTTTGCTGCTACTGTACTTAAAAAAAAAAAAAAAAACCATTATGTTCAATTTCTTTTCACCACTATCCTCTTTTCCTGGCTGTTACCATAATAACTGCTATGTCCACATATGGTATAAGCTTATCTGCTGAATACTGTCAGAGTATGTTAGGTTTATATTCACAGCATTTATCTATCTATCTATCTATCTATCTATCTATCTATCTATCTATCTATGTATGTATTTATTTAATTATATACTTTCTTAAATTATATTGTTATTCTTTTGCACTACCTGTTATATTGGACACTTCCATACTAGAACTGTGTACTGGTCGGTGCTACACTGTCACTGTGCCCATTGTCCTGCTTTACTAGTTACTGTACTGTCTTGTGGTGTGAAGTGGTCAGTGGGGACACAATCAAAATGGCTTGGAG
>JANDJT010000217.1:16985224-16999695 GCA_024331685.1 Stegophilus panzeri
ATATATATATATATATATATATGTATGTGTGTGTGTGTGTGTGTGTGTGTGTCTGTGTATATATTAGTGTATAAATTGTGATTGTGACAATAAATCTAAATCTGATTTCAGACCTAAAACACTTGGGTAATTTAAATGGGTAACTTGGGGTAATTTGATTTAAGAAACAGGAGGAACAGTAGTAGAAATGTATCAGTGTCAAGTTGGTCATGGAAAATAAAAAAATAAAAAAAATAAATTAAAAAAATTGTGGTGATCTTTGAGGTTCCTTTGTGTCTTACCTCCCAGAAACATGCTTGCAGGTTAATTGGCTTCTCTAAACTGTCCCTAGGTGTGAATGTGTATTCCACTGTGACCCTGACCAGGATAAAGCACTTACTGAAAATGAATAAATTATGTTGACGATGACAATAATTAGAAATTTGCACAACAGTAATTGTTGTGCATGTTAAATATCTTGAGACATATAATCATTTTCTAGGCATGCTCTTCTAATCCTCAGAAGAAAGCTCTATTTCTTATAGCAAAGCATATTTTATTTAAATAATGTTGTGCGTAATTTAAGGCCGGTCCGTATCCTGAGTTTTATTAAGTCTCATACTTGCCTGAATTTTCTATTAATGCATTGCACATTTTCACATATATAAACATCTAAACATGAATGCTATTGTCTCAAATTTGCTGTTAATGTTAGGAGTACCAATGTCAGGAAAAATGCCTCCTTTGTTATTAAAATATTATGGAACATATACAAAAATTCCCACCAGTCAAATGGGCAATTATTCAAATGCTTCTCTTCTTCTGGTGTCAAAAATAGGCCTAGTGTGGTTGGGGTTTTTTTGTTGTTTTTTTGGAACTGATTTGAATTATTGAACAAGAGATGGATTTAGTCGTGCTGGCCTCAGAAGGTCACTTCCTCCTTCTCGGCACAGTGCGCACACTCTGACCTCGCTGGCACTCCGGCAAGTTCCAGTCAAATCCCACAGCCTGCACCATCCCACACAGTCAGCCGTGTTATTACACATCGGCTTTGTACCGATAACGTGCAGTGGTCTTAAGGATAGTATTGATATTGTAATACCAGCACCAGTGTTTTGATTGGTAACCAAAGGCACTCCTTTTGTAAGACTGATCGTATTAGATGCAAGTCATAGTTTGATCTTTACAGTTTGACCACAGAGTTTTTGTTTTTTATTGGTCCAGAGAAATCTAAATGTGTTTAGATGCTCAGCCCTGTTATTTGTGGTTTCCCCTGCTCTCAACTATTTTTTTTTTATTTTTTATTTTTTTTTTATTTGCTCAGCCTCCTTTCCTTCATGACTAGAAACATACTGTGGTGAAATGGTCTTTATTTAGGCTTTTATGAGCCCAGATTGTGGTGTTTACAATAGTGCAAACCTGTCACTTTGCTTACTGTGTCCATACAGCACGAACGTAGCTACCTTTCAAGCATGCAGTGGTTTAGAAAACAGGCCTGGCTTTGATGCTTTCATTGCTTGCAGCAGCTCCGGCGTGCTTCACTTGCACATGGCCTCTTGATAAAGTCTTCAGTTGAAATCCACCCTGGTAGGCAGAGTGTAAACAGGATGAATGTTGCATTTGGTGTGCGTCCCCCAGGCCTTTCACTTTGGCAGTTGCCTTCTCGCAAGCACACGCTGCTTCCACAGTGAAAGAACTGTTCAGAAGGCCGAAAGTCAGTGTGGCTGTAAACAAGCCGTCACGCTGCATCAGCGGGACACACTCACTCATGTCGAGCCTGTGATGTGCCATGCACACACTTAATTAAGATGCAAACAGAATGACGTGACGTTTTAGAGTTTACTCAAATGTTGCATCAGCAGAATGAAAGCAACAGTATTGGAAGAGTACGGCTTGCAGGAACGCATCTTCAAAGTGGAAGCTGCACCACGCTAATTGCACTTCCACAGCCCATATATATGATGCAAAATCATCAAGCACAGAGCAACTGGACTGCCTAAACTCCAGATGCAATGAATCATTTACAAATTCATTACAGATTTGACAAGTTTTAGTTCTGGAATGGTACTGAAGCGATGAACACTGTTCTTCCAATAGATATGTTAGGGACGGTGGTGCTGAAGATCACTGTCTAATAGTCGCTCCAGAATCGTCCATAAATGTTGCTGTTTGATTATGGTGAAGGCCAAAGGATGTGATTTAACATCATTGTTATCCTCATCAAACAATTCAGTGAACCCTTATGCCCTGCACATGGGAGCAGAGTCCTCCTGAAAGGGACCACTCTAATCAGGATAGAAAGGTTTCATTACGGGATAAAGGTGATCAGTCAGAGGAACTTTTATTGATTGCAGTGATGCTCATCTCAAACATGACAAGTGGAGCCAGACCATGCTAGCAAGATCACCCACACAGTTTAAAAGAGCCATCAGGTTTTTGCTTTGTTTTTTAAAATTTGTCAGCAGCTTGTAGATGATTTATTAGCAAGCAACATGACTAATTGTAGCCTCAATGAAAACTGCATCCTTGTCAAATGAATGTTGCCAATGTGGGGGAAAAAACCTGGAAAAAATAATGCATGATGACTTACATGCTCCACCCATGGCCCATAAAGTTTCTCATTTTTATTGTACACTTTTCTGGCCACAAGCTTCAGAATCTTGAAGGTTGCACTCATTTCTGTTTGTTTATATATGCACCAGCTTTTGAACCCAAAATGTTGGCTGATTGAATGTCAGATAAATAGCTTATTTCTCTAAAAGTAAGTTGTTGTAGTCTACATTTAGTGATGTGAAGTACCAGCCTGTAGTGAAAGCTTGTCAGACTAGCCAAACCTTCCTGTCATTGCTTTGCCTATCTAGTTTAAAGTGCCCTTATTATGCTATAGATATAAACGTGCCTAACTTTGTGTTAGAGGTCTTGTGCAATAGGTTTACATGCATCCAAGGTCAAAAAACACTTTTAATTTTCTCATAATTTACATTGCAGCATCACCTCTTTTTCTCAGTCATAAATGACTCGTTCAAGGATCCGTTCACTCTAAACTCCTCCTTTCAGAGCAGACTAGGCTCTCTGAAAGGTCAGATGTCCCAGTCTGTTGTGATTGGTTTACCTCATACAGCGCGTGTCGGAAAGGAAACGCCCACTATCATATCAAAGTTTATCCGTTATAATGTTGGTTTGCCTTTGCCCGAGTCCGATAGTGATACGTTGGAAGATAAACCCGAACCACCATTGTAAGCAGGAGGAGAACAAGACGTTTCTCAGTGGTAAGTTTATATGTAGTTTGGCAATAACGGGAGTTAGCCGGTTAGCAGAGGCTAACAGGCTAAAAGCTGTGCACTGGCTGCACACGTATACAACACAAAACTACAGCCAATGAAGACCAGAGGTGGGTTTTTTTGTTACCAAATTACATTAGTTAGTACAGGAACTTAGTCTGGAATTACAGTGTCCTGCGCTTTTGATTTTTGAAACTTTGCAGACTTTTTACATTCACAAACAGCTCTATAACACACTACATGAAAGGTAATATCTGAAAAAGCAAAATAGGGGCACTTTAAAACTCTTTAGATCCAGCACTGGGCACAACTATCTGTTAGCTGTAGTTGTATAGGAATGTGTAACACCAAGTCTGCAGCATCACGATGAATGGCTCTCAGTGTACTTGTATTGCACACACTTTGATTGTTTTTGGAGCTTTCATATCTTATTTACCATGATTTCTCTGGTCTCGAATGCCCAGAGTATTCTCGTATCAGTTCGCAATGCGTGAGTTCTGTCATATTTGAAGCGCATTAAATCGCTAACAAAGACAGTTATGAGTCAACATCAGTCCTAGTGTTATTGCCCAGCTGTTTGCAGCTGTTTTGCTGAGCTCAAGTCCCTGAAAGACAAACATCTGTATCTACTCAGGGTGGAGTTAGGTTGGCCAACTCTCCTGTGTCTTTTTTGTGTCAGCTGTCTTTTACACACACAGACAACACAAACCCACATTGCTTCCTTGCATGTTATTACAAACCCAGCTCTCTTCCATAGATGCTGCTTTTTTTTTTTTTTTTTTTGTTTTTTTTTTTTTTTTTTTTTTTTTTTTTTTTTTTTTTTTAGTTCCTGGAATCCTTTCGTTTTGACATTTTTAGCTACTTTTCGCCAACATTTTGCCGGCTGCTTGCTGGATTACTTGTTGTGCTGACGAAGTCCGGAGTCTGCACATCAAACTGAGCTGGATGAGCTACTTTTGCCAGGGTGAAGTGTGATCAGAGGGCCCCCTGCTCTGTGAGAGTATAGCAGAGTGAAGCAGAGGCAGAGGAATGGAGAAGTTGAATGGGAATAATTACTGGGGCGAAGGACATGCTGTGGGCTCAAACTGCACATCTTCCTTCCAGCTTCTAGTTCTGCTGCACAAAGCCCACATCATTTCAGCCTTGCATGTTTGACTTCCTTTTAACTACTTTAACTTCACTTCAGTTGTGCCCGATTCAAAACGTGTGTATTTCATAAAAGGCTTAGTATTTAAATGCATATTATTATGCAAATATTTTTATACAGCACATACTGAACAAACATTGTATAGTAGTAGTCCTATACAATTATACATACAACAGGTGAAAGAAAATCACAAAAAAGCAGTATCATGCTTGTATCATAAACCTTTTTTTATTAGGGGTGATATGACAAAAAAATCACTTCATGATTCTCAAAGGCATATGCTTTTCATATGTTGCAATAATGAAAACCTGGTCAATGATTTATATTATAAGATGTACAAAAATGTTTTTTTTAAATCTCAAAAACAGTTTAAATGTTTTTTACGATGTTACATCAAATCAGCTGCCTCCAGTCAGTTTGTAATCAAATTGTTTAAAAACATAACTATATTTCAGAAAAGTGTATAATTACACAATTTTCCATGATTTACTCGATATTATATCATATAGCCCAGCCCAATACCAACTGTACATTGTGTTTAATATTACAGACATTTTGCAATTCATTTACCATCCAAGATCCACATAAAACCTTTATGCATTTCCTACATTTTTTTTTTTTAAATTTTTTTTTTATTTAAAAACCCTCTTGCACTTGGTTCAGTTTTATTTATTTATCCAGTCATTTTTTTTTTTTTTAGTTCGGTTTTGCATTTATTACTCTGCCCTGGGGCCACATAATCATATCCATATGCATCTTTATACACTTTTCTATTTCATTCCCTCTAGCACACTGGATTGTTTATTTATTTACCCACAATCATGTATTGTATCTGGAATTTAGTTTTATATTTTTATGCCTCAGTCACTGAATGGGGGAGGCATTATGTTTTCAGGTCAGTTGTTTGTCTGTCTGAGATTCCCGTTAGCAAGATATTTCTAGCACGAGTACTTGAATATTTGAGGAATTTAAATGGAAACCTGCAGATGAACTGATTAGATTTTGGGATTGCTCTAAACAGGACCGAGGTCACAGCAAAGTCAAATGTCTGGCTATAGTTTGTCTTCAGTAGCTTCCTGGTGATGGGGGCATCTCCATCAGCACTGCTGGTGCTGAGATCGACTTGTTTGCTCTACTTGTCTTCTTTCCCAAATAATGCTCTTAATGTTCTCACTATTTTAAATCCAGCAAGAGAAAAACTAAACTTTATATTATTCAGTCCTTCCAGGATTTTTCGATCACAGAAATGAATGCAAAATCATAGAAACTCTCCAATATTCAGAGGCGCTTGCAAAGACTTGTCATGTGACCTCATCACAACACGCATTCAGCCAATGCCCTCTTCGATTCACATGCGTCAAACATGAGTACAGCTAAAAGGTCTCATTTACCAACAAACATCACTGCGAAAGACCGTGCAAAACAACTTTGTGCAATTGCGATTTCGCCAATTCAAATAATTTTCCGCAAAAACACACAAACCAAAAGTTTTTAAGTTGCTTCACAAATGTTGAGAAAACCTGCACCAAAATCAAGCCTTTTTGGGCGCAACGATCACAAAAAAAAACCGCACTGAAATCCTGTACGGCTTGATTAGTGCCATTTAGAAATCGTTACCCATTTAGATTTGTAATGCTTTTGGGGCGTATACTTCGGTTGATACGTAAGAAAATTAATAGTTTAAAAAAAAAAAAAAAAAAAAACTGTTAAATTAAAATACACCATAAATGACATTCCTCTTATTCAGACCTATTTTCATTCATCAAGCAACACACAAATGCTCAAAAAGGTTAGTAAATGAATTTCAATAGATTTATGTAAAGCGACTAGATCATAATTTTTGCCTTTGAAATATATAAATCTTTATATTTTTAATAGTGTTCAAACTAAATTACAAATGAAAATGATTCTGACTCGAGTGAAAAGAAGGCTTGAGCTGATGATTAATTCTACAATACTATGCAGTTATACTTGTACATACATGTAGATGTTGTTATGCAGGTTTCAAAATATTTTGTCTATCTTTTGCTTTTAATTTTCATTCCTCAGTAGTTTTGAAGTTTAAACAAGTTTAAAGGAACTTTTTTTTTTTTTTTTCCCTCCGGAAAGCAATCCTATAACTTTGTTCACTGACTGGAAAAATTTGCAAACCTCAGCTCTGACCCCTTTGACTAAAGGTAATTTTTTTTAAAATCCAGTGTTGTGATAATGTTTTAAAAGTATATTATGTGATGTCTCGGTCTGCATGTCTAAGGCTTTCTACTCACCATTTGTTTAATAATCCCACTGCTTTGCATACAAATGCAATTTTTCCCAGAACGTTCAGAGACATAGCTGTTTCTCATGCTGCGCATATGGCTGTGAGTAAATACCTCCTAATCCTTAGCGTTTCTCTCTGAGCACCTGCCACTGAATCATGAATGTGTTTTCTGAAGCAAAACAGATCTCCAGTCTCGTCAAGTTTAACGAGTTGAACTGCAAGTAGTAGTTCTCATGATGTGCAGGCTGAAGACCGCTGTAACATCTGCCCTGCCTGCTGTTTTCTTCTAAGCCCATGACTTACTGCTTTAGTATTTGAGGTTTATGATTGATTGATGAATTTGCTAGAGGTTTGAAAAGGGTTTATTTATGATGTTGTATTGGTTATTTTACTGAGCCTTTTGAAAATTTCTAGATGTGGCGCTTACAGAAGTGAAAGTCTGTAGACTGGCTTCTCCCTTGTGTGGCATTTATAAGATGATAAAGGTTTGCAATATTTCAATTTTTTCCCCATATATAGTGTAAATTCTGTAGTCTAAGGGGTGGAGAAATAATAAATACATTAGCTACCACCTATAGGATTTCGCTTTTTCATGAGTTTTTCATGATTATTGTGGCCAAAAATGCTTGATTTTTCTGCAGCTTTTTTTTCCCAAAATTTGTGATGCAATTTGCGGAAAACTGCTTGAATTGGAGAAATTTCAATTGCACCTCGTGTTCGACGCACGTGAATTGAAGAGGGCTTTGGTTGAATGCCTGTTGTGATGTCACGTCTTGGCCTAAAAGTGCGGAACATCTTCGGTAACTTTGGGAAAATTGCAAGCTCCTCCGAATATTGCGGAGTTTCACTGATTTTTGGGTTCGTCTCTGCGATTGCAAAATCCTGGCGGGACTGATTAGCTAGCACTTAAAAGCTATGATTTGCTACTAATCCCATGTTTCAGTAATTGACATTAATTGCCTAGGCTACACAATGACTGTTTACATAACTTCAATATTCCTGTCATGGAAACGGCAGAATTTGATTCCCTGATTCAGATTATGACAGTATTTTGATTCCCCAAATTCTGATTCTCTCCTGTGAAATATGCCTGTTTTAATGAGAAATTTGTTGCATGGAAAGACCTTTTTCAGAAAATCCACTGACAGGAGATGTATGCGCATGCTCGGTTCGCAAGGAATTGTGGGTGCTAACAGATACTTAGGCTAATTATTTAGGAATGGAAACTCTGGGAAACGTACAACATCCATGTATACAGGGATACATTCTGATGTGTACTTCAGAATGTATACATTCTGATGCCTGTACGCATATAAAGATTGTATTTGGAATATGGCTGCAACCCGAATATAGACCTTAAACGGAATTTGATGTGCATGTAAACACAGTCACTGGTAGCTAATTTAAGGTCATAACATATTTCAAACTAGTTAAGTGAATTAATACAGACATATGATGATTATCTTCTTCAGCAGGTCATTGGCCAGTGTTTTGAGTGTGAGATTTGGTGTTTGTTTGGTGTCCTCACATTGTATGTAAAATGTATTACTCGAGTCTGTATACAGTGCTCGCAACTAATATTGGCACCCTTAGTAAACATGAGCAAAGAAGGGTGTGAAAAATTCTTTATTGTTTAATGTTTTGATCTTTTGTTAAAAGAATTCACAAAAATACTCTGCTCTTGTGGATATCAAACAATTGCAAGCACAACATGGGTTTATCAAAAAAAAAAAAAAAAACATTGTTAAATGTAGGTATGCAACAATTATTGGCACCCCTATGAATTCATATGAGAGAAATATATTCTCATTGATAATTTATTTTAGTACACCTGGGTGAGTAGGAACAGGAACTTGTTCAACCATGACTTCCTGTTTCACAGGGGTGTAAATATGATGTAACACATAAGCCAAATTCCCTATATAGGAATATAGCTGTGATGTGCGGCAAAAGGTTGTTGAGCTTCTCAAAATGGGAAGTGGCTTTAAGAAAATTACACAAGCATTGAAAATGCATATTTCCAGCATCAGGGCAATAATTAAGAAGTTGCAGTCAACTGGAACTGTTATGAATCAACCTGGAACTGGATGTGTGTCTATATTCTCTCAACGCACTGTGAAGAGGATGGTTCGAGTGGCCAAAAAATCTCCAAAGATCACAGCTGGAGAATTGCAGAAGTGAGTTGTGTCTTGGGGTCAGAAAATCTCCAAAACTACAATCCGAAGTTACCTACATCACCACAAGTTGTTTGGAAGGGTTAGGGTTGGGGAAAAAAGAAAAAAAAGCCTTGACTCTCATCCAGAAACAAATTCAAGTGTCTTCAGTTTGCCAGACACTACTGGAACTTCAAATGGGATCGGGGTCTATGGTCAGATGAAACCAAAATAGAGCTTTTTCGGCAGTAAACACCAGAGATGGTTTTGGTGCACATAGAGAGGTTTATGGAAAAGTACCTCATGCCCATGGTTAAATAAGGTGGTGGCTCTTTAATATTTTGGGGCTGTTTTTCTGCCAGAGGACCTGAACACTTTGTTAGGATACATGGCATCATGGACTATCAAATATCTACAGATATTAAATGAAAACCTTACTGCCTCTGCCAGAAAGCTTAAAGTGGGCCATGGTTGGATCTTCCAGCAGGACAATGATTCAAAATATACATCAAAATCAACACAAAAATGGTTTACTGACCACAAAATCAAGGTCCTGCCTTGACCATCCCAGTCCCCTGACCTGAACCCAGTCCCAGTCCCCTGACCTGAACCCCATAGAAAACCTGTGGGGTGAACTGAAGAGGAGAGTCCACCCAGTATATATATCTGAACATAGTGAACATTCAGGAGAAGAAAAGAAATTTCCCTTTTATTTTCTATTGTTTATAGACCATTGGATTTGTGTTCCTCTCTGCAGTGTGTAGGCATTATCTGGACCGTTACCCGGCTGATGTAGACCTGTTCTGGGAGGTCGAGGGTGTCGGTGGCCCCTACCAGAGGACCAGAGTGGCTTATAAACTCAGCTGTAGACCACTGAGCGGTAAATACTCTGATTAAAGCCATCTGTTCAGCTTTTTAGTTTTACAGTCAGATTAGTCATTTGCACCTACTAAAGGTGCAACTGTTGGCCTAAACATCTTCAAATACAAAAGGTTACTATTTAGAAACCAACCAATTAGAAACCAGTATTTCTTGGCGGGGGGGGGAAAGAATATGACCAATTACCTACATTACTGGACTGAATAAACCAAACCATTTAGCCCCTCTGGTAAATCAGTCTTTAAATCAAAGAGTTCATAGAAAAGCAGACAAAAACAGAAACGTAAAGTTATAACTGCTATATATTTTATGGGCATGGGATTTAATTTAGTCATTCATCTTAGATAGTTACCAAATAGCAAACCCTAGCTCGTTAGCAAGTTCATTTAAATTATTAGATTTAGCTAATAACCTTAACAGACCTGTCTTTTTAATCCTCCAAACATGTCTCCACGGAAACGTATGATTATTCCTAGCTATCACCAGCAGCTTTATTGGTAAGGTGATTTGGTAAAGCTTCTTAAACACCTGATTCAACAAAATAATGCCTTCCTAATTAGCTGACACGTTCAAAACTAGCAAAACACTAAACTGTAGACTGCACAAAGTCTAGAACTGTGGTTGAGAATATTATCCTACACGCTAACGGTGTGGATTCTTGCCACTCCTCCGTATAGACAGGAATAGCTTCAGGTTTTTTGTTTTTTTTTGTCGCTTCAGTTCAGCGCAAATATGACATGAGTAGTTGATTGATACAAGCATAATTGCGTTATGATTTGATTACATGAATATTTGACTTGTTAATGGTTAACGGTGACTTGTATGCTTTGTAATGTAGTAGATACTCATAAAGATGGCCATGGAGAGGATCATGGGCAAAATGGAGATATTATGGAGGACGAGGTGGAGGAATCAGAGGAGACCTGTCTTAACATCACCGTATGTTTTGTTTTAAAAACTAATTCTGCCATTTTAGACCATTGACCAGTGGTTTGTAATGCTAATGGCTCAAACCAATAACTAAAATATTCTTGTACACATTTGAATAATGAACCTAATATTTGAGTAGTTGGATTATGTTCATAAACTGAATCTATGTTGAGGCGGTCCATGTCATTTTATATTACAATTAAAGGGGTCCCTAGCTGCAAAAAAAATTCGAGAATCCCCGATTTTACAGTATTAATGTTAACTAAAAGGATGCCGCAGGAATACAAGGATTAATGTGAATCTACCGAAAAACAAGTGACGGAATATAAAGATCAATAAACCGACCTAGAGATGTTATGAGCCGTCTTTATGAATATACATACATTTTTATTTAGCATGTTGCAACTCACCTTGTCCATTTGTTTTCCCACAGGAGGAAGTTATCGTCGTCAACAAGCATCGTAAAGTCACGGAAGGTATGTAGATTTCCAAGGAGTACAGTGGTTTGCATAAGTATGTACCCCTTAAACATTTTGTAGAGTTCCAGCCTGGAACCGAAATGGAATTTATTTGGGATTTCACATCACAAAGCAACACAAAACAGCCCAAAATTACTGAAGTGTTCACTTGGGGTGTAAAGGATACATCAACTCCGCTGATATCTACAGCGTTCGAGAACGAGGCTGCGGAAGGCAGATATTTTAGCTGACTTTGGAGCTCTATTTCCGGTTAAAATGACACCTCAGGAGCGCAGTATGATTCATTCGATCGTGTTCCCACAGATTGGAGAATTTGTTCATTCTATCAAATTTTTTGGGAGAATTTATGCACTTATTTATTTATGTTGAAGATATGATGAACCTGTAGTACATTTTGTATGGAATATTAAATATCTCGCATCAATTTTTCACTTATTTAGTTTCATTCATACAAAAATGAATATTGTTTTGCGTTGTTTGCATGGAGTCATTTCTCTTCATGCAAATTTTGTTCAAAGATTTATACAGAGAATCGCAAAGTGAATCGTGAAGCCTGTATTGTGAATCGAATCGAATGGGGACCGGAGTGTATCGTTACACCCCTCGTATTCACCCCTTGGTTGCGTCTCTGACTACCAGGTCACTGACTTTAAGTGCATTTCAGTTTCAGGTCGTTACACTACAAAATGTGAGAAAGTTCAATGGCTGTGTGTACGTGGACACTGCACATGTTTGTATGAATCTTTAAATCTCTCTCTTTCCGAAGAGATAGACACGCCAATCTCCACACGCACCCGGAGCAGTGAGCACAGGCGGAAGAAGCGCGTTCGGGTCGACGATGAGGCACAGGGGGTGGATAGCCAGCCGGAGAAAATCACCAGGTCTCTAACACTCATCTTTACAAAAACAGGAGGCAGCTCCATCCTCTCCTCTTTCTGTCCATCTTTTCTTTCAAGGTCTTTTCAGGGTCAGGAATTTTGCTGAATTGGTATTTTCTTTCTAATACTGGCCAAGCTAAAATAAAACAGAAATGAGACACGAGATTAATCATTTTATTTTTCAATAAAATGCAGCGGACGTGCACGTTAATTAACAAATTATATTGTGATATATGTATACATGAGCTTCTCTGCCTCAGCAGAGATCAATACCTGTGCACATCCACTCCGCAGTATGACATGGACAAAAAGGCCATGCATGGCTACAGCCTTAATAATACAGAATTATTGACACCCTTGGTAAACATGGGAATATCTTTGTGGTTAATAAGCTTAAC
This sequence comes from Stegophilus panzeri, assembly GCA_024331685.1. NCBI lineage: Eukaryota > Metazoa > Chordata > Actinopteri > Siluriformes > Trichomycteridae > Stegophilus > Stegophilus panzeri. The sequence continues at coordinate 16,997,609 of JANDJT010000217.1, forward strand.
CTCACACTGAAAATATGAGGAAAAAAAATTTATTAAACCACAAATATTGTCACCTTTAGAAATTCTTCTAAACAAAATGCAACTTAAGCATGCTCCCATTTAAATGTACATTTTTAAAGTTGATTTTAAGTGTTTAGGAACTTTGTCGTTATCCATGACTTCCTTTTTCACTGGGGTACGAATATGAGGTAACGGCGAGGCCAAATTCCGTTAGTCTTTCGGCAACTTGGGGAAGATTAGAGAATATACAAATGAAATGAGACAAAAAAGTGTGTTGATATTCATAGATTAGGCGATGCCTGAAATACCGGTATACACTGTTATGGCAGTAATTAAGAAGTTTGCAACAAATCTCGAAGCCTCGAAGGGAATCGAAGCATATTTTGCCACCACATCCAGTCAGGAGGATGATTAGAGAGGCAGATTTTTTCCCCCATGGATCACAGCTAGAGTTCTGCAGGAAATGAGGTCACCAAGTTTCCATATCTACAGTTAGACGCCACCTCCATGCCGACAAACTACTTGGAAGGCCTGCCAGAAAAAAGCCTTTTCTTTCATCTAACCCAGGGGTGCAAAACATACCCGTCTTGATGATGCCATGTAGCCCGTAGGCCAAGTAACGGAAATATAATGCAGTAATGTTATAGAAATGTAAAGAATTAGCCACACACAGATGCAGTTGTTTATATGTCCACTAGAGGTCCTCTTGTTGGAGTCCTTAAGCTATACCTGCCTAATGAGCTAATGATTACTTGTAATCTTCGGGTGTTTCCAACGTAACGTGAAAACGCAGGTATGTGAAAAATGTCTCTCTCAAAGAAACGGAAGGTGGTATAAATAAGTTCAATTTGAACTGTTCTGATTGTTCTCGGCCCGCCTAAGGTGGTGTTTATCCAATGTGGCCCCCTACCCCAACTGACTTCATCACCCCTGATCCAACCACTAATATAAGTGTGTGTAGTTTGCAAGACACTATAACAACCACGAATGAACAGAATGAACTGTTGGGTATTGTGGAGGATCTATAATGCTGTTTGGCCGGTTTTTGTAGAATAAATTTACTTCTATTAAAGGTTAAATTGATCACATTTTCACGGTGAGAGTAAGCTAATTAACCACAAAGACACGTTTTCATAAACTTTTTTCCTTTTTTCCCCAAACCTGTCTTTACCAAGGGTGCCAATAATTCTGGAGCTGACTCTGCTGGAATGCACTGCCAGTTTAAGTCATCATTTTCCTAATGTGTGTTTTGTGTGTTATTAGAGAAATTCAACATAGACCTTCTCCTCTAGGAGTGTTAAAGACAAATGAGTAGAAAGTTATCCTAGAGTGAGAGCAAGCGTGGATTAGTTTATTAGTTTGTTTCGAGTGTGCAGGTGAGTGATGAAGATCAGTGTTGTGAGATCTGTGGTTCTGAACGGTATGAATGTGTGATTACAGGATGGAGATGGCAGAAGAAGAGAAGAAGGAATTCGTCCCTGCTGATGGTGGGGTAGTTGGATCAGCGCCTGAGGCTCCTACAGAGACACTGGTACCAGTGAGACACGCACACACGTACATGGCTTTTCGTTCTCTAATAGCCAGAAGGTCAGTTGAAGATTGAAAAAGTGTTACTTGGTCTTTATCTAATCTTCAGCTGTCCAGTTTTGGTGAGCCTGTGCCCGCTGTAGCATCATATTCTTGTTCTTGGCTGATGTGTAACCCGTCAGTCTCAGCGTTTCATGTGTCGTGCATTCTGAGATGCTTTTCTGCTCATCACGGTTGTGATTGGTTGGGAGTGGTTATTTGACTTACCATAACATTCCTGTCAGTTCAAACCTGTCTGGCCATTCTCCTCTGACCTCCTTCATCAACAAGGTGTTTCCACCTACAGAACTTCTGCTCACTGGGTGATTTAAAATGATTTTTTTTTTTGGTTTGTTTGTTTTTCGCATCTTTTTATGTGAAATCGTGAGACATTAGCGTGAAAGTCCCCCGGAGATCTGACGTCACTGATGGTGCCAGGCAGGCTAGTTTGAGTATTTCAATCATGCCATAGTTTTAAGTTTACACACCCCCCCCCCCCCCCCCCCCCCCCCCCCCCCTTT
>JANDJT010000217.1:16999795-17011083 GCA_024331685.1 Stegophilus panzeri
ATAATTTTAATTTCAAGGTGTTTTCATGCGATTGCATCATGGTTTTTCCCCTCTGCAGCGACGTCCGTGTGTCTCTGACAGTGATTATCTTTTTGGGTTAAAGTGCTTTCAGACACTGATAACTTTTTAACAGCTTAAAGGAAAAATCCACCCCGAACGACTCACGTGTCAATATTTATAACCAGCATGAGATCTTCAGTGGCATTACTGTTGAGTTGACATTTTGAGTTTCAGACTATTTTCACTTTTGGTTTAACGGATTTCTGCCTTATCCACAACGGCTTTCAGCTACACGCTCACACTGCTGCCAGTGAGATTTATGCCCTTACTTCATCTCTACCTGAACAGAGTGATGCAGCGGAACTTTAGTCCTAATTTAGTCTAGCTCTCTCAACTCCTCATCTGTACACTCGGATCAGGTTCTAAATCTTAAAACTCCGAAATGAACACCACCGGGCTCATCTCGTATATCGGTAACTAGCCAAACCGAATTGCATCCTGGGACTTTGAGTCCAGTGTTGTTACTAATGTCTCCACTACATCGACAGTGGATTTCTCATTATTTTGACGTTGTACTTCGCTGGAAAACGGTGAGTGAGAAAAGAAGCTCCTTGGTTTTTTTTGGGTGAAAACAAGGAAACCCGACCTATCGTATCGTAACCAATGAGTTCGCACTACAATCTCTAAACACATGACCAATAGAAACATGTATTTCAATCTCAATATGTGATTAAATGTGTTTTCTTTAAGCGTCGTGTCTCATGCGAACATGGAGTTAGATGTAGAATGTCGTGCGCACGCCGTAAAGCATCTTGATGTGTATCTGACTGAGGTTTCACGCGTTCGCTCTTAATGACTGAACGTATGTGTAAGTATGTCCTTTCTTACTGTAGTGGAACGTCACAGATGGTGAAGTGGTAATCGGAGCCGAGAGATTTGTCATTCGAGCCTGAAAAGCAGCTGAAGCTCCTGTTAAACAGGCCTCCTGTTCTCATCACTGACAGTAGCACTAAGAGATGAGTTGTTCTCATGAGGAGACCCAGATTGTTGCTTAAATTTCACTAGGAACACGAATTGAGGAATAAATCAGGTTTGAGAAATTTCGTCGTTTTAAAAAAAAAAAAAAAAAAACACACACAAAAAAAACTTCTCTTTGACAAAAAGACAGTGCTTATTGTATGCTTTAAATTTTGCATAATTGTGTGTTGTGTTGTTGTTTTTGTAAAGTTTCCTGTGATATTAGATACGTGATGTTACACAGCAAAGAAACTATACACGGGTGACATTAAAGGAAAACCTGCAACTGAGCGTGCAACCTTCCAGGTTCTGAAGCTTGTGGCCAAAAAAGTGTACAATAAGTGTCAGACACTCAGGGTGGGTGAAGCATCGTTTTTCTTTAAATCAGTCAATTTGTTTTGGTGCTTCGCCTCAGCAAATCTGCTATTTTTAAGAGCCGTCTTTTTTCTCTTTTCCCTGTGCCGTCTTTTCTGAGACCTGACGACGCATTTTAGCCAGCTGGCTACTAACTGTCTGATCTTTCGACTCTTCTGAAATATCAAGTCTCCCTTCAGGCCTGACGGTGTGTGTCCTATCTTTTAATGATTCATGCTGTTCCTGTCCAGGAGATGTAAAATTAGGCCATCGGAACAGCAGAGGAAGAGTCTGTTTTTAAAGGGAAGTGGCTTATATGCTCTAACTGTAAAGGCTGCTGTGTACAGGAGCTGCGGTTGGCGCCTCAGGCCCACACCCATCCCATAATGTTCATCGTGCAGTAACGACAAGAACGTTGCTCTGAGCAACACAGGAAGTGAGCTCATATTGTAAAACTCGTAGCAACACACAATAACTAACTATAGCTGTGGACACGTTTGTGATGTGGTTTGTGTTTTTGGGATGGATATATGAAATTTCAGCTCACAAGTCTCTAGAATTCAAAATATAGCTGTAAAAATTTGTGCTGTATTAAATTTTTTTATTATTATTTCATTTGTTTTAGTAATTTGTAAATGCTTCTTGTGATATTAGACGTATATCTCTTCTGTAAAGCTGTATAGTTACTATTGTCTGTCTGTGTCTGTCTCTTTGCCTTTGTATGTCTATGCGTGTGTGGTGTGTGTGGTTGGTTTTTTTTTTTTTTTTTTTTTTTTTTTTTTTTTCTTTCCCCCCCTCACTGTCTCTCTCTGCATCCTTGTTTCTGTGTCTCTCTGTAGATGTGTCTCTCTCTCTCTTTTGTGTCTCTGAGAGTTTCTCTGTGTGCGTGCATGCCAAAAAACTTACTAATCCATTTTTGCCTAATTAGTATGACAGAGAAACAGTAAGTAACTTCCAGAAAGTAGGCCTCAGTGCAGTGAAAACAGGAAGTATAGTCAGGGCTCCATGACATTAACTGTGAACAGGAAGTGCTGGCTGAAATTTGAAGGGCATTTTTACCAGTGATGTGCTGTATCGACTGTTAAAGTCTTCTTATCTACGTCATCAGTGTTTTTCTGATGAATTTTATTAAAGGGGAACAGGCCAATATTTTATTTTGATTTCAGAAAAAGTTTTCCTTGCCCAACTCTCTTTTTGGTTCGTCCTGTGGCGCAGCCGCAGAAGCCAGATGTGTTTGTCTGGTAGAAGTGGGGTTTTTTTTGTTTTTTTTTTGTTGTTTTTTTTTTTTGTTTGTTTTTTGTTTGTTTGGTTCCTAACCCCACCCCCCCTCCCCCCACCTTTTATAGTAAGTGATACGTGTGATGATGATGATGATGATGATGACGACGATGATGGCGAGTGCGGTTGTAGACAGTGCTGATCCTCCTACACTTTGCACCCGTGTTTAAAATCACACTAGATGCTGTGCTTCGTGACACTCTGTGCTCTGCTCGTACAAGCCCCAGTTCCTGTCTGAGGCATCGGAAAATCTGCAGCCGACACTTCCTCTTCGAAAGTGTTTGTGCTTCCTGTTATTAAGCTGCTTAGCTTATATGCTCGTTCACTTCTGAACGATTGGTTGGTTTGATCGGTTGATTCTGGTTGGCACTTGGCGGCTTCAAACAAGTCTAGAGCGTCATTTATTTTAATTTTTTTTGTATTTGAATCTGGATTGAAGTATCTCACAACCTTACACAGTGCAATGAGGCTGTGATTAAAGGGGTCATGCTGGTAGGTTGTCATTTCGCAGGTCTTCTCATTCCTGCAGCAAGCATTTGTCCTGGTTTCATAGTACTTTTGTAGCATTTTATATCTGTGTGGTTTATATTTTAAAATCGAATCATTCTGTTTGTAGGTTCTGGACGCACTTGATGGTGGATGGTGTAGCTTCAGCGCTGATGGTGTTTCTCAACCTGCTGGGACACTGAGAGGATATTCTCCTTCCCTCTCTCCCTCTTTCCTTCTGTCCTTTCATCCACTTCAGTATGTCTGCCATACAGGTGAGAGCGAAAACAAGCTAGTGGGAATGGAATGAATTAGTGAGTTGCTTAGCATAGATCTTGCTAAATAAGCATTAGCTGCTGCATTCAGTGACATGCTGGGTGTCATTTTAGATGTGTGTAATTTTATTTTTTATTGATGTATTCAGTGTTGAATATAATTTAACACTGAGATCTTTTTCTAGTCTTAGAAGATTTTGTGGTTTAGAGCTGTGTAACTATAGCTTTTTTTTTTTGTTTGTTTGTTTGTTTGTTTGATACTGCATTACCTTGTTACATTGAACAGCGATTTTATTTACATTAATAAATAGAAATGGCACTGATTTCAGTACCGAGGATTGGTATCAAGTCCAAACTAAAAACAAAATGGTGGATCGGATATTGGAGAAATAAAGAATGAATCAGATTCGATCCTTTAACAAATTGAAAAAAGTTAACTGGAAATGTTTACATGTAAATAGACTTGATTGTATTTTTTTTTTTCTTCTTTTCGTAATGATAGATTTGAATTATATTTATACTTTATGGTATATTTATTATATGTTAAATGTAAGTAATTTTTGTGTGAAAGCAGATTTGTGTCCTTTTTTTGTCCAGTTTTGTGAAAGCAGTTATCTCCTGTGTGTGTGTGTGTGTGTGTGTGTGTGTGTGTGTGTGTGTGTGTGTGTAAAAAAAAAAAAAAAAAAAAAAAAAAAAAAATTTTCCCAGCACTTCAGTTAAAATTAATAATTTAAAAGTTTAATTTGAAACTTTTTAAAGAAAAAAAGATATGGGATGGGCATCGGTTGGTAATCCTTGTTTCAGTATATCTACGTTTAAGATCTACGTTTAAGCCAGTCTTGAGTTAAAAAATCTCCAAGATGGCGGTTGAGAATGTTTAAAGCAGTGTAGAAAACCAAAATAGTGATGTATGATTAAAATACAATAGTGCAGGTCTGTGTGAAATGGTTTGTGTCCACTGACTGAGCAACATTGCATCATCTCTCCCCTCATTAGACGATCTGGCCTCCAGGCACGGAGTGTGTGGCCAGGTACAACTTCCCTGGCACGACTGACCAGGATCTGCCCCTGTGTAAAGGAGATGTCCTCACCATTATAGGAGTCACTAAGGTGAGTGTCATTACAATTTCTGTCTGTGTGACAGAATATTAACGCTCCTGACACCACTGCGTTCTCAGTGTCCTCCCCATAGGTGTCTCTGAGTAAATCTCACAGAAATGGCGTTTGTTAATTTTTTAATTTTTTTATTTATTTATTTATTAACAGGACCCAAACTGGTACAAAGCCAAAAACACAGTGGGACGAGAGGGGACCATTCCGGCAAACTACGTCCAGAAGCGAGAAGGGGTGAAGTCTGGCGGGAAACTCAGCCTCATGCCGTAAGGACCTGTACATTATATTTCATGAGAACGAATTTCAAATTCTTAAATGTGCATATGTGTATATATAATAAAAAATCTCAGGCAAAAATATTAGCAAGAGGCAATCTATACTGTGGTTATATAAAAAAAAAAAATATATATATATATATATATATATTATATATATTTTTTTTTTAATGAGATGCTGAGGTTTATAATTATAATGCTATTACCTTCACCTTCTGTGGTTTGTAAAATAGGAATGTATAGGGTAATGCTCCTGCTAATGTTAGGGATTATCGAAGGAATTTTTTAACTCACAAAAAACATGTATTTGTCTTGCTATATTTTTATTTTTGTAAAGACTCAATATAAGATATAATCACAACAACAAAAGAAAAGTAAAATATCTGTATGTGAGGACATTACATCAGGCCATGTTTAACATCAAAATTACAAATCATGGTTTTGTAGTGTTTGTGTGAGAGATGCTTTGAGAGTGTGTGAAAGTGAGCGCGAGAGAGAGCTTGTTGAATATAGCTAGTCATGCAGGAGAATACAGACACACCGCATTTATCATGGACCAGCTATATTTGACACATGCATTCGTGATATCATCGATGTCCTCTTACTATAGTCATGCTCATGACACGTCTTCCTGATAGCGTGTCCAGCACTCACGCTTGCTGCCTCATTTAAATCAGCGCTCGGCGGTTTAATAGGAGGACAAAGCAGGCAATGTAATAAATAACCCTGCTCAGGTTAATCCGGGAAATGAAAAAAAAAAAACAGCCACTCGAATTTCTGATATGCAAAGCTGCACATGAATATCGAGATGGCAGTTCATCGGGAAGAGTACCACTGTCATTCTTCAATTACTGCCTGTCGTTACACCATGGCAGCCTGTGCCAACCTCATCTACTCCAAAGATGTCGATATATGAACCCTTTCAAAACAATGTATGTTGCACAGTTTGTTTATATTTCAATCGTGATAATAACTTCCACAAATGATTACATTTGTTTGCTGTTTCTTCAGGTTTTTTGCACAAAGATGTTGAGTTTTGGGGTTTCTCAATAAAAAGCTACAATTTTTGTTGTTTGTTTGTTTAATTAACTTTTAAGAGAAAGTGATGCAATGCTTAATAACTGCTGTGACGTAAGTGATAATAGGACAAACGTGTTTTGCAGACGTTCCACAACATTAATTGTAACTATAAATGGATAAAAAGTATGATGTCTCGTACATTTTTTAAAAATGTTTTTACAACATAGAATTGTTGGCAAATATTCTGTAGTAAACTTTGGTAAAAGTTTGGGACAATATTGGAAAATAATTCTTTAAGTAATCAGCTGCTATATTGATGTAGATAGAGCTGACTTTACTTTTTATTTTTTATTTTTTTTATTTTATAAATTAGATTTAGAACATTAATTTATGAGCTTCTCCTTTAGTAAAGAATAACACACACACATAATCCATGCGGAGGAGATTGGACATGAAGTGCAGTTCCATTAGCAACCCCCCAAAGTGCATTATTTTCATATAACAAGTGAAGTGTTATTTCTCTTACACTGCAGCGATTTTTTTCCCAACGTTTACATTTTTACCGCCTTAATGAACGATATATAGCCCTCTTTAACGGTCTATAGTCACATTTAATGTCATGGAACGTTCGGAAGACAAGTTAGTTCCTGTTATTTCTTGTGTTCTAAGAAAGAAATTACATTACCTCTTTCTCTCTCTCTCTCTCTCTCTCTCTATCTCGAAGTTGTGAGACAGCATAAAAAACAGAAAGCATGAACTCCTCTGTTCTAAAGACTTTCCCACACCAGGAAAATGTACAAAGCACTATGATCATTACAAAGTGCCGACATTCAAGACTCCTTCCTTAAATGTCATGTAAAAGTCTCCTAACTACATCAATGATTATAAATCTAAAAAAAAAAAATAAAAAATTACATGGACTGTCTGCTATACAAGTCCCTGTGAGTAAGCTGTTACTGTAAAAACAATAGCATATTAGAAAGTGCGCATTAATATTAACTTATTGTTCATGTTACAGCTGAAACTACTGAAACGGAGTCGTGCTATTGTTTATATAGAATTATACCATGGTCTGTCTGACTACTCAATTCTGATTGGCTGGAAGGTGTGCGTTCAAACTGTATAACATACAGGTAGTTCCAGTCAGTTTAATCACTGTTCTAAATTAATGCACTGCCATTAAACAAGCAGCATACAGTAGTTAAATTCACAGCTTCATTATTAGTAAAGATGTGGCACAGACAAAGTTTATTCTCTCACTCACTCACTCACACACACACACAATCTCTCTCTTTCTCTAATAACAATTTATTATAATTCTGTGTATGATTTAGAGCGGGCAGAATTCTAGATCTAATGACCCGTATATAAAATTTCTAACCAAAATTAGCCATTATTTTTATCCTTTCAGTCAAATTTTGCGCTGCAGACATTAGTGACAGCTTTAACTTGTCAGTGCTGGCAAGTGACCACGTTATAAGCGGATAATCGTTAATGCACTCTGCTTTGTGTCAGGTGGTTCTTTGCCTCCACGTCGTGCATTAAAATCATGTAACGCATACCTAGCCGCAGATTATCCCGTACTTAATCCACACCCTCTGACCAATCACGCCGTGGTATAATACGTTTTAACTGTCTAACCAGTTACATCCTCTTTATCTATTTTTAGGTTCCAGTCATGTTTATACTGGATACAGCATTTAAAGAGCTAATTTATTCATGTGACTATCGTATTTTAATACAAAGAATATGAATTTCAAAGGACTTCTCATTTACTTCTAATTTTGAAGGTTTCCAGTGTAATTATGTACATTTTTATTTATTATTATTATTATTATATTTTATTTTTTTTGCCATAGAATTTTTATTGGAAAATCGCATTTTACATAACACCCCATCCAACAACCCTTACCATACCCGGCCCCGACAAAATAATAAGAGCCAAAACCAAAAGAAAGGGGGAAACAAACAAAAAAAAAACAACAACAAACAAGCAATAAATAAATAAATAAATAAAACGTTTATGTACATTTTTAAATAATAAAACAGTTTTGTTCCTTTGCTTGCTGAATATTTGTGATTGATAATTGTAATTTAGTATTGACCAAAATAACTGTGATCACCATTTTATTCGTCACACTGTCCCCACTGACCTTTATACACTTTTTATATGCAAGTTTTAACTACTTCGATGCAGCAGATTATGTGAACAAATTTCGTTCTTTTCTCCTCAGCGCTCAGGTTTATGTTCGAGGATCAGATTCAGTGGAAATTGTGAAACACAGATTGCATGGTTCTGATGCCAGAGTCTCCGCAAAAGCGTCCGACGCTGTGCTCCTTTTGGAACCTTGTAATTTGTCTTTTCTTGTCCTGAGCTTTAGCTTTACTGTGTGTGTCTGTGTGTTTATGTCTTGGGGATCAAATGTCACCATAGGGAAAGGAATATATGACAGTTTCGACCTTGTGGGGAAGTTTGGCTGGTACCCATTAGAAAATTAGGTTGGTTTTTTTTTTTTTGTTGTTGTTTTTTTGTTTTTTTACAAAAGCTGAAGCTTTTATTTAAAATAAAAATTAAAAAAACTAAACGAGCCAAAAGGTTTCATTTTGTTTACTGAGGTTAAGCTGAGGGTTACATTTAGGTGCAGCATTAGATAGCTATATTAATAATTGTCAGTGGAAGGTCCTCACAGGGTTAGCTAGACAAACGTGTGCTGTTTCAACAACGATGTGTCCCTTAACCTTTTAAATGTTATTCTGTATACAATGACTGTAAGATCTTAAAGCAGTATTAGGATTTTAGAATAAAGTAGTTGCATTATCTAGTGTGTTCAGGTTTTTTAAATAGGGTTGGGCCAGTCAGAAGAACTAGATCACCATATAAATTGCATTTTTACCAATAATAATAATAATAATAATAATAATGTTTAATGAATTCTGGACTTTGGCCTGAAAATTCAGGAAGCAGTTTCTTTAAAAGTGTGCTGCTATAATATAAATATGTAAAATCTTAATCATGATTATCAGCAGCAGCTCATAACAATAGGTTTTGGTGGGACAGGATAACATTAATAACGACAGTTTCCAATAAAATGGTCAACAGGCATCGAGTGAATTATGCGTTACCCTGTAATATGCAATTGGAAGTCAAGGACATGCAGTCATTTAGCATACAGTCTAGCAGTTCATTATGAAGGGTTTTATACAATACTTTCAGCTGTGTTCAAGGTTTTAGCATCTCAAAAACCACACAAAAGACCTGAAACTGGCCCAAACAATTGGACTTTGGGAAAAGGGAGATATTTCTCACTCCAAATCGTTGCAACAAATCTTAGATTTAATTCAGATTTTTCTGATTTAAACAAAATCTTGGCAGGTGCAGAGGATTTTTATACTAGCTCAATCTAACACCCAGGTTATTAATGGTGTGTCTGCTGCTCCTCCTCCACTGAAAAGCAAGTGTGGGGGCGGAGTGATTCTTGATCCAGTGGGCTTTTAGAAGTGCTAGGTGTAGTTCCCATTTTTGACCACTAAGTGCTAGAATAACTGTGGAGAAATGAGCAGACATCAAGGAAGGTGAGCAAATCATCAGAACATCAGCTTATAGCTATCAAATAGTGACACTTTAAAAACAAAAACAAAAAAACAAAGGTAGTCCTTCAAAAGGTAATTAGGATGTAAACTGAGTTTAAAATGAATGGTGTTGTGAAATAAGGACTTTATAAAGATTAACATTTGATAAACAGTTGGTGTAAATGTTGGTGCTCTGCCACACCTGCCCCTATGAACAAGACACCACTGATTATTTAGCTCCAGTATCCCAATTTTTCTTAGTGGTTAGCGCGTTTGCCTCATACATCTATGGTTGGGGGTTCGAATCCGCCTCTGTCCTATGTGTGCGCGTGTGGAGTCCTTCCCTTTGGGGGTTTCCATCAGGGACTCTGGTTTCCTCACCCAGTCCAAAGACATGCGATGTAGGCTGATTGGCATTTCTGCAATTGTCCGTAGTGTGTGAATGCGTGTGTGTGATTGTGCCCGACGATGTGTTGGCATCCCGTCCAGGGTGTCCCCCACCTTGTGCCCCGAGTCCCCGTGGATAAGCTCTAGGCTCCTCGTGACCCTGTGTAGGATAAGCGGTATGGAAAATGGATGGATGGAATTCTTTTTTTTTTTTTTTTTTTTGGGGTACAATTATTATTTTTATTTTTATTTATTTTATTTTTTTTAAAGTCAACAGAAATCAGCCTTTTTATGCACATTTTATAAACTTTGAATAAAAATAAGTCTGCTTCCTCTACACAGGTGATTTTCCTTTTACATTCTAAATAGAAGCATAATTAGACTCAAAATAAATACACAAATAAAGCTTGCCACCACAGTTAGACTGGACAAGGAGCACTTTTGATTTGACCCGAAGTCAGTTGAAGCCAATCTCAAATGTTCCCACTTACTTGAACTAAGCTCACCAACATTGCAATAGATTATGCTTAATAATTGAAGAAAACAAAAACTATACTCACTATAAAAATATAATTGTGTATCCTTAGTGTACAATAAATACTAATATATATATAATACACACACACACTGAATGTAGCCCAGTGCTGGCCATGTACTGAGTTGTGAGCATGTATTTTGTGCTGCCTTCCTCAGATGGTTCCACGGTAAGATAACACGTGATCAAGCTGAGAGACTGCTCTACCCACCTGAGATGGGGCTGTTCCTGGTGCGTGAGAGCACCAACTACCCCGGAGACTACACGCTGTGTGTGAGCTCTGAGGGCAAAGTGGAGCATTACCGCATCATCTACCACAATGGGAAACTCACCATCGACGAGGAGGCGTACTTCGAGAACCTCATGCAGCTCGTCGAGGTGAGGATTGTTTTGGCGTTGCTGTTTGGATTTCAGTGGAGATTTTTATTTATTAAAAAAAACATTTTTTTATAAAGCTCTCTTTTTATAGTAAATATAAATCAGTGACTCTTGCTGTATAACTGTGAACATGTGCTAGCAATGTATCTTGGCACTTCACTGTCAAGGTAGCAAACTGATATTGGGCCAACAGATTTTTAGCCACCTTTAAAAGCAGCGTTGGCTGATTAACCCCAAAACAGACATTGAACAAATGTCTATTTGTTCAATGGGAAGAATACCACTGGTGCAGTTTTGTTCAAGAAGGGCTGACATAGCCTCCCAAAATAGACATTTGGCTACTTTGTTGCCTGTCAAACATCACTGTTTTACAAAAGAAAACCTGCTTTAATGTAAAATGTTATAAAAAAAATACAGAACATTAAGGTAGGTGATCATTGTAAACATCTAATCTGCCAATTTATGTTCTCTAGCTTTAATTCTTTGTTCACTTACAGTATCTCACAAAAGTGAGTACACCCCGCACATTTTTGTAAATATTTGATTATATCTTTTAATGTGACAACACTGAAGAAATGACACTTTGCTACAATGTAAAGT
>JANDJT010000217.1:17011183-17023912 GCA_024331685.1 Stegophilus panzeri
TGCAGCTCAGTGTCAGGGTCTTGGCAATCTTCTTATAGCCTAGGCCATCTTTATGTAGAGCAACAATTCTTTTTTTTTCAGATCAGTGTCACAATGGGAACCCAATGTCACAATTGCATTCTTATGACACTAATGTTGGCTTTGTGGCCCAAATATGCAGTTACTCTGAATGGTTAGATTGTGGTATCTACATGTATACAGCAAAAAAAAAAAAAAGTGTATGAAATTCATCTAGCAATGAATACTAAGTTAAACAACAAACAAATCTTGAATCAAGTTTGAATCAACATGCAGCAGTTTAATACAGAATAGTGTTTCTTTTTTGAGGTAAACATGTCGACAGTCTTTCACACATGTACTTGTCAGTATCAGAAAATAGAGAGGTGGTCAAAAAGCTGTGTTTGAGCTGTTAACATGAAGACAGTAACTTTAAATGATTTGCGGCACTTTTGTGACACAAAAGAACCTTTGCCCATTTTTTGTCCCGGAGTGTGCCAGAAAGACTCCCTAGATTATGTACAGGACAATCATATTTTCAAGGTTTCCCCAAAAACTATATAAAAATGGTGAATTAAAAGTTGTCAAAACATGTGATTGGGCCAACAGATTTTGAGCCACCTTTAACCTGTTTGATCATTGAATTAAGTTGTTTGAATCACATTATAATTAATATATAACTTACTTTGTTGGCATACATACATTATCTAATGTTCCCCAAATAGGACTGTGAGTAATCTGATTTGTTCTTGCTGAATTCCAAATATGGCTTAGTTTGGTTTCGACAAACTATATGCAAAACGTTTGTTTGTTTTGTTTGTTTGTTTGTTTGTTTGTTGTTTTTTTTTTTTTTTTTTTTTTGTTGTTGTTGTTGTTTTTGGCCACATGATGGCCACAGACAGGCTCAAAATAGCCAAAACAGGAAGCAGCCCACATCAGACATAGCCACTGAGGCAGCGAGAACTTCAGTGTTAAGCATCAGGAAACACGCACATACTTACAGGTCTTCACAGCACTTTAACTTTGAACTTTTGCTTGATCAGTGTGTACATTGCTTCATATGCTGCTGAGACTATTTTGCCTCCAAATGTCCTCCAAAAGTGCTAATCTCTGAGCTTTGAGCTCGGCTCCATGTTGCACTGTGCGTAGTTGAGCTAAAACACAGTAGGGGAGAAACCTCATCACTTTAAGGTGACGAGCATTTCAACTGCTTCTTTACATTTTATGTACAAGTTACTTATCTGTACTATTTCCTTACTGACGGGGACGATCTGTCTGTGTGGTGCATGCTGATTTACTGATTGTTTATAAGTTTGGACGAGGTGCTGAGTAGTGGTTTGGTGACGCATTTGAACTCGGCTCTTGCATCCTGCTCTCTTTCTTCTCTCTAAACCCAACTATAATTGCATTCTATTCTGTTTGTTTATAAACAGGTGCATCTCAAAAAAGTAGAATATCGTAGAAAAGTTTTTTGGTTTTTTTCCCCCTTTTAATTTAATTAAAAAAGTGGAACTTTCATATATTCTAGATTCAGTACACATATTGGCATCCTTCCGTCTTCAGGACACGATGGTGTAGCATCCGTTTCGGGTCAATTTATTTGCACCTTCTCGAGTGGCTGTACAAGCCAACTCATGAATGGCAGTCCCAGTTGCAGTTGCCGCAGACAAATTGAGTTGCACGCTGTGGCTGAAATTGCCGCGCCTTTCTCCTGTCTCTCTTGTCAGCAAGGTGCTTAAACCTGTCCTTCTCCGCTTTATTCATTACACATAAAGTGAAATATTTAAAGCCTTTTTTGTGCTCTGATTAATACGGCTTACAGTTCATGGAAATCAAAAATCCCGTATCTCAAAATATTCAAATAAAGAATTTATATTACAGAAATGTCGGCCTTCTGATTGTTGGCTTTTTTCATATATTTTTTTTTTGACCAGCAAATCATCTTCGAAACAGTGCCAATTAATCAAGTTGATATACTTGAACAATCCCACAAGGACAGCTAGCTTTTTCAATCATTTATTCAACAGAATTATCAATAGATGTGATATTCTTCAGTGGAAAAAGTAAGTACACCCTTTGGCCTCAGAAGCTAGTATTGCCCCCTTTAGCAGAAAAAACTTCTTGTAGTCATTTTGCATAATTGTCCACCAGGCTTGCTGGAATTTTTGACCACTCTTCCATGCAATATTCTTTCAGTTGCAAGATGTTTGAGGGTTTTCTTGCATGTACTGCCTGTTTCAGATCCCCCACAACATTCCAATGGTATTCAAATCCAGGCTTTGACTAGGCCATTCCTTAAACCTCCATTTCTTCTTTGTGAGCCATTCCTTGGTGGAGTTGCTATTGTGCTTAGGACCATTATCCTGTTGAAAGGTTCAACTTTCAGACAGATGGCCTCATGTTATCTTCAAGCACTCTTTGATATGATACAGAATTCATACTTGAATTAATGAATGCAAGCTGTCCAGTCTCTGAGGCAGTGAAGCAACCCCAAACCATAACATTTCCACCACCATGCTTCACAGCTTTTCAGGAGAAGCACCTCATACCAACTGTCTTTGGTCTGTGCGAAACATGTCTGCTGTTACTGTGGCCAAACAACTCTATCTTTGATTCATCTGTCCAGAGCACATTATTCATAAAGGCCTGGTCTTTACCTGTATGCTCATTGGCAAACTGTAGTCTTGCAAAGGCTTTTTCCTGGCACGCCTTCCATGCAGGTCAAATTTGTGATTCAATCTCTTTCTTATTCTAGAAGCATGTACTTTGACACAAACAGTTGCAAGATTTAGTGATGAAGCAGATCCTGTGATGAAATTTTGGGGTTTTTGGAGAACTTTTTTTTTTTTTTTTTTTTTTTTTTTTTTTTTGCATCTGACTGTCTGCTCTTGGGCTGAATTTGCTGGGATGGCCAGTCCTGGACAAATTGGCAGTCGTTTGAAATCTGTGCCATCTGTAGATTATTTTCCCTACAGTGGAATGATGTATTTCAAATAATTTGGAGATCTTTTTAAACCCCTTGCATCCACACCCTTTTTTCTGAAGGCCTTATAGAACTCTTTAGATCTTGGCATGATGACACCACACGCCTCAATAGCAAAGGGAACACCAGACACTAGATATGAGAGGGGTATAAATAAGACTGTTTCCACCTGCACTCCCTAAGCAGGTTCTAATCACTGGCACCCAGTCTTCAACACCTGATTCTAATTTTATGGCTTTTAAGGTGTGATAAATGTAGGAGTGTACTTGATATTTTTCATGTCATTGATCTGTTTTTTTAAAAAAATTTTTTTTTTTTTATTGACTCTCCATTAGTCTTAAATAGATGGCTATAGAAATGAGTGACTGTTTTTGCTTTCAGTTTGAATTACAGCACTGGTTATTCTGTCCTCATTCTGCTCAGTAAGACCCATTAGCTGAGACAGGAGATGACGGTAAAATGATACTTTATTGATCTGAGCATCCTGGTTCAAATGTATATCATCCAGCAGTATGTTTAAAGATGGCACAGGCTTGATGGCAACCAAGGTTACATTGCTGAGGAGTTTAGGGATAGTCTGACTTATTTAGCCATCACTAATGCATCACTGGTGTGATCATGGAACTGTGTGCGTCCTATCCTGGGCATCGTGTGTGTGTGTGTGTTTGTGTGTGTGTGTGATTTGTTTTTGATGGTGTGCCAATGAATCACTCTCTCTCTCACGTACATGGCTTTGCCTCACCTGTTGCCTGCACTTCAGTTCCTGGAAAAGTTGATGAAAAGGAAGTGACAAAGAGGAAGATCACACATTTAAGAGGCACGATTGTTGCAGTTCTGTTGCAAGGGTTATTTAATCTTCTGTTCCATCGTGCAAAGATCTTTGACACCAAGATTGTGAGAGTATTCTGCATGTTTTGAATGTGCGTGTTTTCAGGATACAGGTTTATGCTTTACTGTTGTAGCCTGCATGCATACAGTGGGGTCCAAATGTTTGAGAGCACTAGTGAAGATGCTTTTATTTTGCATTCTTTTCTAATTGAATACAACAATTGTCATTACAAATTTTATTATTGACAACAAAAGCAGAATCTCTGAAATATTTACCCGAGTTTCAAAGTTTCTTAGTATTTGGTACAGTTGAGGCCATACATTTACATACGCTTGCATAATCTGCAAAACGTTAATAATTAAAAATAATTATTATTTTGTCTTCTGGGAAACATGTAAATATCTTATGTAGCTTCTGAAGGGCAGTACTAAATGAAAAAATAAGATCTTTAAACAAAATAATAACAATTTACACGATAATCATGTTGAAAATTACTAAATAAAAAACTAAATCATTAACATTTTGCAGATTCTGCAAGGCATGTATAAACTTACGACCTCAACTGTGTGTCCTCTTTAATGACTGTGTGCACGCAAGCTGGCATGGACTGCATGCGTTTGTGCAAAACCTTTGTGCAATTTTAAATCAAATTCATGGAGTGTCGTCTGAACACATGCTTCAATAGAAGAGATTAGGCATGAGGAAAATCTGACCTTTAGTACAAAGCAGTTAACATGGTCAATATAGCCAGGTCCAGCTTCAGCGCCAGCTTTAGCTCCAGCCAGCGCCATCAAACCCCTTCACATGATTCAGAACGCAGCAGCACACCTTATTTTCAACCAGCCCAAAAGAACCCATGTCACACCCCTCTTCATCTCCCTCCACTGGCTTCCTGTAGCCGCCCACATCACATTCATTGCCTTGATGCTCACGTACAAGACCTTGTCTGGAACAGCACCCCCCTACCTCAACTCTCTCCTTGAGTTTTATGTTTATTCACACAACCTGCATTCAGTTAACGACCGATGCCTGGTAGTGCCTACTCAGCGAGGCTCAAGGTCCCCTTCCAGTACCTTCAAACTAACTGTCCCTCGGTGGTGAATGAACTTCCAACCTCAATCTGGACAGCAGAATCTGTCACTATCTTCAAAAAACAGTTAAATACCCACCTCTTCCGTGAACACTTAACTAACTCTAAACTTGTCCTCAACCCACCTACACTAAAAAAAAATTATAATTCTGCACTTATTCTGGCTCTTACACTTCTACTCTCTGTGCACTTTGCTTCTCTAGAACTCGATTAGATATCTTGTATGATGGCACTCCTTGTATTGTTCTCCGCTTGATATATCACTTTGCTTGTATTTCCTTATTTGTAAGTCGCTTCGAATAAAAGCTTCTGCTAAATGAATAAATGTAAAGAACACATTTGCTGACGTTTAAATAGGGATCGAGAAATGGTGCAGAATCTTGAATATTAAATATTAATTTATTTTGGACTACACTGTAGATGTCTGAGACTGCCCTCTGTTCATGAACTGTTAATGTTGGAAACAAAAGAAACTGCAGCTTTGCTTGCTCTTGACTTCTGTATAGAAGATATTATAGAAATGCAGCCTCAAGTGTGAGTGAATGTATTTTCTGACTTCATGCCTGGCTGATTAAAGGTGAAGTCTACAAATCTGCAGAAGCCCTGCAATGTGTCTAATATATACCTAATTGTATTGGTGATCTTTGTGTGCAGCACTACACAAAAGATGCGGATGGGCTTTGCACCAGACTCATCAAACCCAAGCTCATGGAGGGAACAGTGGCAGCGCAGGATGAGTTCTCCAGAAGTAAGAGCATAGAACATCTTCCCATTCCTCTTTTCCTATTGCAGCCTCTTGTGTATTTGGAGAAATCATTTTAAACTATTGTTTGTTTGGGGTTTTTTTTTTTTTTTTAAGTTTTTTTTTTACTTCTATTGTTGTGAAATTTTCCAGATCATGTATATGACTTTATGATATGATTGTGTGCAAAGTGAGAGTGAGACAGTAATAATAATAAAGGAACTGGGCTGTAGCTGAGCTGTAAGTGATGTACCTTATGGGCAAAAGTTTGCATTCCCTATGCATTTTGAATGGAAATTCATTACATTTATTTTCAGTAAGCCCTTTATCCTGGTCAGGGTCACTGTGGATCTGAATCTCAGGAATACTGGGTCTTTTCTGTCACCTCCTAAAAACAAACGAGTAGGTGGATCAATGTCTAAATTGCCCCTAAGTGTGAATGTGTGCATGCATGGTGCCTTGATGGACTGGCATCCTATCCAGGATGTATTCCTGTTTTACTCCCAGTGTTTCTGGGATTTGTACAAAAAGAGCATTAATTCCATGTTCAAGATATTAAAAATAAAATGTAGCACAATAATCACACACAAGGAAAATCAACATGAAAAGAGAGGGGGGGGGAAACCAGTAGCTCGAGCATCACTGTTGCCATCCTGACCTGTATTATGTAATGGTTGTAAGCCCACTGCAGCAGAATACTGTTCTATATTTCTGGACACAATAAATGATAACTGATTTCTGATGCAGGCTTTGGATGCCAAAAATGGCCAAATATTTCTTGAAATTCCTTTAGAATGATTAGCCAGAAGAATCTGTATAAGATTAATTGGGATAAGACAGACAGGTTAGGGTTCCTTCCATGTCCTGCGACTTGTACAACGTGGACTCACTGCAGAATTCTGAACTACATATAGTATTACATGCTAGAAGGGTGGTCCTATTGCATATCTAAAAAAGAAAAACTATTGATATGCAAAGCTTCATCATTTTGTTGTTTTGGTTCAATGCTGGTAGCAGTAGTCACACTTCCTGTTTCTGTTGCTCAGGTGGATGGGCACTGAACCGCAAGGAACTGAAACTCATTCAAACTATTGGAAAGGGTGAATTTGGAGGCAAGTTTCACACTAGTCTATCTATGACTATTCTCTTTAAGGGTGTATTTGTATGAATCATTTTGTCATCGCTTCTCTAATGCAGAAGCTTATGATATTTCCTGTTTCCTCTTTCCTAAGATAACTTCTTAAATTTATCTATTATTCATCTCTTCCTGATTTGAATCTGCTGTAATGCTTGAACAGATTAAAAAACATAGAGCAACATATCCATGTACAAAGATAAGATTTGGAAAAACGCAAAGCATGACGCTAATCACCAAGTGAATGACGTGACATGTTTTGCACAGATGTCATGGTGGGGGATTACAGAGGCACTAAAGTAGCTGTGAAGTGCATCAAACATGACGCCACAGCGCAGGCTTTCATCGCCGAGGCCTCGGTCATGACGTAAGTTCTCAGCTCTTTCATAAAATGCTCGCGTTGAAGCTTGATTTGTCACATTCGAAGAGTTCTACAGAGTAGAATTGTTTATAGTGAAATGCTATGGAGTATATTACGGGATAGAAGTGGGTATGTGCAATATGTGTATGTGGAGTACAGGAGAGATGATGATGATGATATAAGTCATCTGCTCTTAAGGTACACTGTGTTCTTGTCCAGTCAGCAGTTATTCTTGACGTACTGAAATCACCTTGAGCATTTGCTCCTGTATTTTGTGCTGTCCGCTCCATGCCTTTTTTTTTTTCTTTTTTTTGTGTGTGTGTGTGTGTGTGTGTGTGTGTGTGTGTGTGTGTGTGTGTATAGGCAAATGCGACACAATAATCTGGTGCAGTTGTTGGGAGTGATCGTAGAGGAGAAGGGCAGCTTATTCATTGTCACAGAATACATGGCTAAGGTCAGTGACATGAACGGCATTTAACCAGCACTGGTTACACCACGTCAATGTTGAATTCTCAAATCTAATTGGTCAAAAGGTGTTTATTTAAATTTTTTATAACAGCAGCTCGGACAGAAGTGCAACTGTAATTCTTATCACAGGTTTATATTAATGAAGCTCGCTCTAGCTAATTCACAGAAGCTTGAATGGCAAATGTTCTACAATTTAAGGCTAATAATAAATGGATGTGGAATAAATGTGTAAAAACGTTATTTAACAAAGATATTGGTATGATGAGGTTTTCTATTAGGAAAAGAACCTTTATTGAACCTTTCTGGAAGGAGACTCCAGTATCGGTGCTTTGTAATGATTAGTAGGTTTTCTGCCACAGGAGAGTCTTCGGAATCTGCCACTAGGTTGTCTGTGCGTGCATCTGAGGTTCTCAAGAATGAGTGGTTGAATAATTTTGTAGGATTTAGATGGAAGTATCACTGTAACCAACAAAAAGAACTGATTACATTTTGGAATTGATCCAAGCAGGGTCAAGGTCACAGCAAGGTAAAATGTCTGAAATAGCTTTTCTTCAATAGCTTCCTTCCTGTTTGTCATACAGAGATGTTTTTACACGTTCATGTTCAGGCCAAATTTCTGGCTACCTAATATTTTTAGATGTTAGTCTGTCAATCTATCGGTCTGTCAGTAGCAAATTCTCATTAGTACAGAATCTCAAAAATAAGTGATTTTCCTATAACGGAGCTTCTTGGTGAAATATTTTTGGATAGGTAACAATCTGGATTTGGAATGACTTAATTTTATACATCTCAGAATGACCACGTTTACATGCACATGAAATTCCGTTTAAGGTCTATATTTGGGTTTATTCCAGGGGTGGGAATCGGAGTTTGGAAAGTCAGAATATTTTCTTAATCTGAATCAGGCAATAGGATTGCTGCGTTTACACGATTCAGTAATAATTAGAATATTGCCAAATTCCGATTAATAATAGGTTAAATGAGTAATGTGCTGTGTATTGGAATTTAATGTAAACTCCCATTATATTAACATTGTGCTTATGTTTTCAAATGGCAAATACTTTTCCAAGGCCTTTAGGTTAATTGAATTATCTTGTGGAGATGTATGCAATTTTTGGTTATGTGCAACACTTGAGGATGGATCTTAATATGGCGAATTATGAGTGACATAATGTGCACATTTATTTGCTGAACTTGTACAAATAGAAAGGAAGGCTACATTAATACGGAATGGCCGTGTCTCTGCAGGGAAGCCTGGTGGACTATCTCCGCTCCAGAGGACGCAGTGTTATTGGAGGAGACTGTTTGCTCAAGTTCTCCATGTGAGTTTTTAATCTTGTCTGGTAGAAGTACGTTGGAGGAATATTCCAGTGGTTTTCAACCCAGTCCCTCGCCATCACATGTGCAGTGTACTCCAAGAAGCCCGACACATTTACCTGTGCTAATAAAAGAATAGAAAAAACCTTTTAGTTTTATGAAGGCTTATCCAAATAATTGTAAACTTCTCAGTGGTGTTGTGGTATTAATCCATGATCAGATGTAAACTGAGTAGTAGTAATAATAATAATAATAATGATAATAGGAAGAAGTAGAAGAAGAATCTATTTCTGTAGCATCTTCCATACATTTAAATGCAGCTCAGAGTGCTTTATAGTGTGAAGTGTAAAAAAAAAACAAAAAAAAAAAACCCTGAGAAATGAAGAAACGATAGTCAAAATAACTTAATAATACAGGCAGATAATAAATATGTAATAAATAATAGCAGTGATGGACAGAAGAAAATAATAACTAAATAAAATATATAATTAAAATGTTTAAATATAAACAATAATTGAAATAATATAAAAGTAATTTAAACATAACATTACCGGTCAAAATAAGGCAAATCATAAAAGCTTGTTAAATACTAAAGTGGAAAAATATGTTTTTAGCTGATTAAAAAAATAAATAAATAAACAAACAAACAAACAAACAAACAAACAAAAATAAATAAATAAATAAATAAATAAAATAAAATGTAATCATTGTTGGATAATGAGTGTTTGGTGCATAAAAACAAAATGCTGCTTCACCACTCTTGAAGATCCTCTATGAAGATCCTTCCTTCTGAAAAGTAGTCCATCTCTGAAAATACAAATTCATGTGTTGAATAAAAATGTGCTTTGTGTAAACATTTATTGACGTCCCTTAAACGTTCATAATAAATGAGTTTATGGTAAACAGGATTTCTAGTCTATTTTCTGTACAGAGAAATGTGATTCACCTTCTCTGTGGTAATCACACACGCGCTACGGATATGGCATATAGAGATTAGACTGAAAATGCAGAAAGAATAGTATTTCACTAAGGTCACAAAATGTGTGGTGTAATTCGGTCACCTTGACTTTACTAGACATTTTAAAATGACATTCCAGTTTCCTATCATTGTAATCATTTTAATTATTACTGTTATTTGGATTACATGCTTTCTCTCGGCCTCTCTGTGTAGGGATGTGTGTGAGGCCATGGAATATCTGGAGGCTAACAACTTCGTCCATAGAGATCTGGCAGCTCGGAATGTTTTAGTTTCCGACGACAACATCGCTAAAGTCAGTGATTTCGGTTTGACCAAGGAAGCATCGTCCACTCAGGACACGGCTAAGCTGCCCATCAAATGGACGTCCCCTGAAGCCCTGAGAGAAAAGGTAGTTCAAGTGTGTGGGCACGAGTGCTTGTGTCTGAATAGGCAGATAAACTGCAGACACACGTGTAGACCACTGCTAAATTCTGTAATTCCTGTGTGTGCCTGAACAGAAATTCTCCACTAAGTCAGATGTATGGAGTTATGGAATATTGCTCTGGGAGATCTATTCCTTTGGCCGCGTACCATACCCGAGAATCGTGAGTATTCTTGGTTATTTAGTCCAATATTTCGTTTCAGAAAGATACAAATGTGTAATTGTGGTTTTCTATGACATCGTCAAAGGTAAAGCCACAGTTTTATGCCACAGGAAAGTCTTCAGGGCTTGAAGCTTTGAATTTCTCAAGAACATGACAAAACTGCATTTATTTGTCTTCTTAACCTCAAGAGAGATGAAAAAAGAGCCTTGTGCTGTTGTGATACAGACAAAAACTACCTTCTACACTTCTAACATATGTTCTATACCATTTAAATACACAGTTAAAAAGAAATGTAAAAATAAATAAGTAAAATTTGTTGCGTTGGTGAATTGCACACAGGTGCAGTAGATAGTGTTGTTGTCTCACAGCTCCAGGGTCCCAGGTTTGATCCTGAGCTCAGGATACTGTCTGGATACACACACACCCCACGCCCCCATCCCCACATGGGTTTCCTCTGGGTTGTCTCCCAAAAACATGCCAGTAGGTGGCTATGATAAATTGCCCCGAGGTGTGAATCACTGTGTGATTGGGCCCGGTGTGGGCTCGGTGCCCTGTGATGGACTAGCATCCAACCATGGTGTATGGTAAAAGCCAGAATATATACAAACACTAAACTAAATAACTAAAATTATATAACATCACTAATTTTAGTAAAATTGGACAAAATAATACAAAATAACACCTATATTTTACAATACCTGCACTAGTAACAGTAACATGGTAGTCTCCAGCAGGAGGCACAATAGTCCACAATTTATAGGTTTGTCTGCTGCTAATATTGATGATGGTGATGCTTTTTCTTCCTTTCTTCCTTTCTTTCCTTCTTTCTTTCTTTCTTTCTTTCTTTCTTTCTTTCTTAATTTTTTTTAAACCTCAACAA
Organism: Stegophilus panzeri; assembly: GCA_024331685.1. NCBI lineage: Eukaryota > Metazoa > Chordata > Actinopteri > Siluriformes > Trichomycteridae > Stegophilus > Stegophilus panzeri. The sequence continues at coordinate 17,022,549 of JANDJT010000217.1, forward strand.
ATTTAATTGCACAAATTGTACCAATGCACCTTAAAAGTCTCTGTCTTGTCGCAGCCTCTGAAAGACGTGGTGCCACGCGTGGAAAAAGGGTACAAGATGGACTCCCCGGATGGCTGTCCTCCTGCTGTATACGACGTCATGAAGCTGTGCTGGACTTTGGAGCCGGCGATACGGCCCAGCTTTAAAGCGCTGAGAGAGAACCTGCAGCTCATCCAAGATAAAGAGTACCTGTGAGAGCAAGGACACAGACAGACTAACTCCGTTAGAGAGAGCACAGAGGACTGTATACACGCACGCACACACACACACACACACACACACACACACACACACACACACACACACACACACACACACACATGCTCTCAGAACAGCACTCTGTCATCACACACTTGAAATAGAAGATAAAATATAAGTATGGCCAAATTGTTTTACTGATCCCCACTTTTTTTTCTTTTTTTTTCTTTTTTTTTTATTTGTTCCTTTCTTTTGCTGTGCCTTTATGATTTGTTTTATAGAATCAGAGAGGCTGGCCTTCTCTTGTGTTTTTGCCTTTCTTGTGTTTTTTTTTTTTTTTTTTTTTAAATATATAAATAATTTAACTGTTCCTAGCCTCTTATGACCTGTTTGTTTTTATGTCATTCACTGTCTTACTGTTTCCCCGTATACTAGAATACTCTTTTCACTTTGCTAAGTCATGCTCTCACAGTGCAGTGTTGTATAGACCGATTCCTCTTTAAGTAGCATGTTCACATGACCGTGGGTTTGTGTGGATGTGCAAGCGTTTGTCTGTGCATACTCCTCTGTGGACATTGTGTTTTGGGAGCACTGGACTCTTCCCTGCACCTGAGTTGTTGCTGTTATTTAGTTTTTATTATTCAGTGTTCACACCTGTAGTTTTTAATGTCTTTCAATTTATTGAAAAGTGGGTCTCGTTCTTAACCCTGGAAAATATTGAACTTGAAGCATGTGTGAATTCACATAAGGGGATGTGGGTGGGGGCTGGGGGGAGTGGGAGATTTTCCGATTACGTTTTTGATCCATGAAAAAAGGAGCATTTTGTATGTAAAGTGTAAGAAGACGATGAAGAAAGAAAATATAAAGTTGTCTGCCTGTACAAGTCGTGAAGGTGTGTGTATGTATGTGAAAAACTGTCTATTGTTTAACCTTTTGATCTTTTGTTTAAAAAAAATTCACAAAAATACTCTGCTCTCGTGGATATCAAACAACTGCAAACACAGTCTTTGTTAAATATAGGTGTGCAACAATTATTGGCACCCTTTTAGTCAATACCTTGTGCTACCTCCCTTTGCCAAGATAACAGCTCTGAGTCTTCTCCTATAATGCCTGATGAGGTTGGAGAA
>JANDJT010000217.1:17024139-17051765 GCA_024331685.1 Stegophilus panzeri
GATCCAACCATGGCCTATTTTAAGCTTTCTGGCAGAGGCAGTCAGGTTTTCATTTAATATCTGTTGATATTTGATAGTCCTTGATGCCATGTATCCTAACAAAATGTCCAGGTCCTCTGGCAGAAAAACAGCCCCAAAATAAAGAGCCACCACCATATTTAACTGTGGGGAACATGATACCTTAGGGGCCAGGGGGGTGTAGACTTTTGAACAAGATAAATATAATGTTCAATTATTAACATTTTGCAAATTTGGCAAGGCATATGTAAACTATGAACTGAATCCTTTTGAAGAAACGCTTTTTTTTTTTTTTTTTTTCTTCCCCCCTCCTAGGAATGTATAAAGGTTGGCTGCCACTTCTTAGGTTTGAAGGTTTCTGTTTTGTTTGAGAGGAGATGGAAAAAGTGAAGTGAAACAGTAACGGTTATCTGTGCCTCCTGTGTCACAGACGTCCCTTTCAGACTGCAGAGTGCTTGTTTTTCTGCTTTTCTCCTCTGCTATGCATAGAACACCATACATCTGATACGACATTGCAGTAACAATATCCCGAGAAGAAGAGAACTGATGATGCTTCAGTCAGGATGAAATATAAACCTTTATAACTGTGTGCTGCTGGTTCTGTTCTAGGGCTATGACAAAAATGTTAGATCAGAGGAATATATTCCAGATAAAATACACATTTTTGTTTACTATGCTAAGATATGAAATGGAGGAGTGTTGGTTTTTTTTTTTTTTTTTTTGGTTTTTTTTCTTTTCCCCCTTTTGTTCTGTTCAGCCTGCTCCTCCTCCACTAGCTTTCTCACATAGCTTCAAGGTGTTCGAGATGTCAGGCTTTGGTGAGATCTTGTCATCTTAGTGTAATCCACTTCTCCAGGCTCAATCTCTCTTGTGTCTAGTTTGCATAAATGTTTCATAATCAGTGTGTGGGACAGTGGAGAATCAGCTCATGAATAAGCTTTTGTTTAATGAGTGGAGAACCGAGATGTGCATCAGAGCAAACGGTGCCGGCTCTGCCTCGGGCTCTTGGATTGTATCCGTATGTCAGGGAACATGCTAAACAGTGACACCCTGGATGAGTCACCAACAGAGACTTGCTTCGTTGCTGTGCACCTCAGCAACAGCACAAGAAACACGTAAACAATCCACTCTCAAGTAGATGAAAAAACATCACAAGTTGCTTCATAAAGTTATTAAAATAGGGCTCGGATGACTTACAGTTTGATAATTTGTAAGCATTTTTAACTTGGAATCCCAAGAAACAGTGACATGTTCTAAGAACTGAATGTTTTTCTCTGGGAAAATGATGGAAATGAGAAAGGACTGAGATCAGAACCCCAGCTAGAAATTTTAGTTTAGCAGAAAATTTGTTTGGGTAACATTACAGTTCCTGGAAGATCAGGTTTTGGCAAATTTTCTAGGAGTTATTTTAAAATGATAAAGGAGTTTACATAACTGTTATTAACTTCCAAATAATAACTTTATGGAAATGTTTACGTTAACATTTGTGGCAGGTGGGGGAGTGGTTTAGCAGAAGTCTGCAGCTGGAGTGTGGGGGAATAAACAAATTAACATAGCACACATATTGCTCACTTGTGGGTACATATTAATAAGCTCTCGCTTGCTTTCTTTCTCTCTCTTTCTTTCTCTCTCTCAGTTGAGCTCGTGTGTGCATCTGTCAGTGTGAGCTGAACGAACAAAGTCAGAGCTGCTGAAAAGCAGCAGTTTCCCTCACATGCAATCTCATCCTGAGTCCCTGTCAACTGTCATTTGTCACAACAGTTCTTCAACAAATAATGTTACATTTTGCAGATGTTTTTCCCCCCTGTGTGTTTGTGTAGGTAATTTGAGGTGCACAATTTAGCTAGCTAACACATAGAACTGAAGTGTAAAGGCAGAATGACAGTGGACACTAGAGAAAAACAATTGGGAATGTCAATATTTCTCTCAGGGGGCACTGTGGCTTAGTGGTTAGCATGTTTGCCTCGCACCGTTGGGGGTTTGAATCCCACCTCAGCCCTGTGTTTGCATGTTCTACCTGTGCTTCGGGGGTTTCCTCCAGGTACTTCAGTTTCCTCCTTAAATCCAAAGACATGCGCTGTAGGCTGATTGGCATTTTCAGATTGTCTGTAGTGTATGATTGTGTCCTGCAATGGGTTGGCACCCCAACTCATACCCCGAGGTCCCTGGCATAAGCGCCAGGCTCCTCAATGACCCTGTGTAGGATAAGCGGTACAGAAAATGCTTAGATTTCTCTCAGTTGTGTCAGTTAATTACTCTGAAAATACTCCATACAACTAAAATTACATTTAGCATCAACTGCTAAACAATCTTCCATGGACTCATAAATTCTTGTTGTTATATACAACAGGAATATCACAAAAGTGAGTCATTCACAAAGAATCTTCACATAAACATGATGAGCACAGCAAACGTTACAGCTTAAACTTCCTAGAAGCTGTCAAATACGTCACTGAATATTACTGAATGTTGTGAACTTCTCTAAGGAAGTATCTTCAAGACAAACAAATATTCCATTTCAGTACCAAGGAGCAAGATAATTATTCAATGCTGAGCACCGCTCAGGGCTGTTAGACTTTGTTTCAGCTGGCAGCATGTCTTCATGTCGACACATTGGCATGAATCTGCATCGATTAACACTCCTTAATACTCCTTGGGAAGGAGTAAATCCTGAATTGTTCAGGCATGCATTATGTTAATGTGTGTATTCATGCATGTTCTTTATCAGCTGAGCATTGTGTAATTATTAGCTTCATAGATTCATGAATTGCAGGTGTGTGTGGGGGAGTGTTTGTGTTGCACTGCTACTAAATGCAAATTAGCACTTAGTTTTCCACATAGTAGCCATGCAACAGAAAAACACGCAATGAGGAAGAAAAAAGTCGGAATCTAGTCAGCAAAATGCTTTTGAATAAAGTAACGAACGCTGATTAAAGAAAGCCTTGAGGGAACTGAACGCATCAAACCTGAAATGAACACAAATGCAGAATATATAAGTGTTGTATAAGGATGTAAGTGTTCAGAATCTTCAGGGCAGAACATTGCTCTCTCACAGCAAATCCATCATCAGGCCATATGAGCATAGAGATTTGCCTTATGAAACAGACTAAATTTATATTTATATCATCCACATCCATGTCTTAGAAATACGCTACATTAGGTGTAGGTTTAAACCATGTGAATATGACAGGGAATAAATCAGCACTCAGACATTTCTATTTGAAGAGAGCAGTACTCTAATTATTGCATTTTAGGTCAAAAACCTCTGTTGGAATGAGGGAGAAAAATAATGAGAGAAAGGAAATAATGGTAAGACTTTACAATGACAGTACATGAATAATCATGCACTAATACCTGAATTAGTACTTGTTTAAATATGAACTAGTGATGAGTTACAGCATGTACCAATCAGGAACTAGTGAAGAGCTAACCTTAACCATGACGTGAATGTTATGTATTCATCCTTGAATAAAAACCATCTTAAGTACACGTTAGTACATATTTGTTAGTTAATGCATTAATTGATACTTAGGGGTAAACTAAATCAAACATGCTCTATAAGAAAGAATATGAATGACACATTTTTATATATTGTGCCATATGCATCTGCGTACACAAACATCACTGGATGGCATGGGATTACGTTCATAATTTACAATGACGATTTAAAACCGGGAGACCTGATTGACAGATGCAGTAAAGCAGTCAAAATAAACACAGCGGCATCTAAGACTAAAACACTGGTTTTAAATGTTAATAGATAATGGAATCTGATAAATGAATAAATGTTACCAAATTCATTTCACCCTTGTGGGCAAAGGAGCAGTGCCCCGGGGCCAGAGCCACCCAAAGCATGTACTAGTACTACAGTGGAATTTGAAGAGAAATGGACGGAGAATGACGCAAAAATGGTTGAGATGAAATTATTGGTGTTTATTATTAGTGCATCTTTCTACGATAGAGAGTCATGGTGGATCTGGAGTCTATCCCTGGACATCTAATCTGGATAACTAATTAGCTAATCTAAATTGCCCCTAGACTGAAATAATATGTGAATGTGTGTGCACATAATGCCTTGGGATAGATTAGTGTCCCATTCGGGGTGTATTCCTTGCTTAATGTCCAGGGATAGGCTCCAGATCCACCATGACTCTGACCAGGATTAAAATTGTAATAAAAATATGAATAATAGGAAAAATTAAGAGCATTCCAGAAACATAAAACAACAACCACAATAAAGCATAAGGCCCTAAATCACTACCTGTCTCCCTGACACTTTATTTATTTATTTGTTTATTTTTGAAGGATGCTTTAAAAAAAAAAAAAAAAAAAAAAAAAAAACAGTCAAGAGGTGCCATGGGAGTAGAAGCATCATGTGTAGTTGTAGCTTTTAAATATAGTATGGTAAACATTTAAATTTCTAGATTTAATCGTTGTTCATACTTTCAAGGCTGTGTATTGTGGATGTTTTGCATTGTATCTGTATTGCATGTTGTATGTGTATGTCCTGTACTTATACGTGACTGAGTTAAGGTTTAGTATTGTTATGCTATAATCTAGTATAATCTGTTTGTCCACTTGCCTCAAATATGTACCCATTAAAACTTCTATGCTATTATGTTCTGTTGTATATACAGTATATATAGATAGATAGAGATTCATTAAGAGAGAGAGAGAGAGAGAGAGAGAGAGAGAGAGTTAGAGAGAGCAGGAGACAGACAGGACAGGATGGATTTATATAAAGAGAGAGAGAGTCAGAGAGCACACGGTCACATGCGCTGAGACAGAGCTGTCCATGAGAAGCTGACATTGAAGCTGAAGCCCCTCCGGAAGATCCTCACAGATGGACACTTGATTTCGAGTTTTATTTCTTGTTATGACACAAAGTATTACTATTTCAATTCAGTTCTGATTTGTGTGACGTGTTTGTAAAGGGTTTGTGCTGAGCATACGTGGAGTGATGGCATTCATGGTGAAACATATGATAGGGGGACAGCTGAAGGATCTCACTGGGGGTCTCAAAGAAGAAAAAGTCGAAGGGGAGAAGTCTGAGGCCACGGCTAAGGGGATGACACAGGAGGAGTTTGAGGAGTATCAGCAGCAGCTGGCAGAGGAGAAGTAAGTAAGTTTTGTAAATCTTATTTCTGAAGTTAATGCTGAGAAAAGCTCGCTCAGTGTTTCTAGACTGGACCTTAGGAGAGTTGCATTTTTGACTTAAGAGTGGCAGATTAAAATAATAATAATAATAATAATAATAATAACCCTTCATCTCATCTTTTAGGCATGACAATAAGGCATTAAGATTCCATGTAAAATGAACAGTCTGTTGAGCTTTTAAAATTGCATTTTTGAAAAAAAGGTTTTAAATTACATTCACAAAACGTTTTTGCACAAATATTTGAGTGTGGTATTTAGTTTCCAGCATCCTGCAATATAAAAATAGCCTCATCACCTCTATCATGTAATAATAGAAGGTATTAGGTTTTAAATTACAGACCAGTGTACCTTCAATCAATAATGTACACCACAGTGACCTAAGGACATATTTCTCTTGTTCAGAATTTCAAATAGTTTTCTCTTTGACATCATGTACACCACATATTCATTTATTCTTTATGTGACATGCGTCTTAGGAAAAGATTTTTTATTTCTATTCTTTCGCCCCAGAAATGCTTATTTTGCTTAATCTTTCTGTCACATGGTTTTCTGGATGGACTAATATTACACTTCAAAGCATAAAAATCTGATAAATTTGTACACAGCCCTTTATGACATTCATTCATTCATTCATCTTCAGTAACCACATCATCCTGGTCGAAGTCACAATGAGTCCGGAGGCTATCCGGGGAATGTTGGGTGCAGGGTGGGAATACAACTTGGATGGGACACCAGTCCATCAGAGAAATGAGAGAAAGAGAAATGAGATGAGAGGAAGGAAGGAAAGAGAGTTGAGAGGAAGGAAGGAATGAGAGAAAGAAGAAAAGAAAGAAAAACAAGGAAAGCAGAAAGAGAAGATAGAGAGAATGAGATACTGAAGACAAAGAAAACTTAGAAAAAAGGGGGAGGGAAGTGGAGGGAGCCCTACAGTGTGTACTTGTGTGTGAGTTTTAACCAAAGCAGTTGACTGGTCAATCAAGTATTTCAACAGGAAAATGTAGAGGAATACGTTAGTCTAAAGATGTTGGGTTTTCAGTCTACAAACCGATTGTGTGTATCGTGTTCTCTCAGGCTGGAGCGAGAAGCCAGCTTTGCACAGAAGAATGCGGAGAGAGCCACAGTCAGGAGCCACTTTAGGGAAAAATACAGGCTGCCCAAGGTGAGTAGCATCATATAACAAATCTCAGCTGTAGTACGATTTGCATAACATGCCTCTCCTCATATAGTATCTATATAGTATATAATGCTGATCACTGTGTCCTGGACCTACCTGCTTGCGTTTGTCTCACCCTAGAGTGAGCTGGATGAAATACAAATCCAGGCAGCAGGCAAGGATGTGGAGCTGCCCTCAGAGCTGGCTAAGATGATCGCAGAAGACAACCAAGAAGAAGAGCACAAACAGTCTGTCCTGGGTCAACTCAGCAGCTTACAGGATGTTGACATCAACCAGCTGAAGGACAAAGTGCAGGCCACATTCGGAGACCTCAAAGAAACAGCAGAAAAATGTGAAGTCATGTGATGGAGGTTCTTATACACATTAAATCTCAGGATGAGAGAGCTAATCTCAGATATTTATATTAGCTCATCTAATAATAATAACTTATTTAAGCTTAAAAAGCACATTCATTACACATTCCTATACAATGTTGATTTTAAAAAGCTTTTAGTTACATTTTTGTATTAAAATAATTATTAACATATTTTGTTATTATTATTGTTATTGTTTTTGTTGTTTTTGTTGTTGTTGTTGTTGTTGTTGTTGTTGTTGATAATAAAGTGTATTAATGTATTAGTATATCAACGCAAATAAAGGCGGGAACTAACGGCGCGAGGTTGTGTGTATTTGGGAATAATATTAGTGTCGCACATTTATAGTGCAACTAGGAAAACGGTCCGTGTTAATTGTTTACAAAAAAATATTTAACCTGCGTTGTTGTGCATCAGATATTTAAAAGTTCCTTAAAATATAATTTATATATAAAAATATAAAACAAAAAATACTAATGGACAAGGAAGCTGACCTCTTCTATCGACAGATACCTAAAGTGGTAAGTAGACTAATACAAAATTAGGGCTCGTAATTTAGCAACTGTTTATACAGTGTGTTGACTTGATTGAGACAGTAGTGCAGATTAATGGCTTATTAAAGCTGAGGAAGGAAATTAGCACGTTGCTAACAACAGCTAGGAGCCTAAACTGATTGCAAACTCATTACGATTAATGTAGAAAAGTTAATCGAGTGTATCTGAAGGTAAACCACACAACATGGTATAATAGGAACGTGGCTGAGGTGAAGGGTGCCAATACTTATGGAGACCGATTCAGCAGGTTTTTTTATTCGGATGTTCTGGTTCACGTTATAATCATACTGAAGTTGCAACGTGCCGCCGCTAGATGGCGATATTTACTCATTAGTGTCCAGGTCATGTACTGTATGTTAGCCTTTTTCCCAATATGGGAACGTTCTTGAACTTTTAATACTTTTAATAATTAAAAAATAAAATAAAAAATGATATGCTCATTTGAAGATAAATGAAATAGTAATTTATCAAATTCTGCTTTTAACCTTTCTTTCTCATAATTCCTGTAAAACTGTGCAGAATTCTGTACAGTTCTGTTAAACCTGATAGCAAATTATGAGATCAACAATACATATTCACATTATTATTATTATTATTATTATTATTATTATTATAAAATAGAATTATACAAAATAATTATATTAAACAAATACTATGACTTGTTGGTGTATTCTTTTTACTTTAATAATTATGAAACGGTGTTACTTTCTGTTTAATCCTTCTGTGTCAGATTCTTGATTCTGGTTGGTCAGAAGGTGTTGATTAATTTTCTATAACAGCAGCTCTGGCAGTAGTCCTGGCTGTAATTCAAGTCACAGATATAAAATTCACGTTTTAATGCACTTGTTCGAATACATTATAGTGTCTGTAGTAGCAGCTCATTTATAGGAGCTTGTGTGGAGGATGCTCCAATTACTCGAAGACTAATAATAAATACATTAGAAATGTTGTATTTAACAAAGGGGGGAAAAAGTGTAAACTTTGATATGGTGAAGTTTTCTGTGAGGAGATGTTTAGCATTTTTGGAAGGAGTCTGCAGTGTCAGTTGTAACACGCAGTCAAGTTTTTCACCATGGTAAAGTCTTCAGAGGACTTTTTTCTACTCTAAGAGAGAAAAAAAGAGACTGGTGAAGGAACAACGGTTTATAGCTGCTATAATGTAAGTAATAACAGGAACTAACTTGTTTTGGGGATGTTCTATAACATTAACTGTAGCTGTAAATGATGTCATTCATTAATAACGTGTTTTTTTTAAAGTAATTGTCAAAACATTGTTGTATAAGGGGAATAAAAGATTTGGGGACATGCTGTTATTGGAAAAGAATCAATTTGAGGGTGGTAAGTTACTCTGCTTTGTGTCTGGCCACATCACACAGCCCTGTCTTGTTATATTCATTACTTATTGTCTAATCCTTATCATTCTTATAGCAGAAACTTTATCGGCGTATCGGATTGATGTTATTAAAATTGCTTTTCTTTTTGTTTACAGGAGCTCCACGCACATCTTAACGGCTCTGTCAGCTTTGCAACGATGCAGAAACTCATCGCCCGAAAACCGTATCTGAACATCGAGTCCAGCGGGACGGCCATACTCAGCGGACAGCGGCGCACACTGCTCGAGTGTGTACTCAACGCTTTACTGAGTAGTCTCACTAATTAGCACAAATCTACTAGCAGTGCACTAATAGTATACCTTAGTAAGGTAGTATGCGCTTTTGCACTCATAAAGATACAATCTGTCTGTTGATACAGCTATAAAGATAGAATGTTTTAAAGAATTGCTTTTTTTCACGAATCATAGAACAAGATAGAATTACTTACAGACGCTATAATATACAGGTAGTATACAGTTGAGAGCAATAGTTTACGCCCCCCATGTTTTCTGGATGAAACATGAAAATACAGATATTTTATAATACAGTGTTCCTGTAAAAAATTATTCCAAGAAATTGAAAATGAAATGTGTTTGTATGTGGCAACGAGACAACAATCTAAAACATGCAACAAAATCCATCCATCCATTTTTTGTATCGTTTAAGCTTGGAGCCTATCCCAGGGGACTCGGGCCACGAGGCAGGGCACAATAGCACACACATTCACACACTATGGACAATTTGGAAATGCCAGTTATCCTACAACGCACGTCTTTGGACTGGGGGAGGAAACCGGAGTACCCAGAGGCGGGAATCGAACCCCCAACCCCAGAGGTGCCTAGGCAACTGTTTAGCTGTCGCACCTGCTGCTTTCAGGTCGTCCTGCAACTCTTTTCAAGGGACTACTTGCTTCTCTTTTACCTTCCTTACCATTAGTCTGAGAGTGTGTTGCAAAATGTCCAGGGATGATTGTTGTGGTTCCATGAACTTTCTGTAGGTCAGGTAGAATCAGCAAAAATCAACTTTCCCTGCTGAGAAAAACACAATACAAACCCTCACAGAATTTATAATGGGAATTGTATTGGTTTTAATGGAAACTGGAATGGTCCCTGTGGGTCTCTACTGGTAATTTGTTGCCCTCTATTGGTGGCATGTTATGTCTAGTGGATACCATTTAAGGACCAACAGTGGTAATGTTAATGGTTCTAATTCTCACGGGATGTAAATGACGCAGTGTGTCATATTCATGTGTCTATGGTCACTGATTTCACTTGCATTCTTCCTTTGTACAGATGCTTCGAGGTTTTCAAAGTGATCCATCAGCTTGTTGATTCCGAGGAAGACATTTTGATGGTAAATTGATGTTGATTTTGACTTTCAGTATCAAATCCCTGGTAAAATGTTTAATAGAGTTTTTAATTTTTATTATTATTAATTTGATCAGGTTGCCAAATCTGTTATTGAGGAGTTTGCTGCAGATGGGGTGAAGTACTTGGAACTGCGCAGCACTCCACGGGAAGAACCCAAAACAGGTACATGTTAGTGGACATCAAAATGTTGTGAAGCAATTCTAAACTACAGTATTTCATGATGAACTCTGCCTTTTTGGCCAAGGTCTGTCTAAAAGAAGATATATCGAGACAGTTCTTGAAGCCATCCATCAGTGTAAGCAAGAAGGAGTGGACATAGATGTCAGGTTTGTAAGTCCTTCCTAAACCTTTCTGTAGATTCCTCTGAATTGTGACACACATTAAATTTGTTTCTGTTGAACAGGTTTCTTGTGGCTGTGGACCGCAGAAATGGCCCTGAGGTTGCTATGGAGACGGTGAAGCTAGCCGAGGACTTCATGTTGTCCAGTGATGGTGTGGTGGTGGGATTGGACCTGAGCGGTGACCCTACAGTCAGTACAGCTGCCTTATTGGATAGCTTGAATTCCCAGATATACACATCGGCCCTTATTTATCAAAGCTGCATAGAAACGAGTGCGGATTTGATCGTACAGATTGACGTAGGAACGAATCTGTGTCTGATTCAAAATGAATGGCGATTTGAGCACAAATGAATCGGCTTCAGCTGCGTGTATGCTGTTTGAGGCCATAATCAGGTAGAAAATCAGGATGTATTTATTGATAGGTGCTTCAAGGCATTTCTGTAAGGCGCTCTGCATTAGGGCATCTGCCAAATGCCATACACGTAAATGTAAAACTAATCATTTTCCGACCTTACCTGCTAGTTATTTAAATTCTGTTTATAACTGGCTTTTTATTCATTTTAGAACTCAACTATATCAGATTTATCTGGCATCCAATTAAATTAAAGCATTCGTTATAAATATATTTGAGCCAAGTTAATGTCCTGAACAAATAAACAAATCCATATGTCATACACAAAAATGCTTAAAGAAATGAATTAACACTGAAAATCTACTAAAACAAATAAAATGACTAAACTACTATTTAGACTACTAAAATGAATAAAATGGCATTTGGTGCGTTTTAGTGCTGATATGAATACGTCCAGGTCAGAGCTTTTACACAACTGCAGCTAATACTCCGTTAAAGGACAAGTGAGGTGATGAAGGTTTACGTCTGCACCTCTGATTCACATTTACGAACTGCGTGTTGACTCTAAACCACGTTATCTATGTTAGTTCGAGGTTCCTGAGTGCGCAATAGTGATTATCAATGTTATTTGCTATTTTATTGTTATTACTGTTAAAACTACTATATTTATAGTGATATTCAATTAAATTTTATTTGTATAGCGCTTTTAACAATGGACATTGTCTCAAAGCAGCTTTACAGAAATATATAAACACAGGATACAGGTTTTAAGTGTGTGGATTAATCCCAATTAAGCAAGCCGGTGGCGACGGTGGCAAGGAAAAACTCCCTAAGATGTTAAGAGGAAGAAACCTTGAGAGGAACCAGACTCAGAAGGGAACCCTTCCTCATCTGGGTATGATGACCCATCATGGCTGACCCAGGGATGTTTAAATATTACACACACACACACACACACACACACACACACACACACACACTGTGCTCTGACCCCAACTTCCTGGCACGCTGGGGTATGCAAAGAAAAGTATTTCACTGTGCTGTGACCAATAAAGACTCATTATCATTATTATTTTACTTCAAATCAAACTTTTTTTCAGGATGTCTAAATATTACACAAACTCTTACTGACTACGCATCAGTTTGACCGCACTGATACACCACAGATGAAATGAATAAACAAGGAAAATTATGTTGACGTTTTATGATCAGATTTGATCGTACACAACTTTTCTATGACAAACTTGGTATATTGATATAATCTATAGAATTTGGTAATAAGTGCACATAAAGCATTATTGTAAACTATTATAAAGTTTTAAATTAAACTGCGTGTATTGAAGGACTTAAAAAAGTTGTAGTTAAAAAAAAAAATGTAATAACATATTGTGGATGTAATTATCTTTATTGTGTGTCTGTTCAACCCCTTGTAGAAATGCAAATTGTACTAAATTGCAGATTGTACTAAATGCAAAATTCTTGCTGAGATTGCAGATTTGTGAAACATCAGCACCAGTCAGTTGTCATTGCTGCACTAATGGCCTTGAATTGCATTAGTACTATTATGTAAAAGGGTCTTAAGTCTTAAATTGAATTTGCTTCAAGCTGCAGATTACATTTTTATGTGCGTTTGCTTTAACAGTTTATTGTATCTGTCTTTTGTATCAGTGTTTTGTGTTGGTCTTTAAAAGGTAGGGCATGGAAAAGACTTGCTTCCTGCTCTTCAGAGGGCCAGGAACTCTGGGCTCAAGCTGGCTTTGCACATGTCAGAGGTTTGTTCATATCAACACTATTCAACATTTCATGCACCTTTTGTTATTGGAGCCCAGCCTTATAATAGTAATATTTATCCATGTCGTTTTAGGTTCCTTCTCAGAAGGAGGAGTCGGAGTTGCTGTTGGATTTGCCTCCAGACAGAATTGGCCATGGAACATTTCTACACCCGGAAGCAGGAGGTTCAGACAGCCTTGTGGATAAAATTTGTAAGCTAAACATCCCTTTGGGTGAGTAATGTCGAATTAAGATCTCAGGCTGTTGTCTTTACTTTTCATTTAGTGTCACTTTAAGATATGCTCCACCATTCAACGTTTTGTTTCCAGAACTGTGTCTGACCTCTAATGTCAAAGGTCAGACAGTACCTTCATATGACAAGCATCACTTCCAGTACTGGTATGAGCGCCAGCACCCATGTGTGCTTTGTGTGAGTGTCTCTTCTCATCTTATGGCGATTTGTGCTGACCGGTTTAAAATAACATAACCTCATCATCCTCATTTTCCTGTTTCTCCACTCAGACGGATGATAAGGGCGTGTTTTGCACCGATCTCTCTCAGGAGTACCAGCTGACTGCGTCCACATTCGGCCTCAGTCAGGAGGCTGTGTGGTCTCTTTCCCTACAGGCAATTCATTGCAGTTTTGCCCCAGAGGCTTTAAAGCAGAAGCTGGTGCAGAGGTGGGCTGAGTTAAGACCTCACATCCTTCACTGACAAGGATGATGCTCAGTATTAGTATGACTGTATGTTAGTGTTATGACTCTGTGGTATGACTCTCTTAGCTTGACTGTATGTTAGTGTTACAGGGGGTATATGTTCTGCCCAAGATACTGAAAGTACTTGAATTTAGCTGTTTCTACTAACTTGCTCAAACACACTACTATACATCACCCCCAAGTGATGAACAGAGACTCGGCCCTCGTAGCTGACATCCACGGTTTTTGTTTATGTTTTAAATTCATGATGATCAGAAAATAGCAGTTCGATCCAGGGCGCCATTTATTGATTCAGTGCTTAGACCCCAGATTTGCTAATCCGTCTTGTTTTCATGCATCTGTATCAACTCTGGTTTTCTAATGTTATCCCCAGGAAATGCTCATTTTGTATACTGTAACACTGAATAATCTGTGATTTCAACGTTGTGCTGTTTCTGTGTCTCACACACACGCACTTTTACTATCTCTATCATCACAGCCATGTAATTACCTCCTGAAGTCAGACGGTGAAGTGAGTGTTCACGTCCTGTACATGTCTCTAAAGTGTTTTTATATTAAATTACAAATTGGCAGCCTATGAGACTGCGTAATTAAGGGAGAGCATCTATATTTGAGCTACCTTACTCTGTTAGGAGTGAAACAGTGGTTGTACATGTAGTTTGAACAATTAACAATTGAACTGCTTTTTAGTAAATAATGCTGTTCTTAATATAAATGCATGTGGTGGTCATTGTGTTTTATGAGATTACCAGCAGGGGGCAGAAGCACAGCTAAAAATATTTTTGTTTCAATCTGACTACTGCACTGTACAGGTTCGCAACCCTGAGTCCTAAAGTCAGGCTGCTCTGTATATTTCTTTTCTTTCTTTCTTTCTTTCTTTCTTTCTTTCTTTTCTTCTCAAACCATCCTAATCAGCTAATAAAAGGGAAAACATTGACATGTCCATGATCAGGATTGGTAACGCCCATCATACTGGATCAGCCATTTTGTTACTTATCTACTGGACAACCTTATGGTTCTGTCTTTACTAATCATTACTGAGATGGATGCAAATCACTGTATGAAATGACACACTCAACAGAACTAAGGATCAAGCCGACTCCTTCAAAATGGCTGCTAAAAGTAGAGAAGCCTCCTCACGTTGCTAACCCCAAAACTGATTAATGATCAAATTGTTCAGTGACTTTTAGATACGCTTTAGGTCATATAGGTCTATATGTTTTAAAATCTGTGGGATTTAAAGCTGTTGGGGGTTGTGTGTGTGTGTGTGTGTGTGTGTGTGTGTGTGTGTGTTTTCATGTTTTGTGTGGCATTTCACCTGTTTGCATCTAAACCTGTATTGATTTTTCTCCCTGTCAGTCTCTTTGTAGCTGGGGGGCAAAATAGCTCCCAATCCACAGCTGCCTTTAGTCACTGCAGCTCGGGGTGGACCACCTGATGCCTGCTGCTCTCTTTTATCACTCCAGTCTGTCCAGAGAAGGCATATTAGCATGCTGAAAGTCATGATAGCGCTGTTAAGACAGTTAGGCTCTTAAGGTTTGGTAGAATGGCATTTCAGTAGTGAATCAGCCACCACACCTTCAGAGCCTTTCTTATTGCAGAGTGCCTCAGATCAAATCCTACTCAAATGTGCCGCATGAGCCATTGGTTGCTGTTAAACACTTGGTGAGAACTGGATCTGAAATATGTGTATGTGTGTGTGTGTGTGTGTGTGTGTGTGTATATATATATATATATATAATACCCCACCAGGTATTATGTAATGGTGAAATCTGCAAAGATGTCTTGACATTGTATTACAGAGTTAAAGGGTGGAATCAAAAGAAGAATCAGTTGAATTAATGTTTGAGGTACAATTGGTAGCCTGTCAAACCTGTTTAGCCAGAGTCAGCGCTGATGTGTCTGAAGTCACAGTTTGCTGGATTCTAACCGCATGGTCTAAGACACTAAGGTGCATCCATAGCTGTGGAAAAACAACATTGTCAAGGTAAGCATTCATTATTCACGTCATAGAATGTGCTTCTTGAAATGCTGAAATGAAGCTGGTGCATTTTTTAAGCAAAAGAAAAGTGAAGGTTGTGAAGATGAGCAAATTTTTTGATTTGTACATTCAGTAAATGGAATATTAGTCAGATTAGTCAGCAACCTTCAAGAGCCTGAAGCCTGTGGCCTGAAAAGTGCACAAAAGGCTCAGAGTCTATTTATCAAGACTTGAAACCATGATCAGCAAATGATAACTGGTTAATGAGACTGGTACTGAGAAGTTTTTTTTCTTCCTTCTTATGCACAGCGTAGTAAGACATGCACGCAAGTTAGTTTATTTAGTGTAGTTTATGAGGAATATTAGTGTAAGTATTGAATATTTCTCAGTGTAGAATGACCTTGAGCTGATTTTGACCGATTACTGCGACACCAAAGTGGCAGGTTGTGCTTAAGAGCAGACATCTGAATGAGACACATGAGGACATTTTGAAGCAAACAAATCTTTGGCAATCAGGCCTCTTCATGACATAAATCACTTGACTTAGATTTTAAAAACAGGAGCCTCGTAAGGGCAGGAACAAAAGAATATTGACTGACTTGCCATTAGCGCGCCACAGATTTTTTTTTAGAGTTCTGCAAGAGAATCTGCATTTTTCTATACGTCAATCATTTCTTTACTCATTCATAATAAATTTTAATGCAGAGCTCAAACTTAGACTTTGTCAGGTAGCACTGATGTTCAAATTTCAGAAAACTTGGAGCACCAGCATGAAAGAAAAACAACTCAGAAACACCACTAAATTGTTAGCAACACCAATATCTAGTGTGTGTGTGTGTGTGTGTGTGTGTGTGTGTGTTTATTAATCTTGATTCTTCACTGTTGTATCAAAGGGGTGTTGCACTGAAACTAGTTTCACCAGATGATAATCTCTCGCCAGCCAGCTTCCTCCTTAAGTCGCTTAGTAAAGTTTCTGAGAGACAAAACAATGAAAGTTGTGGGATTGTAGCACCACAACACAACATGGAACTGAAAAGTTTATTTTGGAAACATGCTGCATATGACAGATTTCCTTTCCGTTCCGTCTCGTCTCGTCCCGTCCCTTTATCACTGTACATTCTGCAATCTTCCAAACATGAAAACTGATCACCACTGAACCAATCACAAGTATGGTCTCTGAATGGTAGTGTCTGTGTAGTGGCCTGCTACACTGTGTGTGTGTGTGTGTGTGTGTGTGTGGGTGAGTGTGAGAATACACAGAAAAGAAATATTTTTTAAATAAATATTTAGGTACCAAATGTCCCTACCAAAATATATTATGGGGACATTTGTCTGGTCCTTAAGAGGGAAACATAAACATTGTTTTAAAGAAAAATTGCAGTGCCAAAAGGTCTCTTATTAATGTTACTAAGGTTAATGTGAGGGTTAGGTTTAGGTGGAGCATCGCATTAATTAGTCACCTTCTTAATTAGGTCAGTGGGAGGTCCTCAAAGTAGAGTGCGTGAGTGAGAGAGAGAGAGAGAGAGAGAGAAACAAACAAACAAACATTAGGCTGGTCCTAAAGAGGTCAATAGCTTTCTCACAAGACCTGAAGCTTTTATTTAAAAAGAAAAACAAAAAACAAACTAAAAGAGCCAAAAGGTTTCCTTTTGTTCACTGAGGTTAGAGTTAGGTGTAGCATTAATTAGCTGCCATTAATTAGGTAGATCAGAGGCCCTCACATGCATAGTAAGGTGTGTGCGTGCGTGCATGTGCGCATGTTTGTTTCTATCTTGGTGGATGTCCCTACAAATGTCTCTACATGAATAGGAATGTCTGACATTTTTAACTTATTGGATCATTTGTCTGGTCCTCAAGAGAGCACCTTTTTTATTTTTTATTTTTTATACACAAGAATTGTAGCCTTTATTAAAATTATAATTAAAAAAAAAAAAAGCTGAATTTTTAAGATTAATTTTAAGGTTTAAGGTTAGGGTTCGATCTAAAGGTTAATTTTAAGGATTAAAGTTAGTGTTAGGTTTAAAAATGGAGAATCAAAAGAATTAAAATGGATGAATTAAAAAAAATAATGGAGAGTATTAGTGTGTCAGGTCCAAAAAAAGCATCAGAGTTTTTACACACTGTGTACACACTGACCTGTTTATATAACACACCTGCTTTGCTACTCAACCTTGTAGGTGTGTATATAAAGACTGCAGGTCATTTCTCCTAGTGTGTTCATCGTTCTCTAGCCCTTCATCAGTGTCAGATTCTGACCACAGAGCTGCTGTTGAGTATTTGTGGGATGTTTCTAAACCCAGCAGTGACACGGAGATCTTAACACATCTTGTTTTTGTTTTTTGAAGTTCAGCTGATAAGTGAGTGTGTCAGGAACAATGCTGAACCAGGTTGTAGTCTCACACATGAGTTTTATATAACAAGATTAAGCTGTTGGAGGACTCCAGTTGCAGAGAGAAAACAGCTGATGTAGACATGTGCCATGGACAGGCTGCTTTAACGCTGGGTTTGTGGTGTGAACATGCGTATGTCATCTCTTTTAGCACCCATTAATCAAGCTAGTGATGTGCTGCAGTCCTGACTGTGTATGGGAGATGATGATGATGATGACTAGAAGAACATATTTTCTCTTATATTACACAAATTATATGCGAAATAACCACATTTACATGTATATATGAACACAACATTTTTGGGTCATGCTTTAATAAAATTTTGTGTCATTAGATTTGTCTCGTCTGTTCTCCTCCTTCAGTAGCGATCACTTTCTCCTTCTCACCTCCAAAAAGATCAGAAGATTAACAGTAGCCCAGTATGCCAGAGTCATATCACCCTACAGTTCTCGCCTGGTTTCCCACTGAAGCTAAGCAGGGTTATCCAGAGCCTGGATGGGAGACCTCCTGGGGAAAACAACAAGTGGAAGTGGTATTAGTGAGGCCGGTAGGAGGTGCTTACCATGTGGTCTGTGTGGATCCTAATGCCCCAGTATAGTGACTGGGACATTATACTGTCAAAACAGCACGTCGGCATGAGACGTTAAACCGAGGTCCTGTCTCTCTGTGCTCATTAAAAATCTCAGGACACTTCTCGTTAAAGAGTAGGGGTATAACCCCAGTGTCCTGGTGAAATTCTCCCATTGGCCCTTATCTATCATGGCCCCCTAATAATCCCCATCCATGAATTGGCTACATCACTCTCCTCTCCTCTCCACTAATAGCTGGTGTGTGGTTGGCGTTCTGGCGCACTATGGCTGCCGTCGCATCATCTAGGTGGATGTTACACACTAGTGGTGGTTGAGGAGATTCCCCCCCATACTATGTAAAGCTCTTTGAGTGCCTAGAAAAGCACTGTATAAATGTAAGGAATAAACCCGATGACCACCACACAGTCCTCAGTCTGTGTGAGTGATTTATTCACAAATAACAGACAAACTGCTACAATCCGATTTGCCTTATGATGGACTGTATCCATTCCCATCTCCCACACGGTGTTCCTGGGATAGTCTCTGAATCCATGCATTGGATAAATGATGATGGATAAATGAATTAATGTTGTAATCGAACCACCTTGGAAACTGAGTTGGATACTGTTTTGACTTGTGTTATCACACTTAGGTTTTTGCAAGATGGCTTCTAATTTAATAACTGTGATGCATAAATCATGCGCTAATGCTTTCCTCTTTGGGCGTTGTTATGTTCAAATATTCATAATGCAAATGATGCCTTAAAAAGGTGTTGCCTCGTACAATCAATGATGTACATTTTCAGGAATGGAAATGGTTTTGTTAAAGACTTTAATGTTAATAGGACGAGCTTCCAGCAGCAGCGTTGAGTTTATTCTCGTGGTAGGCGAACACGTCCTCATTATGCTAGACCTTGAGGTGATATTCTAAGCTAGAATAATTCTCATATAATGGAGAAATTGACACACTGTCAAGAAACTAAAGGTTTGCGCTGTCTGACAGGACTGTTGCACATGGTAGCAGTGACTCTGATGGCAGCATTGAGTTATTTACTCCGAGGGGGATGGAGGGAGCGAACAGCAAACAGCTTTTACCTCAGTTTCCCCTCAACACAACTGATATCATGTCATAAAATGCTGTGTATGATATGCGGTGAAAGAGTTACAAATTTACAAAAACAAAAGTTTAGAAATAGTTTGGAAATTATATAGACATCCATTGGTTGTAATGCTTTCTTTTACGATCCCCAATGTTCTAAAAGGGCTTTTACGCTTCCACTTTTGCATGTGGACCGGGAAGCGCACTGTGATCCCGAACCCGAGACTACCTGGGAGGGTGTGGGGGTGTCAGGGGGAACAATCACGCTCAGATTCGGACCGCAGCAAATCTACTCAGTGTGACAAGCACCTAAGGGTTACAGTTACTAACATGCATTGGACACTACCAAACAGGAACAGATCATGACTGTAGATATTGGTAGATATTTGAGAGTTGACCAGACTTGAATGAACTTGAACAGATTAAATAACATGGAGAGGATTCTATAAGTATTCAGGCTCTTAATAAGTACTCATAATACTTATTAATGAATACTTTAAGGAGCTAGACTCTTTTGTTTTTGTTAGCTTCAAAGATTCAGTTTTATTGTCATTCTTTTAGACACGACGGAATTCTGTTGGTGGCATCCTGAGCCGATGCCGGTAAAACAGTTACAGTTTTCAGGTTATAAAAATGGCAAAATTACAAATAACACAATAGACAATTAGTACAGGTACTACAATGTACTATATGAAACAGCACAGTGCAAAGGCATGTCACAGACAGATAGTGGACATGCTATCTGACACATACAAGACAAAATAAATGAATTTATTTATTAATTTATTTATTATACAGTATTATTTAATATGGGACATGGTGACTAAGTGGTTAGCACGTTTGCCTCACACCTCCAGGGTTAGGGGTTCAATTCCCGTCTCCGCCTCTGTGCACCGAGCTTCCTCCGGGTACTCCGGCTTCCTCCACAAGTCCAAAGACATGCGTTGTAGGCTGATTGGCATTTCCTAATTGTCCATAGTGTGTGAATGTGTGTGCGATCAGGCCCTGTGATGGATTGGCACCCCGTCTAGGGTGTACCCTACCTTGTGCCCCGAGTTCCCTGGGATAGGCTCCATGACCCTGTGTAGGATAAGCAGTACTGAAAATGTCTGGATGGATGCATTATTTAATATACTCTCTCTCTCTCTCTCTCTCTCTCTCTCTATATATATATATCAAAATATATAACAAAATATATATCTCTATAACAAAAATGTATATCTTCGTAAGCATAAACAAAGTTTAAAGCCATGTGTGACCCTTAGCTTTGCTCATCCACCACAAACAAACATATTTTTGACTTCCTAATGGGATTTGGCTTTGTGGTTTCCATCACAAACGTCACAAACTAATATTTCCACCATCAAAATCTAACAAATATGTAGTTTCCAGATGGGAAATACTAACGTAATTGTAATTTCTTTCTGTACTACACTATATACAATACTTATTTATTACTTAGAAGCCATCAGACACATCTAGAAGGAGTCACGAGTCACCTTTTAAAGGGTCATTTGGGATATGACATCAGCCATACTGGACAACTATTCTAGACTGTTACCAGTAAACCAACAGCAATCTGTGATGGTTTCCATGCCATTAATCTGCTTTGACCTTTGTACTACGTTTCTCACAGAAGCTCTTTGTAAAGCTGACCATGATCTGAACAGTTTTTAGGAAACTGCAGTTTACAGAGTTGGAGAGTACTAGATTATTATGGACAAAAAAAAACCAAGACCTCTAATTTAGCTTATAGTTGAGCAATACCTGCACACATAATCTTACTCTAAGATACAGGATGTAGACAATGCTGTTTGGTTGCAATTGTTGCTGCTAAAGGAGGCACAACCAGATTTTAAGTTTTAGGGGGCAGTTCGTTTTTCACATGGGTGATAGGTGTTGGATAACTTTTTTTTTGCTTCAATAAAAAAATAAAAACTGTATGGTGTGTTTACTCCGGTTGCCTTTGTTTTATGTTGTATTTCGTTTAAAGATCGGAAACTATTTAGTGTGAGATATACACAAAAACAGATGAAATCTTTTTCACAGCACTGTATGGGTGTGAAGGTCAGGTGTCCAGAAATCTTTTGGCCATATAGTGTATTAAGAATCTGAAGTCTACACTTCCCACTATATACCATTTACCATTAAGGATATACAGCATTAGGGAAAGGGCATGCACTCAGCAAGCATTGTGTCAATTCAGATCTCCACAAAGAACATGGCACTAGACGTGTCAGCACCTGCCATGATGGAGACAGCCGCCACCTGCCAGCTGGAGATACGCAGTGAGTGTTGTCTGTGCTCCCTCTGGGTTTGTGTGAGTGACAGCTGTCAGCTATAGTGTGTGTATCTGCACTCCAGTGACAGTCTCGGCTCAGCACCAGGATTTACTGATGCAGCACAGACGTTCATTATTTTGAAGAACAGAACAGAAGCCAAAGTATTTGAGACTTTGAGATTGTTTAGAATATATGTTTCGGAGTGTGTTTCTGAGAATCCACTGCGCTGAGGACATTTTTCTTTCTCCCAGTTCATGAGAGGCTTCACAACTACGTGACCAGTGAATAAATGCAATGGTGTAGTTTCCACACAGGATGTTAGTCCAGAGATTGCTGGAGAAATGGTTATAAAGGGTATGTCTCAAAGCTGATTGGTCATGTGTTGTTTAATTTTCTATAACTATTGCGCTAACAATAGTGTGGACTTTAAGGCAGGTTGGTATCAATTTGCCTTTTAGAGGCCAAGCACCACAGGTGCACTGTTACCTATTGTATCTGTTAGTTTTCCTATTATTCTTCTTCTTCCGTTTCTTCTGCTCTTGAGTCTATGGCAGCCAATAGAACCGTTTGCTGGAAAGTTCTGCAATTTGGCACACAGATAGAGGACAGTCTGGCCTGTTATGACAGCAAATTTGGAGTCTCTAACTCAAACACTCTAGAGCCACCAACTGTCCAAATTTGCACTCACGTTTATGCTAATAACTTTTGACCGGTAAGTTCTAGAAACAAAATCCTTTTTGCCCCTGCTTCCTTGGCTCGTGCCGAGTCGAATGGACCCTATGGTTTTAATTTCTGCCTACGAGATTTTCCGTCATTTTGAATTTTCTGAAAAACCTACTTTTTCAAACTCCTCCTTGACCGTTCATCCGATTTTCATGAAATTCGAAAGAAATCATCTTCAGACTATGTTGGCATAAACGTTATCAAAAGCTTTTTGATTGACTAAACCGTTCTCAAACAGCATGCAAACGAATCTGACTGCAAGCATGCCAAAACGGATGTGAGGCTATATCTCTGAAACACTTTAGTGTATTCATACCAAACTTAGTGTATGTCATAGCCATGACATGAGGGTACCTGTACAGTTTCAGAACAGTTCTACCTAGTGGTCATGAGATATTAAAAAGCACATTTTTGCTTATAACATATGAATGGTTTGTTCTAAAATCATGGAACTGGTCTCTACAGATTCAGTGGGGTATAACAAGTTGTTTGATATTAGAGTTTCATATGTCAGCCATTTCGGTGATTGGCCATTTTGAATTTAGTCTTAAATGCTGTATTTTATTAATGACTTGGCGCATTGTCACAAAAATTGGTAACTGTCATCAGGACCATGCCCTAAAAGTACTCAAAACGTTTCAGGATTATTGTAATTATTATTATTATTGTAATTATTTCAGCATTAATTATAATGCCATTTTAAAAATCCTAATAGCTTTTGACTACTTTTGCCCATTGTCATGAGATCTGTGTTGACAGATTCCCTGTGTCAGGCAGAGAACACTGATACCAATTATGCCATGGTAGGCTAAAATTCCTGTCCACCATTTAGAATTTTCTGAAAAACAAATTTCTTAGGACTCGTCCCAGATCATTCATCCAATTTTTTGACGAAATTTGTAAGAGATCATCTTCAGACAAAGCTTTTTGATAAACCAAACCGTTCTCAAATAACGTGCGAACAAATTTAATGGCAATCACACCATAATGGATCTGAGTCTATATCTCCGTTGCGCATTAACATATTCAGACCAAATTTAGTAGCTGTCATTGGCATCAGGACTTGAGTGTAAGTGCATTGTTTAAAATTATAATGCAATTTTTAAAAAATGCTGATTGCTTTTGATTACTTTTGCCCATTGATATGAGACTGGTCTTCCTAGATTCTGTGGCTCAGGCCAAGAACAATGATACCAATTAGGCCATGGTTTGAAGAATTTTTTGAATTTACCACTATTTCAAACCCACCATTTTGAATTTACTAAAAAAATTACTTTTTTGAAATCCTCCTAGACTGTTCATCCAATTTTCACCAAAATTGAAACAGATCATCTTCAGACCATGCGGACAAAATGTTATTACTAAAAAGTTATAGTAATTGACACACAAATGAATTTGAAAGCAATCATGCCAAAATGGACACGATGCTATATCTCCATAATGCTTCAGCATTTTCAGACCAAACTTGGTGTAAGTCACGAGCGTCATAACGTGAGGGTACCTGCTCAGTTTTGTAACAGTGCCACCTAGTGTTCATGAGATATGAAAAAAGCAAATTTTTGCTTATAACTTCTGAATGGTTTGTCATAAAATCATGACCAAGCTAAAATCATGCTTGCTTATCTCCTCACTTTGCCTCTGTATTTCTTGGCCCCGGAATGTTATCGCTTCTCTGGTAGCAGCTTACCCAGGGACTTGGCAGACGCACCCCATAATGTAAGTGTAATAATAAATTGATTACAAATTTGCACTGCTATTTAACAAAGAAAAACTTATAATCATTTGTATGATGAAGCTTTCTAGACTTTTATTTAACATCTAGAGAAGGAGTCTCCAGTGTCAGTGTTTTATTATATTCAGTAAGTTTTCCACCATGGGAAAGGCTTCAGGACAGAAGGGTTTGCATGTTGCGGTTTCTTGGTAAAATGACAAGCTGCATTTTTTGTCTTATTAACTTCAAGACTAAGAATAAATTCTTTATAAAGAATAAAGAGAGACTGGTGAGGAAATAACTGTTTGTAGCTGTTATAATAGGGAAACAACTTGTTTCACGGATGTTCCTCTATATTAAATGTAACTGTAAACTGACAAAAAGTAAGACGTACTGATTATTATTTGACAAGTGAACATTGTAAAGTTGAAAAGTGTAATTGCTGACAAATTACTGCGGCATAAGAGGAATAAAAAACACTTCTGGACCTCATGTTATATGACAATAATCGACTTTGGTGTTGTAACAGTAACTCTGCTTTTCATAGTCATTGATTATTTTCCTAATACAGTAGACCCTGCAAACATTTTACTGTATTCCTTACATGTTTTTTTTTATACAAGGCAATCGTTCAGTTATTAAATCAAGCCTTTTATTTACTGTACATCAATATATTTGACAGGTAGCATTGATGCTTCGCAGCTCCAGGGTCAGTGTTTTGATTGTGAGTTTGGTTTACTGTCTGTGCTTTTTAAAATAGAATTTAGACAAGGATATTATTTACATTAATATAAGAAGAGATTACTGCTATATATCGCACAGAAATATGAACATTTTGCAGCTCTATGCAGCACAAGTCCTCATTTACTCCATCAGTAATCCACAGTTGTGTCCTTGATAGCTGCGCATCCCTGCCCTCTATATAATATTCCACAAGCATCCATAATCCATATCTGTATCTACGTTCACATACATCCACACACATATGTTTTCTGTCCTATGTTTAGCATTTCTTCCCAGTTGTTTCTCAGTTTTGCACAATAAATATGCATAAAGGAGTCTGAGTAGGAGCCACATAGTGTGTGTGAAACCAAAAGAGAATGATAGAATCAATGCATTTTATCTGTAGTGTAATATGGTCTTATCATCAGTGTATATTGTATTAATCATACATGATTTTTGCCCATAAGATGTAAACATTTCTTCTGATTTATGTCAGAATTGATCATTTTAAGATATTTATTCCGTCAATCATATACAGTAGTGTTACTAATGAGTAGTTCTTTTTCGTTCTTCAGTTAAAAAAAAATATATATAGTACTGAGCAAAGGTCTTGCAAACAAATGCTGTAAAGCAAAGATGCCTTCAAACGTGATGAAATTAAATGTTTCTACATGATAAGAAAAATACTATAAAGAGAAGTAAATAGTAATAAACTAATCAAAGTCAATATTTAGTGTGACAACCCTTTGCTTGTTAAAAATGCATCAGTAGTCTCAGGTACATATTGGACAGTTTTATGAATAACTTGGCTGGTACGTCTTTCTTGGAGATGTCTTGGAGAATCTGTCATAGTTCTTCTGGAGACTTCTGTTTTTTGAAGGTAAAACCTGACAGTCTTCATTATATATTTTGTCTGAAAAGTGATCTATTACACGTTACTTTCTTTACAGACATTTCATTTAACATTTAATTTGTGTTGGAAAAATAATGTTTGGATAATAATCTTAAATGTTTTTACTGACCCAATAATCCGGGTCATTAATGATCAATAATGAGACTAAAATTTGGATTAAACAAATCAGGGTGCCTAAGACTTTTGCACAGGAGTGTATATCTTTCCAGTAATTAATACCTCATTAAATAATATATTCTCAATAAGAGCTGGCTCTGTGCCGTACTGCAAGTCACATTTTATAATTTTTGATTTAAACTTTTTAATTGCAATTAGCTAAAAATAAATAAATAAATTCGTTAATTAATCTTTATCTGCTCCAAAAATGACTGGACATTATTACGTGTAACTATATCTGGTAACGTAATACATCCATTACTTTGACATGTTCTCACCATGTCCGTGTGGGTTTTCCAATTTCTTTCCATTGTGTATTGCTTTTAGACAAGCGTTTCTGGGAATGAAAAATGAATGATATGCCATGTATTATGTAATTGAATTTGTGTAAATTCATTCATTCATTCATCTTCAGTAACTGCTTTCACTTGATCAGGGCTGCAGTGGATCCAGAAACACTTCCCCTGAGCAGGGAATACACCATGGATGGGATGACAATCCATCACTGGACACACGTTTACATGCTAATTCACACCTAAGGGCATTTTCATTTTGTCAATCCACCTTGGAAGGGGGGAAGAAACCGGAGAACCTGGAGAAAACCTACATAAACACAGGGAGAACATGTGAAGTCTTATATTATCTTTGGTCTGTATTCATAGCAGCATGAATGTTATCTTATGTAAGATTTTAGTAAATGACGAAATGAAGATCTTTACTGATTCCTACCATCTATGTGGGAGAATGACTAAGGATAGCATCATGATTTTTTTTCACATGACTCATTCATATAATTCAGTTAGGGCATAATAATGGGCGGCTGTGACTCAGGTGGTAGAGCGGGTTTTCCGCTAATCGTAGGGTTGGCAGTTCAATTCCCAGCTCACATGACTCCACATTCCGACGCGTCCTTGGGCAAGATACTGAACCCCAAGTTGCTCCCAAGGGCAATTTAGCGCCTTGCATGGCAGCTCTGCTACAATTGGTGTGAATGAGACAGTGTAAAACGCTTTGGAACCGCTAAGGTTAAAAAAAGCACTATATAAGTGCAGACCATAATACAGATTAATTTTAATTGATGGTGGGGGTTAGGGCTGGGTTTGGGACAACATATGGATTATCTCTTAATCTTCGTATGGGAACATGGAAAACTACAGTATAGTCTAATCTCTGCAGGACATGGTTCCCCAGGACTGTAGTTGAAAAACAATTTAAACAATGCATCATTTTTTCTCAATATTGTAAAAAAACTGGTCGTGAAATGTTGCTCATATCCATGAGGTGGGGTCGCAGGAGGGAGTGTGCTGTGTGAGCAGCATGGGAGATCAAGTCTCCTGTGAGGTCTGTAACGTGTGCTTGAGGCTGAGTCACCTTGAGAACCGAAACTGGGGAATATATCCTAACAGATTGTCCTTTTGAGACCCTTCATATGAACATACACACATATAGTAACCAGTAAAATAAGTTGATGTCTGTGTGATGTAAAAACATTTAGCTCTTCTGAATATGGTGTAATCGGGAGGTCTTGGATATCTGTGTGTCCAATCACATGAGCAGTTATGATGATGTCTCCTGAGTCATTCTCTGAGGAGTAGAGTCAAGAGAAAGAGAGAGAGAATCTGTGCTGTTCTAACTAAACACACACCACTCCAGTGATAGTGTGTTCATGTGTTCTGTAAGTTTTCTTAAGGTCCAGGATGTTGTGATCAGTAAAATTGTCCACTGCAAACACCTCAACGAGACACTTCTGCTTGTGTGCTGCAGTACAGTATGTGGCACAGACCATTCAATTCAATTCAATTCAGTTTTATTTGTATAGCGCTTGTAACAATGGACATTGTCTCAAAGCAGCTTTACAGAAACATATAAACACAGGATACAGATTTTAAGTGTGTGAATTTA
>JANDJT010000217.1:17051893-17072617 GCA_024331685.1 Stegophilus panzeri
GAAAGTAAAAGAAAGTTCATTATGGTTTTTATGTGAAGTCTGTTTGTTGAACTAGTCCACTGTTCACTAAAGGAGACAGAGAGCAAAATTGGATGTGGTAATTGCAGTCCTAAAGCCATAGCAGCAACCAGCACCACAGCGAAAATGTCCATGTGAAATTGAAGTCCAAAACCATTTCCATGGTACTTCGAACAGTACCATCCTCAGCAATCTTCAGGCGGCACTGCTTGGGGTCATCCTCAGTAGCAGAATGTAGCCCCCAGTTGATGAGAACTCCAACCAGAGGTAGGGCATCAGACCACCAGCAGAGCGCGATGTTGTGTTTGCTGCACACTAGGAGGAGCTTGTCATGCGCCATCCTTATTATTTCTCTCCCAAAAAAGCCTCCCAGCAGGCAGATCTATGCTTATGACCCTGCTCAGTGAGAGTCTGCTTTCTTTTCATTAATTTGCTTTACAATAGATTTGCTTTCTGCTCTTATAATGATGCAGATATATAATTAAAAAGTGAGATAAAGGGATACTTTGGTGAAAAATTAAATATACAGTTTCCCCCCTTACCTTAAATGTAGTTCTATAGTCAAGACGTGTTTAGTGGCTGATGTTTACTTAGTTTTGCACCAGAGCCACTTTGTTAACAAGTATGGAAAGGGGAAGACCCTTACACAAAAGCCACATGAACATAACGTGATTACATATAAAATACATTACATATCAAATGATCATAGCAAGTGAAAATATATTGAAGATGGGTGAATGTATCTAATATTTCTTATGAGATTATTATCAATCAAATCGAAACTTATTCAGCGTGTTTTTAAAAATCATGACTAAGCATTAGATTTGCTTATTCGGCAGATAATTTTACTTCTTTCTAGAAATAAATGTTTAAAATCTGAAAAAAAGACTTGCAATTAGAATCAGACTATTTCAATAAGTTTAATAATCAAATATTTGCTTTATTATAAGAAATACTAGATGCAATTGACTATATTCAAGATACAACCCCAATTCCGAAAAAGTTGGGACAGTGAGGAAAATGCTAATAAAAACAAAGAGGAGTGCTTTGTATTGAAACAAAAAAAGTATAAAGACAAGGTATTTGATGTTTTACCTAATCAACTGCATAGGTATTTGAAGATAAACGTTTATTATGAAATTGGTTCATGAAACACGTTCCAAAAAAGTTGGGACAGGGGCTAATTTAGGACTAATAGCGATGTGACAAGTTGAAATAAGAAGGTGATGTGAAACAGGTGAGGCAATCGTCTAATCATACTATATAAGACGCCTCCTAAAAAGGCCTAGTCCTTCAAGAGCAAAGATGGGTCAAGGCTCACCAATCTGCCAACAGATGCGTCAGTGAATAATCCAACACTTTGAGAACAACATTCTCCAAAGATAAATCAGTAGGATTTTTGGCATTTCACCTTCTACATTGCACAATATAATGAAAAGGTTCAAGGAATCCGGTCAAATCTCGGTGCGTAAAGGCCAAAAACCACTTCTGAATGTGCGTGATCTCCGATCCCTCAGATGTCACTGTCTTAAAAACTGTCATGAGTCTGTAATGGATATCCTGACATGGGCTCAGGAATACTTTAGTAAATCTTTGTCAGCCAGCACCATTCGCCGCTGCATCCACTGATGCAAGTTAAGGCTTTACTATGCAAAGCAGAAGCCATAAATTAACACTGTCCAGAAGTGCCACTGACTTCTCAGGGCTCTGTCTCATCTGAGATGGACCGTAGCACAGTGGAATCGTGTTTTGTGGCCTGACAAGTCAACATTTCAAATAGTTTTTGGACAAAACAGCCATCGTGTTCTCCACAAAGTGAAACATCAAATAATGTGTTAATAATGTGTTTTCAATATAGCACAGGGTGAATTGAATTTTCAAATGTCTCTTTTTGTTAGTTTTTTTGCATTTTCCATACTGTCCCAACTCTTTCACTTGCTAAGATGACATTTTTTTGCAGCATATAAAACGTACAACTCAGTCAGCTTGAGGTGAGTGTGGGATGAAAAAATACATGTTCATGTTATGAGTAGGCCTAGTTTATTTATTCAGGGCCTGCAGTTTTATTATACATACTAATTGTACTAAGCATCAGCATCATCATTATCATTATCATAATAATGTTTTGTATAGTACAAAGAAAACAAAGAAACCTAAACAAAGAAAATAGCCATCTTAAAGGAAAACTCAGTAAAAATCCAGGCTCACTGACTCCCAGCCTTCATGTCAATAGAAAACTGATGTGAGCACTTGAGGGCCAGTGCAATAGCATGAATCATAAAATCAATCAATACTCTGTATTTTGTTCCTGCTTCAACTTAAAAACGAGTATTTTTTTTTACGTTTAGAGGATATTTGTGATAATGTCAAATAAAATAGCTAAATTCTCAATTCTGATTGGCCAAGGTGTTGATGAATTTTCTATAACAGCAGCTCTGACAGTAGTTTTGGCTACAATTTAAATCTCAGGTTTCTATTAATGCACTTGTTCTGATATGCTATCACTTCTATAGTAACAACTTGCACAGGGACTTGTATAGCAGGACACAGAACTGTATAGCCATTGGAATTAGCCATGAGAGTCTTTAGTGCTTTAACTTGTTCAGGTGGATCCAGAACCTATCCCAGGAACACTGTGTGCGAGGAGCGAGAATTCACCCCAGATCGGATGCCAGTCCGTTGGATGACACCAAGCAATTTAGCATTGCAGATCCACATATTGGCCTGTTTTTAGACAGTGGGAAGAAACTGGAGAACCCTGAGGAAACCCACAGAACACAGGGAGAACATGCAAAACCAATTACAGTCATGCTTTTACAAATTAAAAAATGTCATCACATTTCATATTATGCATCGCTTTCCCTGTGCTCTGATCACACCTTCTTTCCAAGATGAAATGTGCAAAGGAAGCATTGTTGTGTATTAAACAGATATATACTATACTAAAATCATCTCATATCTCTGTTCTTCTTCAAATGTAGTACAGAAACCGTTTTAGAGTAACGAATAATCAAAACATGTTGATCTTGATAGTTTAGCTGTAACATGTCAATCAGTGTGGATGGAGAGTTTGTCAGACTTTAGTGGCTAAATCTGTGACCAAATATTTTGAAATATTTGTACAAATGGGCAATTTTGAGGACAAATTTAATCCAAATTTTGATTCCAGTAGCGCAGTGGTTAAGATGTTGGACTTCTGATCAGAAGGTTGTGAGTTCAAATCCCAGCACTGCCAAGCTGCCACTGCTGGGCCCTTGAGCAAGGCCCTTAACCATCAACTGCTCAGTTGTATAAAAATGAAATAATTGTAAGTCACTCTGGAAAAGGGAGTTTGCCAAATGCTGTAACGTAATGTTTTTGCTCACTGCTTTTGTGAGAAAATTGAAACATCTAGACAGGTGTTTTTTCTTGTGCAAAAATATACAGTACATGGAGTAGTATAATAAATGTTGTGCTTTGCCAGTGTTGGAAATGCCTTCCCAATACCAATCCTAGGTTGGTTGGAATATTAAATACTCTGTCCCATATCATAGTCAGTGAGAGTATGTGGGAGGAATCCTCCAAGAGTAATTTATTGTAAATCAAAGAAACGGCTCCACATGTCCTTGTGAACTTCAAACAGTTCATTAGAGTGTGACAGTTGATCGCTGACTCCCACAGTACCCTACTGTATAAGCATGTAATGCACATCTCAGTCTTAAATACAGAAAGCAAGAATGTCCTGGGAGAGAATAAAAACTGCAATGCTTGTATGTCTCCATCACTGATGCTATTATGGAGGTTGTGTCCACGGCAATTTGTTCTGACCAGTCCTTAAAGACAAATAGTTTGTGTTATTGGAGATAGTTTGTCTTATTTTGAAAATAAATATGTCACCTAAGACTATAAACTTACAGATGTCTTGTCACATATTAAATACGCTTGTTACCATTGCATTGAATTTTTGTTCAGTGCATTTTTGTTCTTTTCTTTGCTATAGATAGAAAAATCCTCACAAACCTCACAAAGTATTTATTCCTCCAAAATTTGTTATGACTTCAAATCCAAGTTTTTGTATGTCTGTCTTTGTAAAGTTTTCAGTTTGTTTTCTTATTCCGGATAAATTCGTTGCTAGCTTTAATCAAAACCTTTGTTAAGAAAAAGTGGATTTGTGGTGAATAAAATGGAAAACTTGGAAACCATGGATTATATATATCCTGTCTTTGTATCAAACCACATCTCTGAAGGTCCTGACTGATCTACAAAGTGACTGGAGTGAGGTTTTAATCTGTATTCTTGGATAAATCAGTGCTAACCGGAATTACATAGGCATGCTTACCGGATTCTGCCAAGGACATTAGAATGCACTTTGTCTTAGTAATTTTATATCCACTTCTGCATCTGAAGTTGTTAAATATTTTAAGCCACTGAGAGAAAGAGGATGATATCTCTGATAAGTGCAACAAGATGTCATCTGTAAAAAGGGAATGATGACATCTAGAGTTGGAAAGAGTGATTTGAGGAGGTTGTATTGCTTGAGATAATGGTTTTAGGGAGAGCACAAAAACTCAAGGCGACAGTGGTCACTCGTGTGGTGCCTCTACTGAGCTCAAATGAATCGGATCAACAATTCATGTCACCACAGAAGCAGAGATTAATATATAATACTTAAACTATGAGGATAAAATATGACCTAAACTCAAATCAGACTATGTTTTACAAAAGGTACTTAAACATTTTCTCTGCAGATATCAAGAAACTTACATGATTTAGACAATCAGACTGTAGCCAGGCAATATGTACAATCATAATCTGGCTATTCATTGGAGCTATATAGATATTTATTCCTGAACTTTCCATTTACAAAACGCATTAGGTCCAAGCTGATGTTATTTATAAGCCTTCTAATAGGCTAATAACTATAATAACATGATAACTAATGTAATACATTTGATAAGGTTATCATTTCCATCACTGGAACAAAATAAAAAATAAAAAAAAAACAATTAATGTTGAGCATCACTAATTTATGACATTAAGAAGGTTATGAATAATATCTGAATCAGGATGCCTTTTGAGAAAGCTTGTCGGTCATTTTGACAGACTATAACACGAGCATACACTTTTGCATCAGTGCAGATTCATCTGTAATCACCAGTGAGACTTGTCTATAGTTTGAGCACTAAATGCAGTATTTCCCGTTTTTTGATAAATATGAGAGTGTATATATATATATATATATATATATATAACTATTATTCATAACCAGTGTTCCTGTGGGTGTGGAGTTTGCATGTTCTCCCTGTGGGAGAAACTCCCGGGAGTTTCATACGGGTACTCTGGTTTCCTCCCCCAGTCCAAAGACATGCATTGTAGTCTGATTAGCATTTCCAAATTGTCTGTAGTGTGTGAATGTGTGTGCGATTGTGCCCTGCAATTGGTTGGCATCCCATCCAGGGTGTCCCCCACCTTGTGCCCAGAGTTCCCTGGGATAGGCTCCAGGCTCCCTGTGACCCTGTGTAGGATAGGTGGCACCTGGGTGGGACACAGGCACACACTAAATTGTTATATCAAGGAACAATTTAGCATAGCAAATCCACCTACCTGCATGTTTCTTGGGGGGTGTGGGAACCGGAGTACCTGGATACAACCCATATAAACACAGAGAGAACATGTGAAAATGCTAAAAAGAGACAATGCCACCATGTCCTAATAATAAAAATGTCATAATTATTTCAGTTTAAAGGTTAAAACTTCGTAACACCCACTGGTGGGTTCACACTTAGGTTCCGTAACCACAGTTGTTTCTGAATATCTTGTGGCCTTCATCAACATGCTATCTGGTTCCCCTGCAATCTCATCGGCCGCCTGGTGGTTCTCAGGCCCTAAGCGACTATTTATATTGCTTATAGCCAGAAATGGCCTGCTCATAAATGGCCTACTCATAACTACATAACTTTCCTGTAGCCACAGAATTAGAATAATGTGTTTAAATGAATAACTGAATAATTTGTTTGGCACTTAAGGGAGTTTAAATATACTGTTCAATTTTTCAGGATCGGTGTGACGCACACCACCACCCGAGTACCTCATTATAATTTAATCTCAGAGGCAGAAATCTGCTGGGGTGCTCCTCGTTAATGTGTTAGTTTCATTTGGTTGATGACAGTCCACTTGAAAGTCAAATTATTTTGTATGCAGATGTTAAGCTATGTTAAGCTTTTTCGATACACTATGATTTTGGCAAGTGCTAACTGCGTTAGCTCTGTAGCTCTGCTATTTTAGTTTGTGCTTTGAGATGATTTGATTTTTGAAGTCTTGTATTATGAATGTACGACACAATTATATATCATTTCCTTCCCACAATATCTCTGTGTTCATGACTGGGTCGGCATGATCTTGAATAAACCTTCTTGATTCACTATGTTACTGATTACTGAGTAACTTGTTTATATGTATTTATGGATGGAAAGAAGCTGAAATGGGCAGCATGTAGCATTGGTGCTCACAGCTCCAGGGTTCAAGGTTCGATCCTGAGTTTGGGTTACTGTCTGCATGGAGTTTTTGTGCATGTTCTCCCCATGTCTCTGTGGGTTTCCTCCAGGTTCTCCTGTGTCCTCCATCTGTAAAAAACAACAAAACAAAACATGCACGTAGATGGATGGTCTAAGATTGTCACCCTAGGAGTGAATGGTGCCCTGTGATGGCCTGGTGTCCCTTCCAGGGTGTATTCCTGCCTTACGTCCAATTTTCCCGGGATAAACTCTAGAGCCACCACAGTCCTGACCAGGATAAAGCGTTTACTGAAAGTGAGGGATAGGGGAGGCTACAATTTTCTAAGTGTAAATTGTTAACAATTTTGGAAATTGTGACACCCATTTCTCTTTCTTCACCCATCTTTTTTTCTATCATTAATACCTCCATTATATTCGATGGCCTGGACCATCACAGAGTCCAAGTGTCCTCCTTGTTTCTTCCCTTCTCTTTTGTATCTCATTTTCTTTTCTTCTTTCTTTCATTCATTTCTCCATCCATACTTACATTTCTTTCTTTCATTCATTCTTTCTTCACCCCTTTTCTCTCTTTCCTCCCTGCAGAATCGACAGTGTCTTGTATAAGTATTCACCCCCTTTGAAACCTTCCACATTTTGTAGTGTTACCATCTGGAACTGATATGGATTTTTATTGGAATTAAACGTCATGAATTGACACAAAACATCCCATAATGTATGTAGGTCTTCGTGGTTTGTTTAACACTCGGGTTGGTTCAGTTTTCCCATTTCTCCTGGGATTTTCCCCACACAGACTGTTTCAAACAGGAAATATTAACGGTCTGTCCATGACGCGTTGTTCGTGTAGTGCATTCTGTGTGTCTGTGTGTGTGTGTGTGTGGGGGGGGGTCTTTTATGGAGTTAAAACCGTGCTGCTTCAATCACTTGTAATTGAAACCGAGGCGCAGAACCGTTAACGAGAAGCGCAAACTTGGCGGAGGTTGTCGTTGTGTCGGTGCTTTGGGGCTGGAGCTGTTGCTTGGCAGTGCGCGCGCAGCGTCTCGAGGGAGCGCAGGAAATAGAAGCGGGCATGCGCCAACGCGCGCGCTACACTTCAGCTGTTCACGAGCTCCGAGAGCAGCGTCACGCGGACACAGAGCTGCTCGCGGACAGCTGGCATGCAACCCAAGTTGGAAGGATAAAACGGGGTTTCGTGGTCGCGCGCGTTCAGGTTGAGTTTTTCATTAGCCATGTTTGAGTTTTGAGGAAGACTGAAAGGAGACTCGCTGAGTTACAGAGTAGAAGGACTTTCTGAGCACAATGAAGACAGTTAAGGTCAGTCTTGGCTTATTTATTTATTTATTTATTTTAATTATATATTAACTCAAAATCTTCTCAAACACAATGCAACATGCGAGCTAATAAAGAAAGATCACATTGTTAGACAATGTGAGTAAATCTTACACCATGTGCATGTGCGTGTGTGTGTGTGTCTTTGTTTTTAAATACTAAAAAGTGTTTAAAGCAGTGATGGAAAGACTGACTTTTCCCTCCTGTCCCGTGTTCAGATCATTCCCATCACTCATGCACTGATTCCCAGACAGGCAAAGCCCATTACATAACACCATCTCACAGTCTTACGGAGACAGACAAAAGATTTCCTCAGCCATTCCTCCTGCTGTCAGAGATTTGCGAGATCTTCTCTCGGATAGCTTTGAATTATTTCTCACCAGGCTATAAATAGTACAAGGCTGCTCGTCCTCCCACCCATCCAGTCGGAAATGGATGCAGACTAAAGAACAGGGCTTAGTGGAGCAGGGATCTTTTCCAAAAATCAAAGCAGCACTTCATTACTTCATTGATCTCATTAACAGTACCTTGATCCTTTGGCTTTGTTTGTCATTGATGATGCCAAGGAAACTACTGAGACTCATGGATTTGCACGTGCATTCAAAGGAATTTATTCTCTTTCCCAGATGTGGATGTTCAGTTTTAGAGTGTTTGCAAGCAGCACTAACAGTTGCAGGTAAAATTGGCCCCAGCCAGAAAGTTCCTTTTAACTGACAAGATAAAAACTGTCCCTTAACAGCCGTCTGCTTCTGAATGACTAATAATACTACTAATATTAACGATCCATTAAAAAAAAAAAGTTTTTGGCATGAAATGCATGCCTGATGAAAAGTGTAATCAACTTGTTATTTGAAGTTACTGACAGCATGGCATTTAGAAAAGCCACAGCAGCCTTCAGAGACTGGTGTTTGGCCAATCAGACTTGGAAATGCTATCTGTCTGTCTCTTTTAATGGGCGAAAGGGCACCTTTTAATTATTCATCTGTGATGTCAAACTATTCCTCAAAGGCTGTTATTCAGAGTGCAACCCGTGAATTATGAATGACAGAGAAACAGCTTCCCCCCCACATGGAGGTTTAGTTTCTTTGGTTGGTTAGTGCTCCATTATCTGTTATGTAAAAGCTCTTACATGGGCTGAAAGTGATTTTGTCTTCTGCTGCTGCTGCATTCATAATAGCTTCCTTTAATTCTGAGGAAACAATACTTGTGGGAGTTCTTATACTGTTTTAGCCCTATGCTAATGGTTGTTTGCTGTGCTCAGAGCTGGTGTGCATTAAAACAACCGTTAATGCCAGGAACCGTCGGTGTAGGACACATTCAAGGTTTCATTTGAGCTATTTTTCTTAGTAGATGGGCACTTGCAAATGTATTCATACCATACGCTCAGTCAATGGTGGAACGTTGTCACAGGTGGCCCATCTCACACTGCCTTTACAAGTAAAGTGTTTGTGTGTGAACACTTCCACACCTGTAATATTTTGTAAACAGTAAGAAACCTAACCCTGTTGTGACCTGCGGACAGGTCTATAACTGTTTAACCTCCAACACTATTATACCAAAGCCGAAAACAAGCGTGGCTATTGAGTCATTAACACAGACACAAATAATGGCAATTGCACCCACTGCACTCTTATCTCAAAGAATGCAATAATCCTAATCTATCTGGCTACCTAATTTAGATATTATATGAAAGATAGCTGCTAGTCCTAAATGCGTGACTTTATGCCAAGTGTGTAGTGGCATTTACATATGCTACAACAAGGTCGATCAATATCGCACCAGCTGTAGTTGTTAGCTAAGTAGTTACTAGTAGGAGCATTAAAAGGAACAGTTTGTTGTCGAATTTGTTTGCCTAATCCAATTCTTTCTCTTTCTTCTTGCTTTGCTTTTGGGATTCAGTTTTTTATTTTTACAATCAAAAGGCATTCTGATACATTTACCAACTTGTAATGCATTCGCTATAACCATGAAGTAACCATGATGTAGTTTTTTTTTTTTTTTGATTTCATTGTCTGTTACTACAAGCTGGAAGGAAAGAGCTAGAGTCGTTAAACGAAAGATCGCTTTAGTAAGTAAGTTAGTAAGTAAACTTAAGCATCATTGCTGGGTTCCCCCTACGTTCACACTAGCAAGCGATAATTTGCTCGTGTCACTTGTAGTTTGCCGCTTGTGAGAATGCACACTGTCTTGCCTTTAATTGTTTTTGTTTTTTTTTCCTTCTGTTGAGAAACACTAGTAGCCATACATAGCTTATGAAGCTAATTAAGATAATGAAATAAAAGAATACACTAATTACTGTGAAAATTGCTTGCATGCTACACGCAGGGCCTCGTACTAGCTTCTTGGGCAGATTAGCATGGAAACACATGACATACTAGACGAATGTAAAACAATATTATAGACAGTGTTTGAAAACTCCACCGCTGTCCTGAGGATATGTGGTCGGCATGTAACTTGTGCTCTTGCTTTGCTTCATGTTATATAGTAATTTATGAAATGACTAACAGCTTCAAAAGCAAACTGCTTTAGAATACCTGGCACACACTCTGACAAGCCCACACAATATTTCTGACTGCGTTTGTCAGACTTCCTGTGAGCATAAATGTCAAGGACAGTGGTAGGCAACCAGCAGAGAAAGCAACAGGATGAGTTCTCACTCTGTATGATTAATAAGGCCCTACGAGA
Source organism: Stegophilus panzeri (assembly GCA_024331685.1). NCBI lineage: Eukaryota > Metazoa > Chordata > Actinopteri > Siluriformes > Trichomycteridae > Stegophilus > Stegophilus panzeri. The sequence goes on from JANDJT010000217.1 coordinate 17,062,417, forward strand.
ACACAGGGTTTAACATTCAGTAAGCTGCTCAGCGTGCCGCACTGTAGGATGCCAGGCTGGAGTACAGAGCAGAGCCATGGGGGTTCGGGGGTGGGGGGTGGTTTGGGGTCACAGGGACAGTTAGAGCCATTCCGATCTCTTGTTTAAAGATCATCAGGCTGAACAGCTGCTTCAGAAGGAGCCCCGGCCAGCGTTGTGACTGATTTCCCTCAGGAGACAGCACACCTCGTGTGTGAGGGAGGTCAGCATATGGCACCAAGCCCGTTTCTAATAGTGTGTGTGTATGTGAGAGAGAAAGCATGAGCCTCTGTGGAGGGTGTCATGACTGAATGAAATTTTGAATGCATGCAAACACATATATCGACTCATTAGGTGTTTCATATGGTTTCATCTGTGTGTGTCAGGCTGAGCATATCCTTAGTTATTCTGTAGTGTGACGAGTGAGAGAAGAGGCTCTGTCAAGGTGCTTTCACTAGTCCATTTGAATCAAAGCCTGGTAGGTTTTTTTTACTTGGGTTTCAACTGGTCTGACACCATTCGAGGTGGATTTGGTCTGCTTCTAATTGAACTCTGGCCCAGTTTCATTGCAGCAAGAAAACGATCCAGAATCAGCTGTACAAAGTGAACCAAACGTGCCATGTATTTTAGGATGCAAGCTTTTTTTTGTAGATGTTAGCTGCTTAATTGAGCCACAAGGAGCAAACCTGAACCCTAGGACAGAGCTGAAGCGGCTGCGGAAATGCCATGTGTTCTGGAAATTTGGAATGATGAACTAAAAGAGAAAATAAACAGTTGATGAGACACACAAAATGTTTTGTACTAGTCCTTTATATAATCATTTCTTTAGCACCAGCTTTTTTGCATGCTTAGTAAAGGTTTGTTTACCTTAATATATATAAAATATATATTTTTTAGCAAGTAAAAATAACTAATATATTCTATTAGATAAATTAATAGATTGCTAAGCCTATTCCTAGACATTTACTAATTTCAGGCATTTACTCTATTGACTAGGTTGCGATTTCCCCAGTGAGGCTCTTCACTTGTTGGTGATAGCACAGTACACCACAGATCATGTAGGGTGGGGTTGTGATGGCAGGAGAACATGGAGCCATTTTACATACCAATTTACATAGTAATACATATGATTCTTCAAGGATTCTTCAAGGGCACTTTGTATAGTTAAAGGTGAAGGATTCTTAGTTTCCTAGGGAAATAGTTCTTTGGTTCTCCTAAAAGGTCAACCAAAAACCCTTAGGGACCTCGACTTGAACTTTAAAAAAAAAATAGTGTATACTTGCATTCTTCATGAGGGAATAAAGATATTTGTATGACATTTTACTTTATAAGCATTAAAACATAACATTTATTCATCTTCAGGTAAGTGCTTTGTCCTGGTCAGGGTCATGGTGGATCTAGAGCCTATTATAAGAACATTGGGCGTGAGGCAAGAATACACCCTTGATGGGCATCAGGCACACACACTTTCACACATTGGCAATTTAGAGTTGCCAATCCACCTACTAGCATGTTGTTAAGTGGGAGGAAACTGGAGAAGGAAGGAGGAAACCTACAGGGAGAACACGCAAAATTCCACACAGATGGTATGTAACCCAAGCTCAGGATTAAAGCAGGACCCTTGGAGCTGTAAGGCAATCCACTAGATAAATTATGCTGAAGATGTATGAATGATGATTTAATGAAAACTACACTTAACTGTAATAATTGAAATTAAACTTTTTAATTGTAATTTGAAAAAATCTTTTACATTTTTAATCATGCAAAAATTAATTTACACTACATGGTTCTACATTATAAAGTATATAACCTGTTTATAGCCTTCTTCCTCGACTTTCTAAGTAATCTGAGTCATTCCTCAATGCAGTTAGTTTAATGGAAAATGACGCTGATTTCTAATTCCCTTATCCTCACGGTAAATGCCACACACACACAAGCTTAAGAATCAAAGCCCAGGTCTGACGTGTACAACCATCAATATTAAAGCTAAGACAGCAAGTGAAAACTATAGGTCATGTCAGGGGCACTTTCTTCACTTCCAAGCAATGTCTTATTCAAGGTGAAGAAATCAATATGAAACACAATCAAATTAGCATTACTGCCGGCAAGCACTGCCAGTTTTTATCTGATCGCAGGAACATTACGCAGGAGCATTTTATAGACGCAGGATGTACATCTTTGATAATAACCAGCCAAATGAACCATTTCAATATCTAACACTGTAAAACTTCAGTAATTCTGTTTCTTTCTTTCTTTCTTTTTTAAAATAAATGTACATGTAATCATTGATATGTATCGACAAGGTAAATGTCCTGTAGGTGATAACACTAGTGAAATGTATTTTTCCAGTAGATCATGTTAATAACAATATAAACCCACCGGCCACACACCTGCATTCCAGAACTCCTGTATACTTGCACAATCATGCGTTTATCTAATCAGCCAATCATGTGGCAGTAAGGTAATTCATAAACTCATACAGATACAGATCAAGAGCTTCAGGTACATCGCAGTGTCTTTGACCATGTCACGGTTGTTGGTGTCAGATGGGCTGGTTAGAGTATTTTAGAAACTGCTGATCTCCTGCGATTTTCATGCAGACAGTCTATTGAGTTTACACAGAATGGTGCAAAAACAAAACAAAAAAACAAAAACAAAAAAACCTCTAGTAGTTCTCGGACTTCTCTCATCAAATAGGCATTTCTGCCCGCAATATTGCCACTATCTGGAGTTTCTCATGTTCTCCCTGTGTCCATACGGCCTTTCTTTTGGTGCTCTGGTTTCATCGGCCTCTCCACCTCCCAAAAACATGCTGGTAAGTAGATTGGTGACTCTAAATTGCCCCTAGAGGTGAATGAGTGTATGAAAGTGTGTGCATGGTCCCCTACAATGGCGTGGCATCCCATTTTAGTTGTATTCTGCCCCATGCCAAGTGTTTCCACAAACACTAATCCACTGTGGCCCTAAACAGGATAAAGACAAAGTGCTTTTTTATGTGGTTTAAAAGCACTTTCTACTGCTAAAGGAGACGATTAATTCTGTAATATTATATCTGAAGAAGATCAATTCCAACTGCGCTTAAATATTAAATTGTCTTTAACCGGGCTCCGACACGAAATATGTCTTTTCTACTGAATCTATTGTAATTTTAAATACCTTTTACCTTCCTGCTGAATTTGATACAGAATTTGAGCTGAATATTAGAAGTGGAGAATGAGAACAATCACTAACATTCTGTAATCCAGTTTCACCTGAAGAACAGGAGAGATATTGAATGAAAGGTGGTGAAAAGTAATACTCACACTCATACTCACTCAACCCACTTTCTCATGGTTTGGTATTACTTTTCACCATCTTTATTCATTGTTAATTCGTTCCTTCTACAAATGTTCTCATTCTAGGTATTGTCTGAACCACATATTAGGTCATTCACAATTGTGTTTTTATCTGGGCATAATATTGTCTGACTTGATTAGTTTGAAAGATGCTGAAATCCTGGTTCATGCCTTCATAACCTCATGCTTAGATTACTATAATTCCCTCTACTTTGGCATTTCTGGTAAAACCTTAAATATGACTTCAACTTATTCAAACTTGATCTGAGTCCTTACTCACACAAAATGTTTAGAACACATTACATTCCTACTTCTCACGTAGACCAGACTGACATCAATGAGGGGGCAGATCTTTTAGTGCCATAACCCCCAAACTTTGGAATGCCATCCACCAGGATCTTTGTGACAGCACTTCTTTCTTAGTCAACTTGAAACATACCTTTTCAGAAGTATGTACGCCCAATCATCAGGAGATTGTGAGTTTGAATCTCACAATGCCACAGCTATCCATGACTGGGAGTCTAAATTGGCTGTGCTCTCTGGGTGGAAAGGATGGTGTACTCTCTCTCCCCTGTTAATCATGGCAACACTAGCCTATCATAGGCTCTGTCAGTTCATGTATGAGGAAGAGGGCAGATAACGCTTTCCAAAGTGTGTGTTGTGTGTATTGGAGGAAGCATGTGTTAGCGTTCAGCATCCAAGTTTGTGTGATACGGGAGAACTGGATGTTGGGTGAGTGGCAGGTGATTTTGTGAGAAAATTGGGATGGGGGGGATTTCTTCCAATTCTTCCCTTTAATTTTCCCCCAACACTTCCCTTCCTACTATCATTTTACTCTCTTTTGGTGTATATTTGTGTACAGTGACCTTCCATTTTAAAAAGGAACTATAAATATGGAGCACATTATTATTATTATTATTATTATTATTATTATTATTATTATTATTATTATTATGTGCTTGCAAGACATGTCTCAGATCACAGTAGTGACAATTTCTCGATTTTGGGAAAGCCTTGACTGATGGTTGCAGTTGTTTATGGTGAATTTAGGCGGTTAACTGCATTAGGTGAGCTGGGAATATACTGGATAAAGATAAATGTGAGCGATATAGAGAAAATAAACAGTTGTTGAAGATGCACTGTCAAGCTAATCAGTGTTAATGTGATATGAAGCTGTTAAAATCTTTGATCTAACAGAAACACAATGATAAATAAATTGTTCTTCTAAATTTGGAGCTCAGTCTTTATAGAATCTTTGGTTTAATAAATTACTAATAAATTTTCCGCAAGACTTGAATGAAGTATATTTGGAGAAATAGGCCTACACTCTCATTTACTAGTCATAGAAATCCCAAATGTTATTTTATCAGCTTCTGATAAGCACATGCAAAATCATTGCCACTGAGCACACAGGTTTTATTCCATAATTAAAGCAAATGAAATCTATTTGTCTGAGAAAATCAAGTATATTGAATTTATTCTGAGCATATTTAAACACCCAAACCTGTGATGTGGTTTCAAATTCCATTATTAAATTTCCACTTGGTGAGCAACATAATTAGTTATGGCAGGGACAGACCACAGCACACTCACTGAATTATATTCTCATTATCATTAATATGGGCAGCTCTCTGATTACATTCCAGGAATTTTATCTATCTGAGAATTAGACGAAAGACCAAAAAGATCATTGAGTGCACTTGCAATGAGCCACGCAACTAGGGAAATAAGAACAATGGCTTGAGATGTGACGAGCATATTCATTTCATGACAGAACGCTGAGCATGAAAAGAAGGCGACAGTACCTTAGTACTAATAGTCTACTCAAAATGTCACATGCATACTCTGTCATTTTTTTCTCTCTCTCCATATATTAACGTATTATACGTTGTTTCTTTTAACATGTTCAGACAGAGTTGAGGACAGGTGTCAGAATGAAACCCATCACACAACTAGTAGCTGTTTCTGCACTGCAGTGCCTTGTGTCTGAGGTGCACTGGGTCGTCACCTAGGTCTCCGCCTCTATTTCTACTGTCCACAACTTCATTAGACGGAGACCCTCCACTTCCCCTGAGATCGCCGGATTCTAGATTACATCCATCAGATGTCTGTCTGCTGCTGCCGACACTTTAAAATCCCTCTATCTCACAGGTCAGGGAGCAGCGATGCTGCCAGCCTGTGGGTAATGAGGGAAGTGGTCAAGTCCAGAGGAAACCAATCAAGTCAAGATAAAGGGATGGAGGGTGAAGAGATGTGAGCAGGTGTACTGGGTATTTTTTACTCAGAGCTGTTGTTAAAGAAAGCCAATATCGTCGCATCTCCAGTGATTGCCTACAAAACCGCATGCATCAAGCAAACAATTTTGGTGGTTTCCTCTGGGACTGATGTGGCCCATCTGGTAAAAAAAAAAACAAAACAAAAAACCATACTGAATGGATATAGAGAAATAGATTGTAAAGGAATAAATCATTTGGGGACATGATGTTATAGGAAAATATTCAACAACAGGGTGGTGTAATTCAGCCTGGTGTGAAGCTATCACTACTTCAAAGGTGGTTATTTTCTTATAACAGAACATCCTGAAATGTATTTTATTGCTCGTATACCACAGTAATTTCCCAATTGCTGATTCATTTATTCATTATTAATTTATTTGAATGGCAGGTCATGCTTTTTCACCATTTATAGTTACATTTGCTGTGGAATGTTACAAATTACTTCCTGTTTTCCCCTATGTTATAAACAGTTGTTCCCTTACCAACACTATTCTATTCTGATGACCCTCCCATGCAGAAAAAAAATAATCTGTTCAGAACGCTGACACACCTTCAACGTCTATGACAATCACCCATTATACCTTAGCATAGCAATGCAGCTGAGAGTTGTTTTTACATGCTAGCCAGCTAATGCTAACTAGGCAGGCTCAGAACAGCCACAATCTGTGCAGTTCATGGGGTATCACGGTCTAACCAGTAGAAATAGATTTCGCTCCACAAGAAAAAAAAATGAGATGGAACATTGCTCACCAGCGTCTTGTTGCAGCTTGTCACGTTACCAAATCAGAGTCCTCTGTCCTGAAGACCTTCCAAAACTTGGAAAACTTACTGTCTGTTAAAAAAAACACTAACAATGGAGACTCCTTTCATAAATGTTAACTAAACAGCTCCTTACTGAAAGCTTCACCAAATCAATAATAATTTTTTATTATTCCATACAAGAATAATCCACTATACAAGCACTACTCTCAGAGCTGTGGTTATAGAAAATTCAACACCTGACCAATCAGATTCAAGAATTCAACAGAATTTATTTTCATGAAGGGATTATTAAAGATAGCACAAGAAGTGTAAACACAGATAACTCTGATTAGCTATAAGTAGCAGATAAGGGACTAGCAGGTTGATCAATAATACATAACAAATTAGCACTAGCAGTGCCAATTTGTCAATTTCCCACTGCTTTGCTCTGTTTAGCTGTTTGTTGTTCAGCCTGGGAAATCCATATGCTTTAAAAATTTCGACATGCATTAAACATGGAATAAATAAACATGGCATTATTCAGATCTGGAGTGTTGTGTGTGATTTAAATGCATCATGAAATGCATCCTGATGAAATATTTCAGATTCAGTTTGTTATAAACACAGGGCTTTTGTTGTGCTTGTGTCACTCACAGGGATGAAATGCGTATCAGTTTCACGATAAAATTCCCAGACAGTTAGTATTACCGTCACATTTAATTATCATTAAAACCGTGCACGATTATCATGATTTGTAAAACTCATGGTAAATGCTGTCCACACACTCCCAGCATGAGTCTGACGCAGGCGCAGCATGCAACATTGTTTTTTGATCATGTGAACGGACAATTAAAATCTGAACACATCTGCTCGATTCAGCATGAGCCGAATGAGTCGGAGTCGCAGCACAGATCAGCAGGAGTCAGATTTCATTTATCACGTGACGAAAGTGAAGCGAGCTGACTGACAGGAAGAGTGAGGTGAGCTGGCTGACAAGACGATGGTGGAAGATTTGGTTTAATATAAGCGAGTTTGTCATTGTACTGTTTTGTTGTTGTTGTGTTTTTCATTAAGAATAATAATGAACCCACCATTCAACCAACTGCTGCCCCCAAATTGCTGCTAATTCGACAGCGAAATGCGCACGGCCGCACGGGCATTCATAAGCGATTTAAAAGCGAGGGGGAAAAGAGGTAAAAATGTCAATGAAGCTCCGAAGCATCTTCTATTAAGTTTCCCTCAGCATTTTTATAAAATCCAAAATATGACCACACTTCGGATTTGGTCCTCTTGGAAGGTTGGAGATTCTCCCGAGCGCTGTCACTGCCTTCTGCCATGTTCTCTAACTGAACTAAATGATTTTTATTACTATAAAAAAGCAAAACAACAGTGAGGGCGGTGCCACGGTGGGCAAGTGATGTAATTGGTGTGCAGCCGAACACCGTGTAATGCCGTGAACACCGACTATCGCAGCAAGCCTGGTGACCATCCATCCATCACTTTCTAGTCAAATATAAAACATGTTTAAATGATTTCAGTGCATGTATCAGTACTTTTTGTACATTTTCAGTACATTTTAACAATACTGAGATAATACTGATAACCGTGATAGTTTTGGTCACAATAATAGCGATATGAAATTTTCATACCGTTACATCTCTAGTCACACACAGTCTTTTTGGTGTGCTGCCAAGTTGTTGCTAAGCTTTGTCATCATTATGTGCTGCTTGGTATTCATGGTATTATAATCATTATGGTATTATAAAAGGAGTGTGGAGGTACCACTGTGTACATGCGGGGTCATGTGTACGGCGTAAGATCCTGTTGAGCAAAATTTGCAGTGCTGCCTAGACATTTTATAAAGAGATTTCAATAACTGTTAAAACACATAAAGCACATTAATTCTATGGATGTACTGGGTGTTATGTTTCCTTAGACACGTGGACAGACACTGACCCATTATTTCTCTTATTCTTTCAAAAAGAAACCTCAAGTCATTTGCTAACACTATAGAGAGTGTCATAAAATTCGTTCCCATGACACTTCATGTCCAGTGAATGTCATGTCATCATTACCGGTAATTATTATTATTATTATTATTAGCACCACAGTGTTTGATGCCATGGCAACTTATGTCACATGCTCATTTTTGCTAAGTGAGCCCATTATGAAAACTGCCTTAACATAGGACACTTATTTATGATTTGCTATTATTGCACATATACACTAAATATTTAATTTATTAATGACAGGCTTGCTATTTTCAGTTATGAGGAAGCAAAACATACACAAACCGCTGTCTTTTAAACACTGCTAAGTAGCCATGGAATAAGTGAGACAGACCTTCACTATCAGAAACTTAAATGATGTTTTGTCACCTTTGTCACTTTAAAAAAATATAATTTTGTAAATTTTTGAACAATTTGTTAACATAGAGGTGTGGACAAATGTCATGACAAGCCATTTATAATGCTGCCATAGAGTTAGCATAATAGAAGTCATGACTTGTTATGAGAAATTACAGTACGATGTCATTTTGCCAAATGTTATCATTTGGAAGGAAGTATGTCATAACATTTGTCATAAAACAGAGCATGCGTAGCAAAAACTAGCATGGTGAATACAACATAATTTATGACGACAAATAATGACAAAGTAAGACATTCATGACACGTCATTATGACACAGCATTACCAATAAAACCAAAGCATCACTAAAAAAGCCTACATTGAATATAAAGCATTCATAATTTCCTTATATTCTGACAGAAAAACCTGTGTGTACTTCAGTAGGTTATTGGAGTGCTTATTTACACCCGAGCAACATGTAAAAAGGATAACACCTACCATGAATTACAAATGAATTATACAAGAGCCACCATTTTAAATCTGACATGATCACAACACACCCCCATACACACCCCCGTACTCACCTCGAAAAGAACAACTGACGCTCATGGAAACAGCAGATCTTTCACTGTCACAAACACGACACTTAGTGAAGACATCATTATCTTTACTATTATAGCCTGTCTGCCAAAGGTATACAACTTAGCAACCCTGTTATCCATCAAAACAGACCCTTATTGTATTCTAAATGCCAAACCGGAGAAGGAAACAAATACACACCTTCTGAATAACTGCACCTATTACAGAGGACTGGTTGTGTAATTTATTTGGCTTCAAATGACATTAAGCAAGTACAGAAAAAAAGGTAAACCTAGACTGGTGAAAAAACAGTGGTGGCTCAGATTTAGAGCTCTGTTTAGAAGATTGAGAGTTCAAATTCTGCTATCGCCAAGCTGTCATTGTTGGGCTCTTAACCCTCATCTATGCAGCTCAACTGTAAGTGACTTTGGATAAAAGTATCTGCCAAATGAAAACCGTTTTTGCAATATTTGAAATACTAAAGACGTTTTTTTTGTGAACTTGAGAACTTAGCACTTACAGTGCTGTGAAAAAATGTATTATTTCAGATATTAAAACAAAATCTAACATAAAACAAAGGCAATCTGATTAAATGATTAAACAAAATGCAGTTATTAAATGGTAATGGTATCTATTGAAGCAAAAAAGTTATCCAATATCAACTGGGCCTGTGTGAAAATAACAAAATAATATTTGCCCCCATAGTTACTAATTCCCCAAATCTATGAAACTGCATTCATAATAGGGTTCAGTTGGACTAGACGTAACCAGGTCTGATTACTGTAAACCCTGTTCAATCAAATCAACTCTTAAATAGAACTTTTTCCACAGCATGAAGTTGGTTAAAAGGTCTTACCCAGTAACACACTATGCCAAAATTGAAAGACATTCCAGAAATGATGAG